>CM035155.1:152352927-152952927 GCA_020205615.1 Panax quinquefolius | reverse complement strand
TACAATTCACAACAAATTGGTTTCTTCTCCGACCAAATTATCGTTGATTTATGAATCTTACTCTTGAAATTAAAACCATGTTTTGATTATATTATTTTATATAACATTCTTATAACCTAATGATGATATTTCTCTTCGACTTGAGTGTAAAGATGGGTAGATTATTGGTATGATCGTGACCATAGGTTCTCTTTGGCCGAAGAGTGCAAAGATGAATTATTGATGAATATCTTTGGCTCGTAATGCAAAGATGACGAATTGTTGTTGAATATCTTTAGCCAGTAGTGCAAAGATGAATTATTGATGAATATCTTTTGCTCGTAATGCAAAGATGACTGTTGTTGAATATCTTTGCTTTGTAGTGCAAAGATGAATTATTGATGAATATCTTTGGCTCGTAATGCAAAGATGACTGTTGTTGAATATCTTTAATCAGTAGTGCAAAGATGAATTATTGATGAATATCTTTTGCTCAGAATGCAAAGATGAATTCGTTGTTGAATATCTTTATTTCAGAAGTGCAAAGATGAATTGTAAGACCAGAAATTTTTAAATAAAAAGGAATTTCCTTTATTTATTATTTTGAAATAGTAAGGGTTAATTTGATTAATGTGGATAGTTAAGGGGTTAAAACGCAAATATTTCGAGAATAAGCAAGTGGTTATAAAATATTCATTATCATCTGGGAATATTCGTTTGGTCGTGGAATATTAAGATCGTTTGGGAATATTAAATGCGACGCCAGCCCAATGCATGTGTGGGCCCATAACTAAAAGCGATTGGATGAAGAAACGACAAATATAAGTTGTTTTAAATAACTTGGCGTAGTTGTTACCAGATTAATCTTGTTGGAATACCCGTTGGTTAAAACACACTAATGTCACGCGTTGTTGAGCAAGAAGACACACCAGATTGCACCAATTATTGATTCTTACGTAAGAAGGCACTACTCAATAATGGTTATAGTAATTCTTGTTCAAGATTTTATTGAGTTAATAATTCTTTGCGTTGATATTTTATATTCTTTGTTGTTTCAATAATTGTCATTACACAAGATTTTTCGTTATCAAGCAATAATTCATATTATCCGAATAATATTATTAGATAACATTATTGCGATGTCTAGAAAGTTACGTCTAAGGAGAGGTTTGGTCACCTAATTGCTTGGCATGTAGAGTTAAGAAATTCTTATTGGAAAGCCCCTCTTCCACAGGAACGCGCCGGTTGTCGATATTGTGATTACGTAATATTATTTGTGAATAATTAATTATTGATTTATATGATGAGAAAAATATTGATTTTATGTGGATATAGATGGAGAAAATTTTAAAATGACAATTGTTGAAAATTAATATTTTATCTTTTTTACGATAAAATAATTCATTTAAATATATTATTTTAATAATATATTAACGGTGATATTTTTACAACGAATGTGGGATATATGAGTATACGAGGAGGAAGAGTATTTTTGTTGCAATAAATGTTTAAAACATGTTAAACATGTCGGTGGACCCCTTTATCGATCAAGATGGGTAGATTATTGGTATGATCGTGACCATAGGTTCTCGCCGCCGATAGTCAAAGATGAATTATTGATGAATATCTTTGGCTTGTAATGCAAAGATGACTGTTGTTGAATATCTTTGCTTTGTAGTGCAAAAGATGAATTATTGATGAATATCTTTTGCTCAGAATGCAAAGATGACTGTTGTTGAATATCTTTAAAGATGTAGTGCAAAGATGAATTATTGATGAATATCTTTGGCTCGTAATGCAAAGAAGATGACTGTTGTTGAATATCTTTGCTTTGTAGTGCAAAGATGAATTATTGATGAATATCTTTTTGCTCGTAATGCAAAGATGACTTTGTTGTTGAATATCTTTGCTTTGTAGTGCAAAGATGAATTATTGATTAATATCTTTGGCCCGTAGTGCAAAGATGGCTTGTTGATGAATATCTTTGGCACAGTAGTGCAAAGATGAATTATTGATGAATATCTTTGGCTCGTAATGCAAAGATGACACTGTTGTTGAATATCTTTGCTTTGTAAGATTGTTGATGAATATCTTTGGCCCGTGGTGCAAAGATGAATTTATTAAGTATGATTATGAGCAGAGGCGTGATTTGGTATAACCATGATATTTGATGTTTCGGTAAAGACGGTGATGAAAATTATCTTCGTCCCGGATGAGAAGAGGAATTTAGAATCACAATTATGATTATGAGTTATTCATATGATTGTGGAAAGGAACCGTTAATTGATGTTACAGGATAAAATATTGTTGGTGGACTTTTAACGTGGAGGAAGACAATAGACTTTATAGTCTATTTGACTCTTTTAATGGATCGCTTCGTTCACCGTTAAACTATGGTTGAAAAGTTTTATCATCTACCATATGTTCTAAATCTACGATTCATTACTTGATGAAGACTATTGATAATTTATTTATCTTTAGTCATAATATTCTTTATCGAAGCTAGTTTGTTTCACCCTTTTGTTTCATAATTCCTTTCGTGTAATAAAAGTGTATTTGGGTTGGCCCGGGGATAACAAGGGAATAGAAGCGGTGGTCTATAGTTGTTGAGGTTCTCCCTAAAGAGTATAAAAAATAATTTTATTGAGGGCTTTAGTGTGTTGTATTTTATACATCATTTAATAGTTATTTTTGGTGAATTAAATAGGGTGAGGCGAACCCAACTTTGGAAGGGTGTTTTGTCACTATCATACACGATGTCTAATGACATACAAACTCGTGTTATCATAAGACATGGTTGTGCTCATCCACTCATCGAGTATATTTACAAGCACTACCTATATAATCTTGGTGTTTGTTTGGAGTATAATACCAAATTAGAGGCAAGTGGAGATAATGATATGTCAAGAGAAGACTCGCCATTGGGAAGAATATGATAGTAATCTTCTCGTTTTTTCTTTGGGGTCTATTAGGTCAACCAAGGATAATTACGTGGCCATATGATATCTACCATAACCTAAAAGCATGGCCTCCCACGTATACGAAGGTTTCTTGAGCACCTCCCAAAGATTCTAATTTCTAAAAGCAGTTTTTGACTATACCTTTATGTAAGGTGTCATTGTAACGTACTACTGATTGGTATATATTTGTATCCAAACTCACAAGATATGTGTTGTTGTATTTTGCACGACAATTGTTGTAATAAAGTTGTAGTTGTTTTTCGTACTACGTATTGTATTTGGCTCGAGAATGGGTTGGATGGAATGGACCTATTTTGGGGTTATATAACTATTCTGTGAAATAGTGTGATAATAATTGTAATGAGGACTCCTTTTGAGTTTGTATAATATCTAGTAGACAATATTTGTATTCAAACTCACAGTTTATGTCGTATTGTACACGACAGTTATATTAGTAAGTTGTATTTAAATTCTGTACCATGTATCTGACTACCCAAGATGGGTGATGTATACCTATTTTTGGGGGCGTCGCGGTTTAGTATCGAGCTTAGGGATATGATCCCTGGCTAAGATGTGAGAATAGTACTAGGAGGGGAGAGCGGGGAATACCTTCGCTAGTATGACCTACCTAAGTTTATGTGCTATTTTATTGGTTGGTCCAGAATATAGGGATAATTTGTTACATGTCAATTAACCTTTTGTTTTGTGGCGAGATTCGAAAATGACATCCGAGAATGTTGAGAATAGCAATGGAGGCCTATGAGCGATCGTTAATTCACCACATATTAATAATCGGGATAATGTGCATCAAGAAGCGATAATCCTCCTCGTCAACAACAACAACAACGACCAAATGATGAATGATCAAATGTTCAGAGGCTTTTATGCAATTTATGCACAATGAAAGAGAGCGACTCATCCAAAACGTAGGTGGAAACACGGAAAACTCTCGGCGGTCCACCGCTAAACAATTCAAGGAGCTAGGACCACCGGAGTTTAAGGAGAGCCAAAACCACTTGGCGGAAGCATGGATAAAGCAGATTACCAAGATATTTGATGTCTTGGGATGCTCCGAGGAGCAAAGGTTCCCTTTACCGCCTTTTATGTTTGCGGAGAGAAAGACATTCTTGGTGGGAATCAGAAACGTACTCAACCTCATTGTCATTGAAGATATCTTGGGAGAAGTTCCAGAGTCATTCAACGATAAATACTTTCCGAGAGTATTCGGCGCATGAAGGAGGTGGAGTTTATCAAGTTGGAACAAAACAATATGATCGTGTCGCAATCGAGGCAAAATTTCATGAGTTATCGGTTCGCCGTCCCACTTGGTGGATAATGAAGAGAATGGCACGAATGTTTTAAGAGGTTTGAAGCGGGAGATACGTTAACATCTTATTTCATAAACCGTGTTTGTATTCAGGATGTTGTAAATAGGGCTCGATTAGTGGATAGCGATAATGAGTGTATAACTAAAAAAGAAGCGGTAAGCAAAATTATAATACCAAATGAGAGTAGTCATCGAGCGGTGACAACAAGCGTGGAGGGAATCAACACGGGCAGATATGGTAACCGCCGGTGGTAATCGTAGAAAAACAATAAGAATGGACATTTCAAGAAAAGGAGATTCAACAATGATGGAAAGACGCGTCGACCAAAGACTTTTAGTTGTTAAGGAAGGAGAAAGACCACCTATCATATGCTTCAAATGCGGAGGAGAGGACACATCGATCAAAGCGTGCCGTACATGCAGTCAAAGCATGTTATAATTGTGGAAGAGAAGGTCACTTAGCTCGATTTTTTCGTTTCATCAAGACAAATTCAAACTAGGATGGAGGCACCAAAGCGCAGTCCCGAGAAAAGTCAAACCTAGCCGTTAGTCTGAGGAGAACGTTTGTTGTGACCTCCCAAAGAGCGAGGAATCCGAATGAGGTCATCATGGGTAAGCTTATCATAAACTCTAATGAAGTCTATACTTTATTTGATCTGGGTTCTACCCATTCATTCTTTATTTCTCCTACTTGCGCTCCATCGATTAAATTTGACTCAGGAGAAATTAGACTTTGACTTATCTGTGGAAACTCCGTTGGGAGAAACCTTCATTACATCCATCGTTTATAAGTCTTGTTTGGTTCAAATCGGTACCTCACATTACCGTCGATCTTATTTCATTAAAAATACTTGCATTTGACGTGATACTAGGATTGATTGGTTAACTACTTATCATGCAAAAATTGATTGTTTTCGTAAGGTTGTTAGCTTTCATATTCCTAATCAACCTATTATGCGAATTCAAACGACCAAACCATTAAAATCAATCACGGTCATCTCAAGCCATAAAGCTATTCGTTTATTGAAAAACGGATGTCAAGTTTTTCTTAGCTCATGTCATGATTTAAACAAAAATAAGTCGGTTTTGAACGATATTTCTATTGTTAATAAATTTCTTGGACGTATTCTAGAAGAACTTCTACGGCCTACCCAGGCGTGAAATTGAATTTTGTATCGACCTTGAACCCGAGACAAAACCTATTTCCAAAGCCCCATATCGAATGGCTCTATTGAACTTCGTGAGTTAAAGACCCAACCGCAGGAATTGTTAGACATTGGCTTTATTCGCCCTAAGTACTTCTCCTTGGGGTGCTCTGCATTATTCGTGAAGAAGAAAGATGGGAGTATGCGACTTTGAATTGATTATCGGGAGTTAAATCATGTCACCGTCAACAATAGGTATCCATTGCCACGTATTGATGTTTGTTTGACCGATTCTGTAAAGGAGCAAAATTCTTTTCAAAGATTGATCTTCGTTAGGATATCACCAATTGAAGATTAGAACCGTGACATTCCAAAGACGGCTTTTCGGAACTTCGATGCGGGCATTATGAATTCTAGTCATGTCCTATGAATTCCTAGTCATGTCCTTTGGATTGACTAATACTGTGTAATGACAATTATTGAAACAAAAGCAATATAAAATATCAACGCAGCAATTATTAAATCAATAAAATAAAATATTGAATAAAGAATTACTGTGTAACCATTATTGAGTAGTGCCTTCTTACGTAAGAATCAATAATTGGTGCAATATCGTAGTGTCTTCTTGTGTTTTAACCAAAAGTATTTTAACAAAGTATTAGCAGTAATAACTACACCGTTATTTTTAAACAACTTATATTTGTCGCTTTCTTCATCCAATCGCTTTCGTTATGGGGCTAACACACGGTCGCATGCTACTGCCGCAAACGAATATTCCCGACAAAGATTTAATATTTTATAAACACTTGCTTATTTTAAAATATTTGCGTATTTTACCCTAACTATCCACATTAATCAAATCAACCCTTACTATTTCAAAATAATATATAGAGAAAATTAAATTTCATTAATAATAAGTTGGGGTCTTACAACCTCCTCCTTATGAAATTTCGTCCTCGAAATTGATTGACGTGACTTACTGGTGTTTGAAAAGGTGAGGATACCTCGCTTTCATTTTCGTTTCCAATTCTGTGTCATTTCCTCTATAGCATGATTCCTCCACAAAACTTTAACTTGTGGTATGACCTTTCTTGGCGTAGGACATGCTCCTTCCTATCCAAGATCTTGACAGTACCTCTCATACGTTAATTCTTGATTTATCTCGTCGGTTCTAACTCTATAACGTGGTTCGGGTCTTTCACATATTTACGAAATATGAGATATGTGAAACACATTATGAACACGAGACATACTTGAGGTAACGCGAGTCTATAGGCTACATTTCCTACCGGTCAAGAATTTGAAATGGACTAATAAATCGTGGATTGAGCTTTCCTCTCTTCCTAAATCTTGTAACTCCCTTCCATGGAGCAACTCGCAACAATACATTATCCCCTACACTAAATTCCACGTCCTTTCGATGAATATCCGCATAACTCTTTTGTCGATCTTGTGCCGCTTTGTATATCGTTGTTGAATCATTTGGATCTTTTCCGTAGTCATACGTATCAACTCGGGTCCCAACAAGTGTTGCAAGACCCAAAAAATTTTTTTAAATAAAAGGAATTTCCTTTATTTATTATTTTGAAATAGTAAGGGTTGATTTGATTAATGTGGATAGTTAAGGGTTAAATACATGAAATATTTCAAAATAAGCAAGTGGTTATAAAATATTCATTTTTGTGGGGAATATTCGTTTGGTCGTGGAATATTAAATCTTTGTCGGGGAATATCGCTTTTTTGGTATTTGGAATATTAATTTTGTCGGGGAATATTAAATAGCGAGTGAAATGTGTGTGAGCCCATGTGAGCGATTGGATGAGGAAAGCAGACAAAGTTTGGGTGGTTATAAATAACGGCGTAGTTATTACAGATTGGAATAAAGGCATTGGAATACCGGTGGTTAAAATCTGATGTCTGGCGTGGTTGCTTGCGATGCTTTGCGGTATTACCGCAGTATTGTTGAATTATTGATCCTTACGTAAGATGGCCTTTACTCGATAATTTTCACGGTGAATTCTTTATTCGATATTTTATTTTATTGATTGATAATTCTTTGCGTTGATATTTTATATTATTGTTGTTTGATAATTGTCCTTTGTGATATTTCCCATTATCGGATCGATAATTCATATTATTTGAATAATATTATTAGATAACATTATTGGCGATGTCTAGAAAGTTACATCTACAGGAGAGGTTTGGTCACTAATTGCTTGGCGCCCGATGAGGAGAGATCCTTATTGGAAGCCCCCCCTCTTTCACAGGAGCGGACTGGTTGTCATAAATGTGATTACGTAATATTATTTGTGAATAATTAATTATTGATTCATATGATAAAGAAATATTTATTTTATATGAATATAAATGATGGATTTATTTATGTGGTTATTAATGAAGGAATTAATGTTGAGGTGTTTTATCGGTATTTTATCGGATTGGAGGTATTAAAAATCAAATCGGGGGTTTTGAGATATATTGCGGGGTTATAATTTTTAATCAAATAGTTGGATTGTGGTAATTTTTGGGTATGTTATACATACATAAGTTGAGTATATGTCCACAAATTTTGAGCAATTAAAAATGCACGAATGATTTGTTGTGAATTTTAAGAGGTGTCGGATTAGGAAATTAGGTTTATAATTGATTTTGGTGGAAAATTCTAGAATTGAGTGGGCCCCACTTGTGGTTGGTGAAAAAATGTGCTGAATTTTATTTCAAATGTGGTGGGTGGCAATAGTAGCGAGTAAAGCCATCGGTGCTTGGTCGAAATGCCTTGGTGGGCTAACATTTTCTATAAATAGAAGGCTAAGTTAGAATTGAAAATCACACGAAACAAAGTTTTCTCTCTTCTCTCTCTATATTATTGGCGTATTTTGTGAGTATTTAGATACTTTGAGAGTTCTTTATTGATCTACAAGTTTCATTCGACATCACTTGAGCCTTTTCTTAGAAATCTTGATTCTTTGAGGTAAGGGATGTTATTTTCTTCTCAAATGATATTAATTCTTGATATCATTATCTTTGAAATATTGGTTGGTACTTTTTATCAAATTTGGAACTTTTTCATATCGGGGTTACTATTCATGAGTTCTTATTCACGAGTTACTATTCATGAGTTCTTATTCACGATTCTTATTCACGAGTACTATTAATGAAGCGTGAAGATGTTTTTTGTGGAATTTCTATCTTTTGGTGTCGAGATTCTTATTCACGTATCGGCCTTTATTCACGTATCTGACCTTTATTCACGAATCGGCACCTTTATTCATAGAAAAATGAAAATTTTTCTTTTAAGTCCAAAATATCTATTACGGATACTAGCTTTGATTGTATCCGTGTTTTGATCATTCTTGAATTTTACACCACTTATGATTATTTTTGAGGTATTGTTGGACATGGATAAAAAAAAATCTGAATCCTTAATCCTTAATCCTTGTCATTTTGTTTCCTTTGGATTCGTTTCTTTAAAAATATTTTTCATCATCCTCGGTCTTAAATGATGATATTATTGAATATCTTTCTTTGGCAGATATGATTCTGAAGAATATGAATGATGATTTCGAAGAATATCTTTGGCTGTAGTGCAAAGATGAGCGGTGTTTAAATGAACATGAATGGTGATGAATATCTTTGGGCTTGTAGTCTGAAGATGAGCAGTGTTTAAATGAACATGATAGGTGATGAATATCTTTGGCCTTTAGTGCAAAGATGAGCAGTGTTGAGATGAACATGTGGATTGATGAATATCTTTGGCTGTAGTGCAAAGATGAATATTTGATTTGAGATGAATATTGATTGATGTTACGGGGATAAAATATTGATGATGAATTTATTAAATTCATAGATTATAGTAGATTTCATTCTCTACGTAACTCTTACATGAATTATTATTTCCATTGCGAATATTGATCGAAACTTGTTGTCTATTGTATTACATCAGTTTTTCCTGTTGGAGACTAACGATAATTTGTTGTATATTATCTTAGTCATAACATTCTTTCTTGGGCTAGTTGAGCTCACCCTTTTCCTTGTTGTTCCATTTTCTTCTCGGGGAGGCGAGAATGTAGCGAGTACTAGTCGGGGTATGGAATGAAGGTTTAGAGAGAGTTGTTTAGTAGTCCTCACCATTATTGTAAAATAATGTATCGATAAATGTGATGAGGATTTATTTGAGTATAAATATTATCAGAAGATAATATTTGTATTTAAACTCTGATTTTATTGTTGTGATAATAAAGTTGTAGTTGTTTACATACCATGTATTTGGCGACTCGAGAATGGGTTGGATGGAATGGACCTATTTTGGGGTAAATCACGGTTAATATCGAGCTTAGGGATATGATCTCTGGCGGAGATCGGGGAATAGAACTAGGAGGGAGGCGAGTAAATCCTTTGCTAGTGTGTCTACTAAGCTTATTTGTTAGTTGGTCGGTATATAGGGATATTATGTGATTGATTTCCTTAATTAACCCTTGTTTTATAGCGGTAATTGAGAATGTCGTGAGAATATTAATAGTGGTGTAAATGAGGCCAGTGGAGATGCTGTACTTAACAGCGAGGAGAGCGTGCAACAAGTGGCAATGTACCTCTGTGAATAACACCCTTTGGCGAGATGATGAGCGAGGGGATGTTTAGAAGCTTTTTGCGGTTCATGCAAAATCGAGACGAGGAGACTTCGTGTTCAAAATCTGAGGAGGAGATGATAGCGATTCACGGGTGGTCACGACCGAAAGCGAGTTCGAAGTTGGGACCACGAGTGCAGGAAAGCGAGATCCGATCATGGCGGAAACATGGGTCAAACAAATTACCAAGATATTCGATGTCTTGGGATGCGAAGAGCGAAAGTTCCATTCGCTACTTTTATGTTAAAGTGGCGAGGCGGATTCTTGGTGGGAATCGTGAAGCGTACCCATTCATTTGCTTTTCGGCATGTCGTGGAGAGCGTTTGAAGCAGTTCAATGACAAGTACTTCCACGAAAGTATTCGTCGTATGAAGGAAGTGGAGTTTATTAGATTGGAAGCGAGAATAACATGGCGGTGTCGATGTCTGGCGAAGTTTGCGGAGTTATCGAGTTTGCACCTCATTTGGTGGAGAATGAGGAGCGTATGGCGCGGATGTTTACGAGAGGTTTGAAACCGGCGTCGTCGGTATCTCATTTCTCATAAATTTTCTCTCTATTCGGATGTTGTAAGCGAGGGCTCGGTTGTTAGAAGCGAGATAGCGAAATACGTTCATGAGGGGACCATAACGAGGATCGTACAAAGATAGCGATCATCGAATAGCGATAACCGGTGGAGAAAGAAGAATACGGACAAAAGGCGGTAACCACTACGGTGGTAATCGTGGCCATGAAAATAGAAGAAGCGAGTTGGGAGGATTTTAAAGAGGAGATTCAACAACGACCATGTGAAGGCGTCGGCGCCCGATGCAAGCTGGTTTCAAGGAGGAGAAAGACCATCGGTCGTATGTTACAAATCACGGGAAGAGGGACATATCATTAAGCGCCTAGCAGTTTAAGGTATGCTATAATTGTGGAAAAGAAGGACATATCGCTCGAGTTATGCGATATCGAAACCTAGTCGGTGAGGTGGGTGACTCGAAAAGGATGTCGAGAAAAGTCAAAGTCAGCGATTCTTGGAAGGCGTTTGTCGTGGCCGGTCAAAATCTCGAGGAAACGAGCGAAGTTAGCGCGGGTTAGTTAATTATAAATTCTTGCGAAGTTTATACCTTACTGAATCTGGGGTTCTACCCATTCTTTTATCTCTCTTGCTTGCGCTCAGCGTTTGAACTTGACTACGGAGAAATTAGACTTTGACTATTTATGGAGACTCAGTTGGGAGAAACTTTCATTACATCAGTTGTTTAAAAATCTTGCTTGATTCAAGTTGGCTTTATCACATTACATTAACCTTATTTCTATAGAGATATTTGCTTTTGATGTGATTTTAAGGTTAACTACTCATCATGCCAAAATTGATTGCTTTTGTAAGGTTGTTAGTTTTCATATTCTAAGCAACTTTGTTATTGAATTCAAGCAATCAAACCATTGTAATCAAACATTTTCATATCAAGCCATGAAGTCATTCGTTTATTACGGATGTCAGAGTTTTCTTAGTCCGTGTTATGGATTTGAATAAAGACACGTCGATTTGAATAATATTCTTGTTGTTATTGATTTTTCTGGCGTATTTCTGAAGAATTTCTTGGCTTACTCCAAAGTGATATTATATTAAATTTTGTATCGACTTTGAAACGTACAAAACTCATTTCTAAAATCTCATATCGAATGGCTCTATTGAACTTGAGGAGTTAAAAATTCAACTATAAATTTGGTACATGAGCCTTTATCTTGTGACTTCCTTTGTGGAATTCACTAAGCGAGACTCTCTGTAGGGGCGTCATATTAGATGCGATAGTAAAGCGATAGGTGTCATTGTGACGTCTTTATCAAGATTGGGATATGAGTCGCGGTTGAGAACAACTAAAGTCGATGTCGAAATCGTAGCTTTCTGAAGCTTAGTTGGTTATTATCGGAGATTCGTTGAAGGATATTCTCGAATCGCTATTCCATTAACGTGGTGACTCGTAGAGATACAAAATTCGAATGGAGCGAGGAATGTGGGAAGAGCTTGAAGAACTCGAGAGGAGACTCATTTCGGCGTATGTTACGACCATGCCATCTGGAAGCGAGCGTGGTAGGCGGCGTGTTGAGTAGAAGATCGTATATCAAATCTGAGTACGATATTGTCAAAGACTAATTTAAGTATAATATACAAATAATAGAGATGGAGATGAAAACTCTAGGTACCCGCGTGATGATATCTGATGCGTGATGATATCTGAGTATAATCGACTTTAATCGATAAAGTTAAAAGGCATTGAGCTACATGCGGGTGATGAATTTGAAGAAGGAGGTGCGAAGTTGTTATTTTAAAAGCGAGAATCGGTGAGGTGAGAAAGCTCGAACCTTGATTTATTAATCCATTTGAAATTCTCGATCGAATAGGGCTGTGGCCTATAGACTCGTTTTACCACCAAGTATATGGCGTGTTCATACGCGTTTTTCACGTATCGATGTTACGTAAATATGGGACGACCCGAAACCGTCATTGAGTTAGAAGCCAGGACGAGAGATAATAGAAGACTTAACGTCACGAGGAGGTACTGTCAAGATTTTGTAGAGGAAAGAACATGACCTATGTCTGAGGGTTATACCATAAGTTAAAGTTTTGTGGAGAAACCATCTTTATTGAGGAAATGACACGGGAGTTGGAAGCGAAAATGAAAGCGAGGTATCTTTACCTTTTGAAAACACACAGTGCGTCGTCGTCGATTTCGAGGACGAAATTTCATAAGGAGGGAGGTTGTAAGACCGAAATTTTTTAAATAAAAGGAATTTCCTTTATTTATTATTTTGAAATAGTAAGGGTTGATTTGATTAATGTGGATAGTTAAGGGTTAAATCATAAATATTTCAAAATAAGCAAGTGGTTATAAAATATTCATTTTTGTGGGGAATATTCGTTTGGTGGTGGAATATTAAATATCTTGTCGGGGAATAATATTGGAATATTAAATGAAATATTATGATGACGTGTGTATGTGGGCCCATGTGAAGCGATTGGATGAGAAAGCGACAAAGTTTGGGTGGTTATAAATAACTTGGCGTAGTTATTCTGAATTAAAAGGCATTGGAATACGATTGGTTAAAATCTGATGTCTGGCGTGGTTTGATGCTTTGCGGTATTGCAGTATTGTTGAATTATTGATCCTTACGTAAGATGGGCCTTTACTCGATAATTTTCCACGGTAATTCTTATTCGATATTTTATTTTATTGATTGATAATTCTTTGCGTTGATATTTTATATTATTATTTTTGATAATTGTGTTTGCTTGATATTTCCCATTATCGGATCGATAATTCATATTATTTGAATAATATTATTAGATAACATTATTGGCAATGTCTAGAAAGTTACATCTAAGGAGAGGTTTGGTCACTAATTGCGGCGCGATGAGGAGAGATCCTTATTGGAAGCCCCTCTTTCTGAGGAGCGACTGGTTGTCGTAAATGTGATTACGTAATATTATTTGTGAATAATTAATTATTGATTCATATGATAAAGAAATATTTATTTTATATGAATATAAATGATGGATTTATTTATGTGGTTATTAATGAAGGAATTAATGTTGAGGTGTTTTATCGGTATTTTATCGGATTGGAGGTATTAAAAATCAAATCGGGGTTTTGAGATATATTGCGGGGTTATAATTTTTTAATCCAAGTAGTTGGATTGTAGTAATTTTTGGGTATGTTATACATACATAAGTTGAGTATATGTCCAAATTTTGAGCGAATTAAAAATTCACGAATGATTTGTTGTGAATTTTAAGAGGTGTCGGATTAGGAAATTAGGTTTATAATTGATTTTGGTGGAAAATTCTAGAATTGAGTGGGCCCCACTTGTGGTTGGTGAAAAATGTGCTGAATTTTATTTCAAATGTGGTGGGTGGCAATAGTAGCGAGGTAAAAAGCCATCGGGCTTGGTCGAAATGCTTGCTTGGTAGGGCTAACATTTTCTATAAATAGAAAGGCTAAGTTAGAATTGAAAATCACACGAAACAAAGTTTTCTCTCTTTCTCTCTCTATATTATTGGCGTATTTTGTGAGTATTTAGATACTTTGAGAGTTCTTTATTCGGTACAAGTTTCATTCGACATCACTTGAGCCTTTCCTTAGAAATCTTGATTCTTTGAGGTAAGGGATGTTATTTTCTTCTCGAATGATATTAATTCTTGATATCATTATCTTTGAAATATTGGTTGGTACTTTTTATCAAATTTGGAACTTTTTCATGTCGGGGTTACTATTCATGAGTTTCTTATTCACGAGTTCTTATTCATGAGTTCTTATTCACGAGATTCTTATTCACGAGTCTTATTAATGAAGCGTGAAGATGTTTTTTGTGGAATTTCTATCTTTTGGTGTCGAGATTTTATTCACGTATCGGCCTTTATTCACGTATCTGACACTATTATTCACGAATCGGCCTTTATTCATAGAAAAATGAAAATTTTTCTTTTAAGTCAAAATATCTATTACGGATACTAGCTTTGATTGTATCCGTGTTTTGATCATTCTTGAATTTTACACCCTTATGATTATTTTTGAGGTATTTTTGGACATGGATAAAACAAAATCTGAATCCTTAATCCTTAATCCTTGTCATTTTGTTTCCTTTGGATTCGTTCTTTAAAAATATTTTCATCATCCTCCTCTTAAATGATGATATTATTGAATATCTTTGGCTGTAGTGATGATATTATTGAATATCTTTGCTTTTGTAGTGCGAAGATGAATGATTCTGAAGAATATCTTTGGCTTTGTAGTGCAAAGATGAGCGGTGTTTAAATGTTTAAATGAACAATGGTGATGAATATCTTTGGCTTTAGTGCAAAGATGAGCAGTGTTTAAATGAACATGATGGTGATGAATATCTTTGGCCTTTAGTGCAAAGATGAGCAGTGTTGAGATGAACATGCCAATGGATTGATGAATATCTTTGGCTGTTGTAGTGCAAAGATGAATATTTGATTTGAGATGAATATTGATTGATGTTACGGGGATAAAATATTGATGATGAATTTATTAAATTCATAGATTATAGTAGATTTCATTCTCTACGTAACTCTTACATGAATTATTATTTCCATTGCGAATATTGATCGAAACTTGTTATCTATTTGTATACATCAGATTTTTCCTGTTGGAGACTAACGATAATTTGTTGTATATTATCTTAGTCATAACATTCTTTCTTGGGCTAGTTGAGCTCACCCTTTTCCTTGTTGTTCCATTTTTCTTCTCGGGAGGCGAGAATGTAGCGAGTCTTAGTCGGGGTATGGAATGAAGGTTCTAGAGAGAGTTGTTTAGTAGTCCTCACCATTATTGTAAAATAATGTATCGATAAATGTGATGAGGATTTATTTGAGTATAAATATTATCAGAAGATAATATTTGTATTTAAACTCTGATTTTATTGTTGTGATAATAAAGTTGTAGTTGTTTACGTACCATGTATTTGGCGACTCGAGAATGGGTTGGATGGAATGGACCTATTTTGAATTAAATCGCGGTTAATATCGAGCTTAGGGATATGATCTCTGGCGGAGATCGGGGAATAGAACTAGGAGGGAGGCGAGTAAATCCTCCTTGCTAGTGTGTCTACTAAGCTTATTTGTTAGTTGAGTCGGTATATAGGGATATTATGTGATTGATTTCCTTAATTAACCCTTGTTTTATGGCGGTAATTGAGAATGTCATTGAGAATATTAATAGTGGTGTAAATGAGTAGTGGAGATGCATGTACTTAACAGCGAGGAGAGCGTGCTGTGCAGTGGCAATGTACCTCTCTGTGAATAACACCCTTTGGCGGATGATGAGCGAGGGGATGTTTAGAAGCTTTTTTTGCGGTTCATGCAAAATCAGACGAGGAGACTTCGTGTTCAAAATCTGAGGAGGAGATGATAGCGATTCACGGGTGGTCACGATGAAAGCGAGTTGAAAGTTGGGACCACGAAGTGCAGGGAAAGCGGATCCGATCATGGCGGAAACATGGGTCAAGCAAATTGCAAGATATTCGATGTCTTGGGATGCGAAGAACGAAAGTTCCATTCGCTACTTTTATGTTAAAGTGGCGGCGGATTCTTTGGTGGGAAATCGTGAAGCGTACCCATTCATTTTACCTCGGCGTATGTCGTGGGAGCGTTTGAAGCAGTTCGATGACAAGTACTTCCACGAAAGTATTACGTCGTATGAAGGAAGTGGAGTTTATTAGATTGGGCGAGAATAACATGGCGGTGTCGATCGGGCGAAGTTTGCGGAGTTATCGAGTTTGCACCTCATTTGGTGGAGAATGAGGAGCGTATGGCGGATGTTTACGAGAGGTTTGAAACGGCATCGTCGATATCTCATTTCTCATAAATTTTCTCTCTGACCGGATGTTGTAAGCGGGGCTCGGTTGTTAGGCGAGATAACGAAATACGTTCAATGGGGACCATAACGAGGATCGTACCAAAGATAGTAGTCATCGAATAGCGATAACCGGTGGAGAAAGAAGAATACGGACAAAGCGGTAACCACTACTGGTGGTAATCGTGGCCATGAAAATAGAAGAAGCGAGTTGGGAGGAGATTTTAAAAAGGAGATTCAACAGCGACCGTGTGAAGGCGTCGGCGCCGATGTGCAACTGGTTCGAGGAGGAGAAAGACCATCGGTCGTATATTACAAATCTTGGGAAGAGGACATATCATTAAGCGCCTAGCAGTTTAAGGTATGCTATAATTGTGGAAAAGAAGGACATATCGCTCGAGTTATGCGATATCGAAACCTAGTCGGCGGAGGCGGTGACTCGAAAAGGATGTCGAGAAAAGTCGAAAGTCGGCGATTCTGGAAGGCGTTTGTGTATCGTGGCCAGGTCAAAATCACGAGGAAACGAGCGAAGTTAGCCGCGGGTTAGTTAATTATAAATTCTTGCGAAGTTTATACCTTACTGAATCTGGGTTCTACCCATTCTTTTATCTCTCTCTTGCTTGCGCTCAGCGTTTGAACTTGACTACGGAGAAATTAGACTTTGTTATTTATGGAGACTCAGTTGGGAGAAACTTTCATTACATCAGTTGTTTAAAAATCTTGCTTGATTGAGTTGGCACTATCACATTACACATTAACCTTATTTCTATAGAGATATTTGCTTTTGATGTGATTTTAAGGTTAACTACTCATCGTACCAAAATTGATTGCTTTTGTAAGGTTGTTAGTTTTCATATTCTAAGCAACTTTATTATTGAATTCAAGCAATCAAACCATTGTAATCAAACATTTTCATATCAAGCCATGAAGTCGTTCGTTTATTACGGATGTCGAGTTTTCTTAGTCCGTGTTATGGATTTGAATAAAGACACGTCGATTTGAATAATATTCTTGTTGTTATTGATTTTTCTGGCGTATTTCTGAAGAATTTCTTGGCTTACTCCAAAAGTGATATTAAATTTTGTATCGACTTTGAAACGGTACAAAACTCATTTCTAAAATCTCATATCGAATGGCTCTATTGAACTTGAGGAGTTAAAAATTCAACTATAAATTTGGTACATGAGCCTTTATCTTGTGACTTCCTTTGTGGAATTCACTAAGCGACTCTCTATAGGGGCGTCGTATTAGATGCGATAGTAAAGCGATAGGTGTCATTGTGACGTCTTTATCAAGATTGGGATATGAGTCGCGTTGAGAACAACCTAAGTCGATGTCGAAATCGTAGCTTTCAGAAGCTTAGTTGGTTATTATCGGAGATTCGTTGAAGGATATTCTCGAATCGCTATTCCATTACGTGGTGACTCGTAGAGATACAAAATTGAATGGAAGCGAGGAATGTGGGAAGAGCTTGAAGAACTCGAGAGGAGACTCATTTAATTATATGTTACGACCATGCCATCTGGAAAAGCGAGCGTGGTAGGTGGCGTGTTGAGTAGAAGATCGTATCTGAAATCTGAGTACGATATTGTCAAAGACTAATTTAAGTATAATATACAAATAATAGAGATGGAGATGAAAACTCTAGGTACCCATGATGATATCTGATGCGTGATGATATCTGAGTATAATCGACTTTAATCGATAAAGTTAAAAAACATTGAAAGCTACTGCGGGGTGATGAATTTGAAGAAGGAGGTGCGAAGTTGTTATTTTAAAAGCGAGAATCGGTGAGGTGAGGAAAGCTCGAACCTTGATTTATTAATCCATTTGAAATTCTCGATCGAATAGGGGCGTGGCCTATAGACTCGTTTTACCACCAAGTATATGGCGTGTTCATAGCGTTTTCACGTATCGATGTTACGTAAATATGTGGACGACGAAACACGTCATTGAGTTAGAGCAGGACGAGATAATAGAAGACTTAACGTCTGAGGGAGGTACTGTCAAGATTTTGTAGAGGAAAGAACATGACCTATGTCTGAGGGTTATACCATAAGTTAAAGTTTTGTGGAGAAACCATCTTTATTGAGGAAATGACACGGGAGTTGGAAGCGAAAATGAAAGCGAGGTATCTTTACCTTTTGAAACACACCGAGTCGTCGTCGATTTAGAGGCGAAATTTCATAAGGAGGGAGGTTGTAAGACCGAAATTTTTTAAATAAAAGGAATTTCCTTTATTTATTATTTTGAAATAGTAAGGGTTGATTTGATTAATGTGGATAGTTAAGGGTTAAATCATAAATATTTCAAAATAAGCAAGTGGTTATAAAATATTCATTTTTGTGGGGAATATTCGTTTGGTGGTGGAATATATTAAATCTTTGTCGGGGAATATTGTTTGTGCGTGGAATATTAAATATATCGGGGAATATTAAATGCTGCATGTATGACCATGTGTGGGCCCATGTGAGCGATTGGATGAGGAAAGCGACAAAGTTTGGGTGGTTATAAATACTTGGCGTAGTTATTCTGAATTAAAATTTGTTGGAATACCGGTGGTTAAAATCTGATGTCTGGCGTGGTTGCGATGCTTTGCGGTATTGCGCAGTATTGTTGAATTATTGATCCTTACGTAAGATGGGCACTACTCGATAATTTTTCACGGTAATTCTTATTCGATATTTTATTTTATTGATTGATAATTCTTTGCGTTGATATTTTATATTATTGTTGTTGATAATTGTCCTTTTTGATATTTCCATTATCGGATCGATAATTCATATTATTTGAATAATATTATTAGATAACATTATTGGCAATGTCTAGAAAGTTACATCTAAGGAGAGGTTTGGTCACCTAATTGCGGCGCCCGATGAGAGAGATCCTTATTGGAAGCCCCTCTTTCACAGGAGGAGCACTGGTTGTCATAAATGTGATTACGTAATATTATTTGTGAATAATTAATTATTGATTCATATGATAAGGAAATATTTATTTTATATGAATATAAATGATGGATTTATTTATGTGGTTATTAATGAAGGAATTAATGTTGAGGTGTTTTATCGGTATTTTATCGGATTGGAGGTATTAAAAATCAAATCGGGGTTTTGAGATATATTGCGTGGGTTATAATTTTTAATCAAATAGTTGGATTGTGGTAATTTTTGGGTATGTTATACATACATAAGTTGAGTATATGTCCACAAATTTTGAGCGAATTAAAAATGCACGAATGATTTGTTGTGAATTTTAAGAGGTGTCGGATTAGGAAATTAGGTTTATAATTGATTTTGGTGGAAAATTCTAGAATTGAGTGGGCCCCACTTGTGGTTGGTGAAAAAATGTGCTGAATTTTATTTCAAATGTGGTGGGTGGCAATAGTAGCGAGGTAAAGCCATCGGTGCTTGGTCGAAATCCTTGGTGGGCTAACATTTTTCTATAAATAGAAATTTAAGTTAGAATTGAAAATCACACGAAACAAAGTTTTCTCTCTTCTCTCTCTATATTATTGGCGTATTTTGTGAGTATTTAGATACTTTGAGAGTTCTTTATTCGGTACAAGTTTCATTCGACATCACTTGAGCCTTTCCTTAGAAATCTTGATTCTTTGAGGTAAGGGATGTTATTTTCTTCTCGAATGATATTAATTCTTGATATCATTATCTTTGAAATATTGGTTGGTACTTTTTATCAAATTTGGAACTTTTTCATGGGGTTACTATTCATGAGTTCTTATTCACGAGTTCTATTCATGAGTTCTTATTCACGATTCTTATTCACGAGTACTATTAAATGAAGCGTGAAGATGTTTTTTGTGGAATTTCTATCTTTTGGTGTCGAGATTCTTATTCACGTATCGGCCTTTATTCACGTATCTGACACTTTATTCACGAATCTGGCCTTTATTCATAGAAAAATGAAAATTTTTCTTTTAGTCAAAATATCTATTTACGGATACTAGCTTTGATTGTATCCATGTTTTGATCATTCTTGAATTTTACACCTTATGATTATTTTTGAGGTATTGTTGGACATGGATAAAACAAAATCTGAATCCTTAATCCTTAATCCTTGTCATTTTGTTTCCTTTGGATTCGTTCTTTAAAAATATTTTTCATCATCCTCGGTCTTAAATGATGATATTATTGAATATCTTTGGCTGTGGCACATAGTGCAAAGATGAATGATTTGAAGAATATCTTTGGCACATGTGCAAAGATGAATGAATGATTCTGAAGAATATCTTTGATGAAGAATATCTTTGGCTTTGTAGTGCAAAGATGAGCGGTGTTTAAATGAACATAATAGGTGATGAATATCTTTGGCTGTAGTGCAAAGATGAGCAGTGTTTAAATGAACATAATAGGTGATGAATATCTTTGGCCTTTAGTGCAAAGATGAGCAGTGTTGAGATGAACATGATGGATTGATGAATATCTTTGGCTGTAGTGCAAAGATGAATATTTGATTTGAGATGAATATTGATTGATGTTACTGAGGATAAAATATTGATGATGGAATTTATTAAATTCATAGATTATAGTAGATTTCATTCTCTACGTAACTCTTACATGAATTATTATTTCCATTGCGAATATTGATACGAAACTTGTTATCTATTGTATTACTATCAGATTTTTCCTGTTGGAGACTAACGATAATTTGTTGTATATTATCTTAGTCATAACATAACATTCTTCTTGGGCTAGTTGAGCTCACCCTTTTCCTTGTTGTTCCCATTTTTCTTCTCGGGAGGCGAGAATGTAGCGAGTCTTAGTCGGGGTATGGAATGAAGGTTTAGAGAGAGTTGTTTAGTAGTCCTCACCATTATTGTAAAATAATGTATCGATAAATGTGATGAGGATTTATTTGAGTATAAATATTATACAGAAGATAATATTTGTATTTAAACTCACGATTTTATTGTTGTGATAATAAAGTTGTAGTTGTTTACATACCATGTATTTGGCGACTCGAGAATGGGTTGGATGGAATGGACCTATTTTTTCCTTGAATACTCGGTTCATCATATCCATGAAAGCCATGCAGGAGCATTAGTCAATCCGAAAAGACATGACTAAGAATTCATAATGCCCGTCTGAAGTTTAAAAAGGCGGTCTTTGGAATATCCTCGATTCTAATCTTGATTTGATGATATCCGAGCGAAGATCGATTTTTGAAAAGAATTGTGCCCTCAGAATTGGTCAAACAAGTCATCAATACGAGGTAGAGGATACCTATTCTTGATGGTGACATGGTTCAATTCTCGATAGTCAATACTAAAGTCGCATACTCCGTCTTTCTTCTTTCACGAATAAAAGCGAAGCACCCCGAGGAGATGTCTTGGGGATGAATGAAAGCCGATGTCCAACAATTCACGTAGTTGGACCTTTAACTCCTAAAGTTCAATAGGAGCCATTCGATATGGGGTTTTAGAAATGAGCTTTATACCGGGTTCAAGATCAATAAAGAATTCAACTTCACGTTACGGGGTAGGCAAGGAAGTTCTTGAGAAATCGTCGGGAAAGTCGATAACAATAGGAATATTATTCAAATTTGATGTGTCTTTATTCAAATCCATAACATGGGCTAAGAAAGCTTGACATCCGTTTTTCAATAAGCGAATAGCTTTATGATTAGATATAGCGGTGATTGATTTTAATGGTTTAGTTGCTTGAATTAAATAAGCTGGTTGGTTAGGAATATGAAAACTAATGACCTTACGAAAACAATCAATTTTGGCATGATGAGTAGTTAACCAATCAATCCCTAAATTCACATCAAAAGCAAGTATCTTTAAAGATATATGGTTGACGGTAAGGTGATAGTGCCAACTTGAATCAAACAAGATTTATAAGCGGTGGATGTGATGAAAGTTTCTCTAGCGGAGTTTCCACGAGATAGGTCAAAGTCTAATTTCTCGAGTCAAGTTTAAACATTGAGCACATGCGGGAGAGATAAATGAATGGGTAGCACCCGATGATCAAGTAAGGTATAAACTTCGCAAGAATTTATAAATAGCTTACCGTGATCACCTCGTTTGGGTTCCTAGCATTTTGACCGATCCACAACAAACTTCTTCCGGAATTGTTGACTTTGACTTTTCTAGGGATGATCTTTTGAATCAAATCCCCACCGAACTAGGTTTCGTTCTCGCACTGATCTCGAAGCGATATGTCCTTCCTTTCCACAATTATAGTATACCTTGAATTGTTGTGGGACGGTTTGGTGATATGTCCCTCTTTCCGCATTTATAGCATATGATGGGTGGTCGTTCTCCTCCCTTAGAACCGATTCTTTTAAAGACCTTTATCGTCTTCACATAGTCGTTGTTAAATCTCCTCTTTTTAAAATCTCCTCTCGACTCGCTTCTTCTATTTTCATGGCCATGATTACCACAGAGTGGTTACCATTTTTGTAAAATCTGTTTTTTCTCCATTTGGTTATCATTATTACATTGGTTCGCTATCTCTCGTACGATCTGGTTATGGTCCTCGGTTGAACATACTCGTTATCTCGCTCTAACAATTGAGCCCTGTTAACAACATCATCGAATAGAGAAAATTTATGAGAAATGAGATATTGTCGTATCGGGTTTCAAACCTCTCGAAACATCCGCGTCATACGTTCCTCAATCTCCACCAAATGAGGTGCAAACGGATAACTCTCGCAAACTTTGCCTCGTCTTTGAGACAAATCGTATGTTGTTTTGTTCTAATCGATGAACTCCACTTCCTTCATACGATGAACACTTTCGGAAAGTATTTGTCATTAAATAGTTCTGAAACATCTCCCAAGCACATCTTTGAGTGCGAATTTGGATGGAGTGCAACTCACTGACTCCCACCGGTGATACGCTGCCTCGCCACGGAACATAAAGGTGGCGAATGGAACCTTCTGCTTCCTCCGTGCATCCCAAGACATCGAATATCTTGGTAATTTGCTTGACCCATGTTTCCGCCATGATCGGATCTGGCTTTCCCTTAAATTCGGTGGTCCCGACTCTTTGAAGCTGCTTGCGTTTGTGACAACCCGTGAATTGCTATCATTTCTCCACGTATTTTGAACACGAGTCTCCTCAAATCGATTTTGCATGAGCTCGCAAAAAGCTTACTAAACATCCCTCGTTCATCATCTAACGCTTTCGGTGGTGTTGTTCTCGGGAGGAACATTGCCCGATTGTTGACGTTCTCCTCGTTGGTGAGTCTGAGGCATCTCCACAATCTCATTTCCATTGTTAATATTCTCGATCGACATTCTCAAATACTTTCATAAAACAAGGGTTAATTAAGGAAATCAATATATCACATAAGATCCTTATATCTTGACCAACTAACAAATAAGCTTAGGTAGGACACACTAGCGAAGGATTTACTCGTCTCTCCCTCCTAGTTCTATTCCCCGATCTCCACCGGAGATCATATCCTAAGCTCGATACCAAGCTGTGGCGCCCCAAAATAGGTATACATCACCCATTACGAGTTGTCGATCATGGTGCGTAAACAACTACAACTTTATTATTACAACAAGAAAAGCGTGAGTTTGAATACAAATATTATCTTCAGACAATATCTATACTCAAATAAATCCTCATCACATTTATTGATATATTATTTTACAAAAATGGTGAGGACTACTAAACAACTCTTTTCAGAACCTTCATTCCGTACCCAGGCTGCGTACTCGCTTATATTCTCGCCTCACGAGAAGAAAAATGGAACAAAAAGGAAAAGGGTGTTTCAACTAGCCCGGTAAAGAATATTATGACTAAGATCATATACAACAAATTACAGTTAGTCTTCAACGGGGAAAAATCTAATAGAATCTGATAAAAAATCAATTATTTGAGCTTGAACTTCAATAATTCATAATAAATAGCCCTTTTATCAAAAAAATTTGAATCTCGCGACTTTTTATAGGAAATTCAATTCTCTACAACTTTTCAGGAAGAAAGTTTTCCAAATTCCAAACAAAAATTGGATCGAAATCCACAAACCAAGCGATTTTACATTTATAATCAAATTTCGATCGATAAATGGGGTCCCGCGAGCATGTTTAACATGTTTTAAATATTTATTGCAACAAAATACTCTTCCTCCTCGTATACTCATATATCCCACATTCGTTGTAAAAATATCACCATTATTATATTATTATAATATAATAATATATTTAAATAAATTATTTTATCGGAAAAGATAAAATTTCAATTTTCAACAATTGTCACATTAAAATTTTCTCCATCTATATCCACATAAAATCAATATTTTCCTTATTATATGAATCAATAATTAATTATTCACAAATAATATTACAAAATCCTGATATTGATGACGAGGCGGTTCAGGGAAGAGGGGACTTTCAATAAGAATTTCTCCTTCTTAGCGGCTTGATTAGGTGACCAAACCTCTCCTTGAAGGCGAGAACTTTCTAGACATTGCCAATAATTTTATCTATTAATATTATTAGGATAATATGAATTATTGCTTCGATAATGAAAATTGTGTAATGACAATTATGAAACAACAATGAATATAAAATATCAACCTTGACAATTATTAAATCAATAAAATAAAATCTTTGAGCGATAATTCTTGTAACCATTATTGAGTAGTGCCTTCTTTACGTAAGAATCAATAATTGGTGCAATCTGCAGTGTCTTCTTGTGTTTTTAACCATTGAGTATTTTAATGAAGATTAACGGTAAAAACTAATTATTTATTTTTAAACAACTTATATTTGTCGTTTTCTTCATCAAATCGCTTTTAGTTATGGGGCCCACACATGGCATTTTATTGGCAATGCATCACGAATATTCCTCGACAAAGACGAATATTTTATAACCACTTGCTTATTTTGAAATATTTGCGTATTTTATCCCTAACTATCCACATTAATCAAATCAACTTCTTACTATTTCAAAATAATAAATAGAAAATTAAATTTCATTAATAATAAGTTGGGGTCTTATAGTTAATCTTTGTTAAAAATACTCGATTGGTTAAAAACACAAGAGTGCACTTGCGGTATTGCACCAATTATTGATTCTTACGTAAGAAGGCACTACTCAATAATGGTTACAGTAATTACTTTTCAATTATTTTATTGATTTAATAATCAACTGCGTTGATATTTTATATTCATTGTCGTTTCAATAATTGTCATTACACGTATTTTTCATTATCGAAGCAATAATTCATATTATCTGAATAATATTATTAGATAACATTATTGGAAATGTCTAGAAAGTTACATGCTCAGGAGAGGTTTGGTCACCTAATCAAGGCTAAGAAGGAGAAATTCTTAATGGAAAGCCCCTCTTTCCTTGGGCGTGCAGTTGCCAATATTGTGATTACGTAATATTATTTGTGAATAATTAATTATTGAATCATATGATGAGGAAAATATTGATTTTATGTGGATATAGATGAAAAAAAAAATTTAATGTGACAATTGTTGAAAATTGAAATTTTATCTTTTTTGATAAAATAATTCATTTAAATATATTATTATATTTTAATAATATAATAATGATGATATTTTTACGATGAATGTGGGATATATGAGTATATGTGGAGGAGGAGTATTTTTGTTACCAAAAATATTTAAAGCATGTTTTATGTGTTTGAAAGTGGACCCCATTTCTGAATTGAAATTTGATTATACTGTAAAATCGCTTGGTTGTGGATTTTTTGGCCAATTTTCATTTGGAATTTGTAAAACTTTCTTACGTAAAGTTGTAGAGAATTGAATTTTCTATAAAATTTACTTGAGTTTCAATTTTCCGACAAAAAGGCTATTTATTGTGAATTATTGAAGTTCCAAAGCTTCAAATAATTGATTTTGAAAGTTTAAAATATTTTAAATAACAAAAACGTTTTTTCATTATGGTGTGTTACACATGTGTGTTGAATGAATTTGAATTCAGTTCTTGGAAGGTTGGCTTAGGAAAATTTAATTTATATATTAATATTATATTAAATTTTTACGCTTTTGTAATCTAAGCATTTTTCTATAAATAGGTGCTTAGGTTAGAATTGAAAATTACACGAAAATCAAGTTTTTCTCTCTATATTATCGGCGTATTCTTGTGAGTATTTTGAGTATTGTTATACGGTGCAAGTTCAAGTCATAGCCTTTATATCAAATTGTTTAAATTTTAAATCTTGATCTTTCGAGGTAAGGATATTATTTTTTTTAATGATATTATTTATTCTAATATCATTATGCCAAGTATTGATCCGAACTTTTTAATCAAATTTAGAACTTTTAATTATGGGAGTTCTTATTCACGATATCTAAGACTATTCACGATACTCTGATTATTCACGAATACGACACTATTCATCGAAAAATGAAAATTTTTCTTTTAAGTCCAAAATATCTATTACGGATACTAGCTTTGATTGTATCCATGTTTTGATCATTCTTGAATTTTACACCACTATAATTATTTTTGAGGTATTTTTGGATATGGATAAAACAAAGTACGAATCCTTAATCCTTAATTCTTGTCATTTTGTTTCTTTGGATTCGTTTCTTTAAAAAATTTTCATCATCCTCGGTCTTAAATGATGATATTATTGAATATCTTTAGCTTTGTAGTGCAAAGATGAATGATTTTCGATAAATATCTTTGGCAGTAGTGCAAAGATGAGCAGTGTTTAGATGAACATGACTAATGAAGAATATCTTTGGCTGTAGTGCAAAGATGAATATTTGATTCGGATATATATTGATTGATGTTCTGAGGGGATAAAAGATAGGCGATGAACTTTTAAATTCATACATAGAAGATAGTAGTTTGCATTCTCTACTTAACTCTTCTAATGAATTATTATTTCCGCTTCTGAATATTGATTAAAAACTTGTTGTCTATTGTATTCTATTAGATTTTTCCCTGTTGAAGACTAACGATAATTTGTTGTATATTATCTTAGTCATAATATTCTTTTATTGGGCTAGTTGAGCTCACCCTTTTCCTTTTTGTTCCATATTTCTTCTCTCGGAGATGAGAATATAAGCGAAGTACGAGTCGGGTATGGAATGAAGGTTCTAGAGAGAGTTGTTTAGTAGTCCTCACCATTTTTGTAAAATAATGTATCAATAAATGTGATGAGGATTTATTTGAGTATAAATATTGTCTGAAGATAATATTTGTATTCAAACTCACGATTTCTTGTTGTAATAATAAAGTTGTAGTTGTTTACGTACCATGTATTGACAACTCGGAATGGGTGATGTATACCTATTTTGGGGGCGTCACAAACGCAGCAATTATTGAATCAATAAAATAAAATATTGAATAAGTAACTCATTGTAACAATTATTGAGCAATGCCTTCTTACGCACGAATCAATAATTCAATAATCTTTGTGCAATACCTGGTATCTTCTTTGCATGACCGCGTGTATTCTTTGTATTTTAACCACCGAGTATTCCAACAACGGTGTTAGCTTGGTAATTACTACTACATAGTTATTTATAAAAACTCATACTTTGTCGTTTTCTTCACCCGACAGGTTATTACTGTTATAAGCCCCACGAATGGTACTTGCCGTAAATCACGAATATTCCTGAAACAAAAAGAATATTCCACGACCAAAAGAATATTCAAGAAAAAAATAAATATTTTCTAACCACTTGCTTATTTTGTAAAATTTGCACATTTCACCCATAACCAAAGCATTATATCAAATTAACACCTTATTAATTTAGAATAATGAATAGAGAAAAATTTAATTTTATTTATAATAAGTTGGGGACTTACAACCTCCCCTCCTTATAAAATTTCGTACTCGAAATTGACGTACATACCTGGTGTTTCGAACAGGTGAGGGTTCCTCGCTTTCATTTCCGATTCCAACTCCCAGGTCATTTCCTTAATAGCATGGTTCCTCTACAAAACCTTGACTTGTGGTATAACCTTGGTACTTAAGACATGCTCTTTTCTATACAAAATGGGCCTTTGCGTTGACAATATCGCACTCATACTCGCATATGATCTTCTACTCAATGCGTCAGCTACTACGTTCGCTTTTCCAGGATGATATTGAATAGTGTGGTCGTAATCTTTCAACGCACTCAAGCCAGCGTCGTTCTTGCGTATGTTGAGTTCTTTTTGGGTAAAGAAATATTTGAGGCTTTTATAGTCCGTATAAATCTCCACTTTCTCCCCATACAAGTAGTGTCTCTATATCTTCAACGCGAATACGACTGCTGCCAACTCCAGATCATAAGTAGGATAGTTCCTCTCATATTCTTTGAGTTGTCTCGAGGCATAGGCTATGACTTTCCCATGCTACATGAGAACACATCCTAACCCATTGCCTGAAGCATCGCTGTAGATGACAAATCCATCCGAACCAGATGGTATTGCCAGAACAGGTGCCAAAATGAGTCTCCTCTTGAGCTCTTGGAAACTTTTCTCACATTCCTCGCTCCATACGAATTTTGTATCTTTCCGAATTAGCTGAGTTAACGGAGTAGCGATTCGAGAAAATCCTTCCACGAATCTCCGATAATAACCAGCTAAGCCTAGAAAGCTACGTGACTTGATCCATGAGACTTGATTGCTCCCAACTTTGTATTGCTTCAATCTTCAAGGTCGATAGATACTCTATGTTTTGACACCACGTGCCCAAGGAATGCTACTTCCTCAAGCCAGAACTCACATTTCTTCATCTTGGCATATAGCTTGTTTTCACGAAGCCTTTCAAGTATTAGCTTCAAATGGTGCTCATGATCTTCACGGCTTTTGGAATAGATGAGGATGTCATTAATAAAGACAACAACGAACTGATCTAAATTTTTCTTGAATACTCGGTTCATCATATCCATGAAAGCAGCAGGAGCATTAGTCAATCCAAAAGACATGACTAAGAATTCATAATGCCCATACCGAGTTCTGAAGGCAGTCTTTGGAATATCCTCAATTTTAATCTTCAGTTGATGATATCCAGAACGAAGATCGATCTTTGAAAAGAATTGTGCTCCTTACAACTGGTCAAATAGGTCATCAATGCGATGTAATGGATACCTATTCTTGATGGTGACATGGTTTAATTCTCGGTAATCAATACAAATACGCATACTCCCGTCTTTCTTCTTTACAAATAAAACAGGAGCACCCCAAGGAGATGTACTAGGACGAATGAAACCGATGTCTAATAACTCTTGTAGTTGGACTTTTAACTCGTGAAGTTCAATAGGAGCCATTCAATATGGGGTTTTAGAAATAGGCTTTGTACCCGGTTCAAGGTCAATAAAGAATTCAACATCACGTTCTGGGGGTAGACCGTGAAGTTCTTCAGGAAATACATCAAAAAATTCTTTAACAACAGAAATATTATCCAAATCTGTCTTGTCTTTATTCAAATCCATAACATGGGCTAAGAAAGCTTGGCATCCATTTTTCAATAAACGAATAACTTTGTGGCTTGATATGACAATGACTGATTTTAGTGGTTTAGTTGTTTGAATTCGTATGACAGGTTGGTTAGGAATATGAAAACTAACAACCTTACAAAAATAATCAATTTTGGCATGATGAGTGGTTAACCAATCAATTCCTAAAATCACATCAAAAGCAAGTATCTTTAAAGAGATAAGATCAGCGAGGTAATGTGATAGTGCCAAATTGGATTAAGCAAGATTTATAAAGCTATGTAGATGTAATGAAGGTTTCACCCAACGGAGTTTCAACAGATAAGTTAAAATCCGATTTCTCCGAGTCAAGTTTAAGCGTTGAGCTGGCGAGTGAGAGAAAAAGAATGGGTAAAGACTGGTATCTAGTAAAGGTATAAACTTCTTAAGAGTTCAAGATTAGCTTACCCGTAATCACCTCGTTTGGGTTCCTCACGTTTTGGCGGTCGCGACAAACGCTTCTTCCGAGAATCGTGATTTTGACTTATCCGGCGACCCTTAGAGTCACCATCCCATTGAACTTGGTTTCGCTATAGTACAATATCGAGCGATATGTCATTTCTTTCCACAATTATATCATACCTTGGATTGTTGTGGGACGGTTTGACCGATATGTCTCGTCTTTCCGCATTTGTAATATTACACGGGGGTGGTCGTTCTCCTCCCCAACAACAGTTGATCTTTGGTGTTGCATTGATATCTTCCCGTTATTATTGAATCTCCTCTTTTTGAAATTTCCACTAGACTCACCTCTTCTATTATCATGACCACGATTACCACCCGAGTGGTTATCGCTTTTATCCGTATTCTTCCCTCCTCACTGGTTATCATCGCTCTGGATGAGTCTTTATTACTGCATTTATGACCACAGTTGTGATCCCTCGGTTGAGTGTACTCATTATCTCGCTCTAATAATTGAGCCCTGTTGATAATATATGAATATAGAGAAAATTTATGAGAGATAAGTTATTAACGAATCTCGGGTTTTAGACCTCTCAGAATCATCCGCGTCATACGTTCCTCGTTTTCTACCAAATGAGGTGCGAACTTGGATAACTCTGCGAACTTTGCCTCGTACTGAGACACCTTCATGTTGTTTTGTTCCAGTCTAATAAACTCTACCTCCTTCATATGACGAATACTTTCTGGAAAGCACTTGTCATTGAATAGTTTCTGAAATCTTTCCCAAGACATGTTAAGTGCGGTAATTTGGTAGGTGCGCCATGATTCCCACCAGTAATCCGCTTCACCACGGAACATAAAGGTGGCGAATGGAACCTTCTGTTCCTCCGTGCATCCCAAGACATCGAATATCTTGGTGATTTGCTTGACCCATGTTTTCTCCTTAATCGGATCGGGCTTTCCCCAGAAATCTGGTGGTCCCAACTCTTTGAAGCTTGCTTGGTGTGAGGATGTATCAGCGTTCTTTATCACTTCCACCCGTATTTTGTACACGAGTCTCCCTCGTCTGATTTTGCATGAACTGCAAAAAGCTCCTACACATTCCATCATTCATCGTTTGCTCGGTAGTGTTTTTTATAGGAGGAATATTGCCTTCCTGTTGCACGTTCTCCTGGTTTGTGACTAAAGGTTGTTGCACAGACTCATACACTCCATTGTTAACATTCTCAGCAGCCATTCTTAAATATTTCCATAAAACAAGGGTTAATTAAACAAATTAACATATCACATAATATCCCTATATTATGATGAGACCCAACAAATAAGCTTAGATAGGACACACTAGCGAAGGATTTACTCATCTCTCCCTCCTAGTTCTATTACCCGATCTCGCTTGGAGACCATATCCCTAAGCTTTGATACCAACCTGTGGCGCCCCAAAATAGGTATACAACACCCATTACGAGTCAAATCGAACGGCATGTAAAGCAAACTACAACTTCAATAATACAATTATCGTGCAAAATCGACAACACATCATCTGTGAGTTTAAATACAAATATTGTCTTCTAGACAATATCCACACCCAAATAAGTCCTCATTATAATTATTCATACACTATTTTACGAAATAGTGAGGACTCGCTAAAACATCTTTCTAGAACCATCACTACATACCCGGCTCGATCCTCGCTTATGTTCTCACCTCCCGAGAAGAAAATGGAATAAAAAGGAAAAGGGTGAGCTCAACTAGCCCGATAAAGAATATTATGACTAAGATAATATACAACAAATTATCATTACTCTTCAACGAGGGAAAAATCGATAGAATATAATAGACAACAAGTTTTAGATCAATATTACTGCAATGTGAGCAATGAATCCATTAGAAGAGTCACGTAGATAATGAATTCTACTATCTTCTAAGATTTAAAAAGCTCATCATCAATATTTTATCCATGTAACATCAATCAATATACATCTTTAATCAAATATTCATCTTTGCACTACTGAGCCAAAGATATTCATTCATATCACCGGTTGGTCAGTATTCATCTCAACACTGTTCATCTTTACACTACGGGCCAAAGATATTCATCATTTAATCATTCATCTTTGCACTACTACAGCCAAAGATATTGATAATATAATCATTTAAGACCGAGGATGATAAAAATATTTTAAAAGAAAATCGAATCCAAATGAGAGATGAAGGACAAATATTAGGGATTAAGTATAACAGTTTATCCAAGATCAATAATACTTCATAATAACCAATTGTGAAGTAGAATTCAAAAATAACGATCAAAACATGGATACAATCAAAGATAGTAGCCAAAATAGACATCTTGGACAAAAGGAAAATTTATATTTTTTGATTGAATAGTGCCGTATTAAGTAAATAATTATAGATATCGTGAATAAAGGTCAGTATAAGTGAGTAGTAACTCCGACACAAAAAGTTCCAAATTTGATTAAAAAGTGCACCAATATTTCGGCATAATGATATTGATGAAAATAATATCATTTAAGAAGAAAATAACATCCCTTACCTCAAAATAACGGTACTTCTGATCGTAATATCGGATATAAAGCCGAAGGAAGCTTGTATCGAACAGCAACTTTCAAAGTATATAAATACTCACAAAAATACGCTCGATAATCTAGAGAGAAAGAAAACTTATTTCTGGTGTGATTTTCAATTCTAAACTACGCGTCTATTTATGGGAAAATTCTAGAACGCCATAGGAGACTAAAATAATAAAAAAATATTAATTCATTTCTTCTTTTCTACGCATGCTTCTTGACCAAGATCAACCACCAGCCATCCTTGAACCAAATTGGCAGCCCACATGTTGTAAAACAAAAGTGGGTCCCACTCATAATTTAATAAAAATTATTTTATTTTCTGAAACTTCAGTAATTCATAGAAAATAGCCCGTTTATCAGAAAAATATGAATTTTATGTCCATTCTGCCTGAAATCAAATTCTCTACAACTTTGTTGCTTTGAGTTTTTCCAAATTCAAAACCAAAAATATCCGAAATCCACAAACGGATGATTTTTAATTCCTCCATTCTGATAAAATACTGATAAAACACCTCAGCATTAATTCCTTCATTTATAACCACATAAATAAATCCATCATTTATATCCACATCAAATAAATATTTTCTTATCATTTAAATCAATAATTAATTATTCACAAATAATATTACAGAATTACAATTATGACAACCAGGCCGTTCCCAGAAAAGAGGGGGCTTTTCAATAAGTATTTCTCCTTACTGGCGCACAATTAGGAGACCAAACCTCTCCTTGACAAAACTTTCAAGACATTGCCAATAATGCTATCTAATAATATTATTCAAATAATATGAATTATTAATCTGATAATGGGAAATACTGTGTAGTGACAATTATTGAAACAACAATAATATTAAATATCAACGCAGCAATTATTGAATCAATAAAATAAAATATTGAACAGTAACTACTGTAACAATTATTGAGCAGTGCCTTCTTAAGTACGAATCAATAATTCAATAATACTGTGCAATACCGTGTGCTACTGTGTAACCACGTATATTATTGTATTTTAACTACTAGATATTCCAACAGTGTTAACGGTAATAACTACGCCGTTATTTATAAAAACTCATACTTTGTCGATTTCTTAATCCGACAGTTATTCTGTTATGAACCCCACGAATGGTTGCGCCGTCGTACGAATATTCTCCGATAAAAAGAATATTCCACGACCAAAAGAATATTCTCCGACAAAAATGAATATTTTATAACCACTTGCTTATTTTGTAAAATTTGCACATTTCACCCATAACCAAAGCATTATATCAAATTAACACCTTATTAATTTAGAATAATGACTAGAGGAAAATTTAATTTAATTTATAATAAGTTGGGGTCTTACAGCAACTCTCAAAGTATCTAAATACTCACAAAATATGCTCGATAATATAGAGAGAGAAAGAGAGAAAATTTGTTTTTGATGTAATTTTCAATTCTAACTTAGCCCTCTATTTATAGAAAAATGTTAGCCCACGTCAAGCGGACTTGATTTTTTCTTCACGATGGCTTTACCTGCTACTATTGCCACCCACCACATTTGAAATTCAATTGAGCACATTTCTCACCAACCAATTCTAGAATTTTCCAAAATATTTTATCATTTAAACAATAATCAGAAACTTTAATAATTCATAGAAAATAGCCTGTTTATCAGAAAAAATGAATTTTATGTCCATTCCAAACGAAATTGAATTCTCTAAAACTTTACAGAAGAAAGTTTTTCCAAATTTCAAACAGAAAATATTCGAAATCCACAAACGGGTATTTTTAATACCTCCAATCTGACAAAATACTGATAAAATATCTCAGCATTAATTCTTTCATTAATAACCATATAAAATAAATAAATCCATCATTTATATCCACATCAAATAAATATTTTCTTATCATATAAATCAATAATTAATTATTCACAAATAATATTACAGAATCACACTTATGACAACCAGGCAGTTTCCAGAAAAGAGGGGGCTTTCCAATAAGGATTTCTCCTTACTGGCGCGCAATTAGGTGACCAAACCTCTTCTTGACAGAACTTTCTAGACATTGCCAATAATTCTATCTAATAATATTATTCAAATAATATGAATTATTGATATGATAATGGGAAATATTGTGCAGTGATAATTATTAAAATAACAATAATATAAACTATCAACGCAGCAATTATTGAATCAATAAAATAAAATATTGAACAGTAACTACAGTAACAATTATTGAATAGTGCCTTCTTACTTACGAATCAATAATTCAACAATACTGTACAATACCGTGTACTAATATAAAACCACGCATATTACTATATTTTAACCACCAGGTAACCCAACAGTGTTAACGGTAACAATTACGCCGTTATTCATAAAAACTCATACTTTGTCATTTTCTTCCTCCGACAGTTATTCCGTTATGGACCCTGATTGGATATGGTCGCATGCAGATATTCCCAACAAAAAGAATATTCCACGACCAAACGAATATTCCCCGACAGAAATGAATATTTTATAACCACTTGCTTATTTTGCAAAATTTGCACATTTCTCAACATTCTTGTTAAATTTTATTTATTTTTATTATATATTTTTTTACGTCGGGGTATTATTCATGTCAAAAATTTATTTCTTTTATGTCTAAATTATTTTTGATACATGAATATTATTCTTAAATTTTACTCCACAATTAAAGCAGTATCATGTTGATAATTTGAACGTTATTGAATTCTGGATAAATTAAATTATAAATCTTTAAAATTTATCCTTAATCTTGTTGGATTGAATTATTATATCATTGTCATCATTCTCATGCTTATATTGTGTTAAAAGTCATCTATGGCCAGTAGTGCATAGATGGACTTGGTATGATTATGACTAGGGATTATTCGGTATAATCATGACCGTAATGTTACAAATGATGTGGTAAAAAGTCATCTTTGGCCCGTAGTGCATAGATGGACTTGGTATGATTATGACCAGGGATTATTCGGTATAATCATGACCGTAATTGAAAACACGAATATCCTTGGCTCGTAGTGCATGGATAATTCGTGGCCGTGATACTATTAAGCTGAGTCTCAACATTATTGATTTTATAGTTGTATATCTTTGGTCTGTTGTGCAAAGTTAGACTGTTGATATACTTGATTATAAATATGAATTGTGATTTAATTATAATCTATGGTGGTTCAGGTGAAGACAGGTGATGAGAGTTCTCTTTGTCTTGAGTATAGCAAAGAACTGTGATGAGTATTACAGGAATGAAATATTAACTAAAAACTTTTTAAATCATAGAAGATAGTAGATTTATGCTCTATTTAAATCTTCTAATGGATTGCTTATTCCGCAGCAGTTGTTGATCTAAAACTTGTTGTCTATTATATTCTACTAGTTGTTATACTATTAAAGGCTAAGGATAATTTATTCTGCATTATCTTAGTCATAATATTTCTTACTGGGCTAGTTGAGCTCACCCTTTCTTTCACTGTTCTATTCAGGAAATGAGAATAAAGCTGGGATGAGTCGGGGAACGGGGTGACGGTCCAGATGATAGCCTTAGTAGTCCTCACTATTCTGTGAAATAGTGTGATAATAAATGTATTGAGGACTTATTTTGAGTTTGAACACTGTCTAGAAGACAATATTCGTATTAAAACTCTCAGTTTATGTTTTATCCTATTTTTCACGACAATTGTATTATTAAGTTGTATTTTAATTTTGTACCATGTATTTGGCGACTCAAGATGGGTGATGTATACCTATTTTTGGGGCGTCACATCAGCTACTACATTTGTTTTTCCAGGATGATATTGAATAATGTGATCGTAATCTTTCAACAGCTCAAGCCAACGTCGTTGCCGCATATTGAGTTCTTTTTGGGTGAAGAAATATTTGAGTCTTTTATGATACGTATAGATATCCACTTTCTCCCAATACAAGTAAGCGTCTCCAAATTTTCAACGTGAATCATTGCTGCGCTAACTCCCGATCATGAGTAGGATAATCCTCTCATATTCTTTGAGTTGTCATGAGGAGGCATAAGCTATGACTTTCCCATGTTGCATGAGAACACATCCTAACCCTTTGCCTAAAGCATCATCAGAGATAACAAATTCATAGAACCGGATGGTATTGCTAGTAACGAGTCGAAATGAGTCTCATCTTGAGCTCTTGAAACTCTTCTCGCATTCCTCGCTCCGGAAGAATTTTATATCTTCTTGAGTCATTTGAGTTAGCGGAGTAGCGATTGAGAAAATCCTTCCACGAATCTCCGATAATAACCAATTAAGCCGTAAAGTCTGTGTACTTGGCCACCGGGCTGTTCTCCCAACTTTGTATTGCTTCCATCTTCGCTGGGTCAACAAATACTCCATGTTTTGACAACACGTGCCCAAGTAATGCTACTTCCTCAAGCCAGAACTCGCATTTTTTCAGCTTGGCATATAGCTTGTTTTCACGAAGCCTTTCAAGTATCAGCTTTAAATGGTGCTCATGATCTTCACGGATTTTGGAATAGATGAAGATGTCATCAATAAAGACAACAACGAACTGATCCAAATATTTCTTGAATACACGGTTCATCATATCCATGAAAGTAGCAGGAGCATTAGTGATCCAAAAGACATAACTAAGAATTCATAATGCCGTCTGCAAGGAGTTACGAAGGCGATATTTGGAATATCCTCGTTTTAATCTTTGGTGATGATATCCGGAGCGAAGATCAATCTTTGAAAAGAATTGTGCTCCTTATGAATCGGTCGAACAGGTCATCAATACGAGGTGGGGATACCTATTCTTGATGGTGATATGGTTCGATTCTCTTGAGTCAATACAAAGTCGCATACTCCCATCTTTCTTCTTTACTGAATAAAACAGAGAGCACCCCGAGGAGATGTACTAGGGGACGAATGAAACCCGATGTCTAATAATTCCACGTAGTTAGACTTTTAACTCACGAAGTTCAATAGAGCCATTCGATATGGGGTTTTAGAAATGGGTTTTGTGCGGTTGATCGATAAAGAATTCAACATCACGTTACGGGGTAGGCAGGGAAGTTCTTCAGAAATACATCCGAAATTTTCTAACAACGAAATATTATCCAAATCGACTTGTCTTTATTCAAATCCATAACATAGGCTAAGAAAGCTTGGCATCCGTTTTTCAATAAACGAATAGCTTTGTGGCTTGATACGATGATGGTGATTTTAATGGTTTAGTTGTTTGAATTGTATATGACAGTTTGGTTAGGAATATGAAAACTAACAACCTTACAAAAACAATCAATTTTGGCATGATGAGTGGTTAACCAATCAATTCATAAAATCACATCAAAAGCAAGTATCTTTAAAGAGATAAGATCAACAGGTAATTTGATAGTGCCAACTTGGATCAAACAAGATTTATAAACTATAGATGTAACGTAGGTTTCACCCAACGGAGTTTCAACAGATAAGTTAAAGTCCAATTTCTCTAGAGTCAAGTTTAAACGTTGAGCACAAGTAGGAGAGATAAAAGAATGGGTAGAATCGGTATCTAGTAAGGTATAAACTTCGCAAGAATTCAAGATTAGCTTACCCGTGATCACCTCGTTCGGGTTCCTCACGTTTTGGCCAGTTACGATAAATGCTCTTCCAGAACGGCCGATTTTGACTTATCCGGGATGACCTTTGGAGTCACCATCCTGCTTGAACTTGGTTTTCTTCTGAAGCGATCTCGAGCTATATCATCGGTTGGTCGTATTCATCTCAACACTGTTCATCTTTGCACTACTGCCAAAGATATTCATCGATTAATCATTTATCTTTGCACTACTGGGCCAAAGATATTGATAATATCATCATTTAGGGTGAGGATGATGAAAAATATTTTAAAAAAACGAATCCAGTGAGACAGAAGGACAAATATTAAGGATTCGTATTACATTTTATCCAAGATCAATAATATTTTATAATAACCAATTTTGAAGCAGAATTCAAAAATAAAGACCAAAACATGGATATAATCAAAGATAGTAACTATAATAGACATCTTGGACAAAAAGAAGAAAATTTCATTTTTTGGTGAATAGTGTCGTATTTGTGAATAATTGTCAGATATCGTGAATAGTCTTGGTAGTATCGTGAATAGTAACCAGAACACAAAAAGTTTCAAATTTGATTAAAAGTTCAGATCAATACTTTGGCGTAATGATATTGAAAGAAATAATATCATATATAAAGAAAATAACATCCTTACCTCAAAGAAAGCAAGATTTCTTGAATGAAATATCGGATATGATCTTTGAATGAAACTTATCTTTGAGCAAAGAACTCTCAAAGTATCTAAATACTCACAAAAAATATTTCGATAATATAGAGAGAGAAAAGAAAACTTGTTTACGGTGTGATTTTCAATTTAACTTAGCCCTCTTATTTATAGGAAAATGTTAGACGCCAAGGCGGACTTGACCGCTAATTACTGATGGCTTTTATACGCTCTATTGCCACCCACCACATTTGAAATTCAATTGAGCATATTTCTCACCAACCAATTCTAGAATTTTCCAAAATGTTTTATCATTTAAACAATAATCAGAAACTTTAATAATTCATAGAAAATAGCCTGTTTATCAGAAAAACACGAATTTTATTTTCATTCCTCACGAAATCGAATTCTCTACAACTTTACAGAAGAAAGTTTTTCCAAATTCCAAACAAAAAATATCCGAAATTCACAAACGGGTGATTTTTAATACCTCCAATTTGACAAAATACTGATAAAACATCTCAGCATTAATTATTTCATTAATAACCATATAAAATAAATAAATCCATCATTTATATCCACATCAAATAAATATGTCCTTATCATATAAATCAATATTTAATTATTCACAAATAATATTCTGAGAATCACACTTTATGATAACTAGACAATTTCAGGAAGAGGGCTTTCCAATAAGGATTTCTCCTTCTTGCCATTGCAATTAGGTGACCAAACCTCTCATTTACGAACTTTTAGACATCGCCAATAATACTTATCTAATAATATTATTCAAATAATATGAATTATTGATATGATAATGGAAAATCTTGTCTTGATGACAATTATTGAAACAATAAATAATATAAACTATCAACGCAACAATTATTGAATCAATAAAATAAAATATTGAGCGATAAGCTTCGTAACAATTATTGAGTAGTGCTTTCTTACTTACTTAATCAATAATTCAACAACATGCAATAATAGGTGTCTTCTTCGCAAGCAACCATGCACATCTTCGTATTTTAACCACCACGTAACCCAACGGTGTTAGTTAATGTGTAACAATTACGTCGTTATTCATAAAAACTCATACTTTTGTCGTTTTCTTTCCATAGATAATTTTTCCGTTATGGGCCCACAATTGATCCATGGCTGCAAGGTCATGCACGGATATTCCGAAACAAAAAAGAATATTCCACGACCAAACGAATATTCCTAGCAGCGAAATGAATATTTTATAACCACTTGTTTATTTTACAAAATTTGCACATTTCATTCCATAACCAAAAGCGATTATATCAAATTAACACCTTATTAATTTAGAATAATGAATAGAAAAAATTTAATTTTATTTATAATAAGTTTGAGATTTTACGATCTATAAAACTAATGTAAGTATATATAGTGAGGTTTTATTCAAAACAACATAATTTTAATAAATAATTTTTATTTAAAAGAGAATGTTATTTAAAAGACGTTCATCCATCCATATATATATATATATATATATAATGTCGATTTTGAATTTTTAAAAAAAAAAAAACAAATGAGGTCATGAATAATATTTTGTAAAAAAAAAATGAAACCACCCTATTTAATATTAGTTTGTATTTTAAAAGAATTTTCAAACTTAATCAATTGAACATTAAACCTTAAGTATTTGTTTTGTAATGACGTATGTAACAAAATTGGAGGAATAAATTAAGTACCCACTATCTAGTAAACCTCGAGTAATTTCTCAGCCAACAGAAACACACACACATGCAGACACTAAAGTCAGTGAAAAACTGACACATAAATGATTTTTGGCCACTCTTTTTTGAAGTCAAAAAGGAGAGCCATGAAATTAATTTTAATAAATTAATTAATATAATATTAATAGACATATAATATTAAAAACAATTAACTAGTAAACATGGCCTATGGGCACGCTCATAATCTTTTCAATGTGGTCCATATCCAAAGCATTTAAATAAGAGGTTGGAAGACATATATATATATATATATATATATATATATATATAATTCATTAATTTGGGCTTTCATGTGTAACAGTAGCAAGCCTGATCGTTACCGTAAAATAATCCTAATATTTTGTTATGATGATATGGTCCAAATTCCCAAATTATACAAACCATACAATTCTTTATTTAAAGGCTTTCATAATAGAGTTTTGCTATATATATTGCGATAAATTTATGCTAAATTATAATTGTAAAATTTATTAAAATATAAATTAATAAAAAATTATAAGAGAGTTTCACTTATTATACATTTTTTTTTAAAATGTTACTACTAATACATACAATATACTTGAAAGTTTAAATGTACTTTAAATTTTATTTGTCTAGTAATAATTTATTTTAAACGCAACTTATTTAACTCACAAACACAATATTTGGGCAACAATTAAACGCAACGTTTGAGCCTCAAGCACATCGTACCAAAATTGGTGTGTTGTGTTTTGAGGCCCATAAGCCAATAGCCGAACGACTCCTATATTATATTCCGTCCGTCCAACAAAAAGAGACCGATTTATAAAAATTACGAATATCGAAAATATATATTTCTTTTATATATATTTTTAATAAATTAATACTCCATCCGTTCCAAATTATATGATCATTATTGACTTTTGAAAATCAATTTGAGACATTTTGAAATTCAAATAGAGATGACTAATTAAAAATTCCGAAACAATAAAACTTAGAATGAGAAATATTTTTTAGATAATTCATAATATTCATCATTTTATTGATCAAAATTAAAAAAATTTATGTCAATTTTGAGTTTAAAAATATCTTAAATTTATTTTAAAAAACTAACAATTATCAAATAATATGAAACGGATAAAGTATTTAAGTTACTGAATCGTTTAATTATTCAAATAATATGAATTTTTGAGTCATCAAAATATATTTTTAAATTACTGAATCGTTTTGATGGATCGATTCAGGATCAACCAAATGCTTGTTTTTTTATATTATTGTATTGATTGATTGATTGATGACTAAAAAATTAATAAATGAGACTTGTTTTGTGGAACGATTGGGGCTGAAAAAAAATGAAAAAGTGTCAACTTCCTTTTTGTACCGCCCAAAATTAGTTTAAGCTAAAATTAGTGCATGCAATGATGCCAATAATGCCATGAATCATAAGAAGCAAACATGTGTCTGCGGCGCCTAACGTGTCCTGCCTGCTCCACATTATTTATAGAATCCCTTACATAGGTATACAACAAATAAAAAATAATTATAAAAAAAGTGCATCAACTAAATAATTACAAAAAGAATGTAATTATTACAAAAATAGTTCAATTCACATTAATAAAGAAACCTAAAATCAAGGATAACTAATAATTCAAATTCAAATTCAAATTTTGTCTCTAACAACAATTTCAAATCCATGTTTCAAAATTCAAATCAAAATGAGAAAATTACAAATAAAAAATTATGAAGGAGCTAATGTTCATCATCCTCCTCTCTCATCGCCACCATGGCCTTACGCCATCACATCATCCATGCCATGGGAGTTGCTATTCAATTTCTTTTGACGATTTGGTTACCCACAAAAAATTGAAATAGTTTACATTTTATATCTAATTTTGATTAAGAATTTCATCACATTTAAAATAAAATTGGTAATCAAATAAAACCTGAATTTAGTTACCTTATCAAATGGTTTGGTAACCAACTATATGAAATTTGGTTACCAATTGCATCACATCCAAAATAAATTAGTAACCTAATAAACTAAATTGGTTACCTTATCGGAAGGTTTAGTAACCAACTGCATAAATTTTGGTTACCAACTGCATCACATTCAAAATATATTAGTAAGCTAATAAAACCTGAATTGGTTACCTTATTAAATGATTTGGTAACCAACTACATGAATTTGATTACCAACTGCATCACATCCAAAATAAATTAGTAACTCTAATAAAACTAAATTGGTTACCTTTATCTAAGATTTCGTTACAAGTGAAAATAAAGAATGGACCAGGTGACGGTGGGAGGCGGAGGATCGAGGGAGAGGAGGGGCGGGAGGAGAGGGGTGGGGCATGGGGTGTGGGGGGAGAGAAGGGTGGAGGAGAAAGGGGGGTGGGGGAAGGGGGGAGGAGAAAGGAGGCATGAGGAGGGGATGCGGGAGGAAGGGAGGTAGAGGAGAGAGGAGAGGAGAGGGAGAGGGAGGGGGGGAGGGGAGGGGGGCGATGAGGAGGAGAAAAGGCGGGAGGAAGGAGGAGGGGAGGCGGGAGGCAGGCAGCAGGAGGCGGGGAGGCGTGAGGGTGGGGGGGTTGGGACGAGGAGGAGGAGGCGGAGGAGGAGGAGAAGAAAGTGAAAGCAGAAATGGAGTGGGAGAAAATCGTGGGAGAGATGGGGAGAAAATTGTGGGAGAGATGGGGAGAAAATCGTGTGCATAATTAAAGGGATAAGATTACACTCTTTTGTAATTAAGTATTGCACTAGTATTGTAAATAAATATGGAAGTGTATTAGTTGTGTAAAATTTTTATGAGGACACTATTGTTGTAATTATTTTTAAAATGTAATAGAATATGTAATTGTCCTTTATTTATATATGGTGGGGCACATTGGTGTAAGACCCAACTTATTATTAATGAAATTTAATTTTCTATTTATTATTTTGAAATAGTAAGGGTTGATGTGATTAATGTGGATAGTTAGGGTAAAATACGCAAATACTTCAAAATAAGCAAGTGGTTATAAAATATTCATTGTTGTTTGGGGAATATTCGTTTGGTCGTGGAATATTAAATCTGTCGGGAATATATTTGCGACGGTAGCGACCATGTGTGGGCCCATATATCGGAAAGTGATTGGATGAAGAAAAGCGACAAAAATAAGTGGTTTAAAAATAATGGCGTAGTTATTCTGAATTAATCATGTTATGTTAAAAATAAATTGGTGGTTAAAACACGATGTTATTACCAGATTGCACCAATTGTTGATTCTTACGTAAGAAGGCACTACTCAATAATGGTTACGATAATTCTTTGCTCAAAGATTTTATTGAGTTAATAATTCTTTGCGTTGATATTTTATATTCTTTGTTGTTTCAATAATTGTCATTACACGATATTTTTCATTATCGGCTAATAATTCATATTATCTGAATAATATTATTAGATAACATTATTGGCAATGTCTAGAAAGTTACGCTCTAAGGAGAGGTTTGGTCACCTAATTGCTGCCATAGTGAAGAAATTCTTATTCGAAAGCCCTCTTTCTTTGGGAACATGCGTTGTCAATATTGTGATTACGTAATATTATTTGTGAATAATTAATTATTGATTCATATGATGAGGAAAATATTGATTTTATGTGGATATAGATGGAGAAAATTTTAAATGTGACAATTGTTGAAAATTGAAATTTTATCTTTTTCGATAAAATAATTCTTTTAAATATATTATTATATTTTAATAATATAATAATGGTGATATTTTTACAACGAATGTGGAATATATGAGTATATGAGGAGGAAGAGTATTTTGTTGCAATAAATGTTTAAAACATGTTAAACATGTCGATTGGACCCCATTTATCGATTGAAATTTGATTATAACTGTAAAATCCCCGTTTGTGGATTTCGGTCAATTTCTGTTTGGAATTTGGAAAACTTTCTTCTGTAAAGTTGTAGAGAATTTAATTTCCTATAAAAACTCAATGAGATTCGAATTTTCTCGATAGAATGGCTATTTATTATGAATTATTGAAGTTCAAGAAGCTCAAATAATTGATTTTGGAAGTTTAAAATATTTTAAATAATAAAACGTTTTTTGTTTGTTTTGTGGGCTACAACATGTGTATAATGAGCAGAGATCAGATCTAGGAAGGTGGGCGTAGAAATCTTAATATATATATTAATATTATATTAAATTTTTCGCTTTGGTGTTCTAAAGATTTTCCTATAAATAGGGTGCTTAGGTTAGAATTGAAAATCACACCGTAAATCTGAAGTTTTCTCTCTCTATATTATCGGTTTATATTCTTGTGAGTATTTTGAGTATACTTTGAGTATTGTTAGGCGGTGTAAGTTTCCTTCAAAGACTATACCGTAGATTCCGGTAGAAGTACTTAATCTTTCGAGGTAAAGGATGTTATTTTCTTCTCAAATGATATTATTTCTTCAATATCATTATCTTTGAAATATTAGTTGGAACTTTTATCAAATTTGGAACTTTTTCATGTCTGGGTTACTATTCATGAGTTACTTATTCACGAGTTACTTATTCATGAGTTACTATTCACGAAGTACTATTCAGTAAGCGTGAAGATGTTTTTTTGTGAAATTTCTATCTTTTGGTGTTGGAGTTACTATTCACGATATCTGAAGACTATTCACGTATCTACATTATTCACGATATCTGTGACTATTCACCAAAAAAATAAAATTTCTTCTTTTTGTCCAAAATATCTATACGGATAATAGCTTTGATTGTATCCATGTTTTGATCATTCTTGAATTTTACACCACTATGATCATTTTTGAGGTATTTTTGAACATGGATAAAAACAAATACGAATCCTTAATCCTTAATCCTTGTCATTTTGTTTCCTTTGGATTCGTTTCTTTAAAAATATTTTCATCATCCTCTATCTTAAATGATGATATTATTGAATATCTTTGGCCCGTAGTGCAAAGATGAATGATTTCGAAGAATATCTTTGTCAGTAGTGCAAAGATGAGCAGTGTTTAGATGAACATGACCAATGATGAATATCTTTTGGCTCAGTAGTGCAAAGATGAATATTTGATTCAGATTTATATTGATTGATGTTTACGGGGATAAAAGATAGACGATGAACTTTTAAATTCATACATAGAAGATAGTAGTTTGCATTCTCTACTTAACTCTTCTAATGAATTATTATTTCCGCTGCGAATATTGATTTAAAATTTGTTGTCTATTGTATTCTATTAGATTTTTCCCTGTTGAAGACTAACGATAAATTTGTTGTATATTATCTTAGTCATAATATTCTTTACTGGGCTAGTTGAGCTCACCCTTTTCCTTTTTGTTCCATTTTTCTTCTCAGGAGGCGAGAATATAAATGAAAATGCAGAGTGGGGTATGGAATGAAGGTTTTAGAAAGAATTGTTTAGTAGTCCTCACCATTTTTGTAAAATAATGTATCAATAAATGTGATGAGGATTTATTTGAGTATAGATATTGTCTAGAAGATAATATTTGTATTCAAACTCACAGTTTTACGGTTGTAATAATAAAGTTGTAGTTGTTTCTGTACCATGTATTGACAACTCAGAATGGGTGATGTATACCTATTTTGGGGGCGTCACACTGGCCCTGTGGTATTGTTTGTGTTTCTTTTTCAATTACTTGGCCCATGTTTGAAATGCCTATTATTATGAAGTTATTCAAAATTCTAATTGTCCGTCAAGTCTAAGGTGCTGTTTGTTTACATCGGATTGCCTTTTAATGGACCGCTTCTTATTCGCTAAGAGGCATGATGCTTTTTGTTTATTTTTTTTGTTACGTTTGAATGCCTCTTAATCAGTAAGACAGAAAATAAAAACTTAATAATTAAGAGGTACCTCTTAATGAATTTTTTTTGATAATTTTTTTTATATAAATATATTCAACAATATTATGCACTCATTTTTATTAAATTAAATATTTAAAATTATTATATAAAATTTGACCTTTTAAAATGGTAAAATAGTGTCATTAAGTGACAACTTATTTTTTAGTTATCAAATAATTTTTTAGATTCAGACCTCATAACCATTCAGATGATCTAATTTATTAAGACATCATAATCATTCAGATCTTAATTTCTAAGTTTATCAAACACAACCTTAAGTGCTGTTTGTTTACATCTGATTGTCTTTTAATGGACTGTCTCTTATTTGCTAAGAGGCATGATGCTGTTTAATTTTTTTTTTGTTACCTCTAAATGTCTCTTAATCGGTAAGACAAAATAAAATCTTAATAATTAAGAGGTACCTCTTAATGAAATTTTTTTGATAATTTTTTTTAAGTTAAATATATTCAACAATATTATGCACTCATTTTTATTAAATTGAATATTTAAAATTATTAAATAAAATTTTACCCTTTAAAATGATAAAATAGTGTCATTAAGAGACAACTTACTTTTTAGTTATCAAACAATTTTTTAGATTCAAACCTTATAACCATTCAGATGATCTAATTTATTAAGACATCATAATTATTCAGATCTTAATTTCTAAGTTTATCAAACACAACCTTAGCCTTAGTAATTAAGAAGTAGTGGTGTTTAATTGTATCTTAATACATTTGTCATCTGAATAATTTAGACGCATATTTATATTTTAACTATTTAGAAAATCTCTTAATACAAATATGTGTACTATTAAAAGACATTACTTTGTTGTGAGTTTATCTTATTTGTGAGAAGGATCAATGTGACACCCCCAAAACAGGTATACATCACCTATATTGAGTCACCAAATACATGGTACAAAATTCAAATACAACTTAATAATACAGCTGTCGTGTAAACAATACGACAAAACATAAACTGAGAGTTTTAATAAGAATATTGTCATCTAGACAATATCCACACTCAAAGGAGTCCTCATTATATTTATTGTCACACTATTTAATGTAATAGTGAGGACTATTAATGCTATCATATCGGGACCGTCACTCCGCTCCCGACTCATCCCAAATTTATATTCTCATTTCTCAAGAGAATAAAGTGAAAGAAAGGGTGAGCTCAACTAGCCCAGTAAAAAATATTATGACTAAGATAATGCAGAATAAATTATCATTAGTCTTCAACAATATTAAACTGATAAAATATAACAAACATCAAGTTTAACTGCAGCGTAACAAGCAATCCATTAGAAGAGTCAAGTAGAGAATAAAATCTACTATTTTCTATGATTTAAAAAGTTTTTCATCACTTTTATCGCTGGGACTCAGCTTAATAAATAATCCACATTATCAATTCATCCCTGCACTACAGGCCAAAGATATTATTTAGTATCACGACCACGAATTATCCATGCACTACGGGCCAAAGATAATTGTGTTTTCATCAACGGTCCTAATCATGCCATAAAATAATTCATCTTTGCTCCCTTGGCCGAAGAGAATCAATAGCCATAATCATACCAAAAACTGTCCATCAATGCATTACGGGCCAATGAGGACTTTTTTCACATCATTTATAACATTACGGTCATGATTATACCGAATAATCTCTGGTCATATTCATATCAAGTCTATCTATGCACTACAGGCCACAGATGATTTTCAACAAAATATAAACATGAGGATGATGACAATGATATAAGAATTCAATAAAACATGTTCAAGAATTAAATTATCCAGGAACTAATAACGCGTCAAATTGTCAACATAATACTTCTTTGTAGAGTAAAATTCAAGAATGCTCGTAAGAATATTTCCATGAAAAGAGATTTGGATGAAGCGCAAATATCAAGGATATTCCACTAATTTCATTGAGTATAGAAGTCAAAACTTTAACCAACCGAGTATAATAAAGAATGGAATAACAAAAGAAATCACCAAGCATGCAAGATTATATATAGGCAGTTTATTCCAATGTAATAATAAATAACGGAACGTAAAGCGAAATTGAACCAAGCGGGATGTTCCAATGAATAATAAAGAATGGAATAATAATGAAATCACCATGCATGCGGTATTTTTGCATACACAAAGTTATTCCAATGTAATAATAAATAACGGAACTGTGTCCGGTATAAACGCGATGTATGTGAGGATATTCCAATGCAGAATAATAAAGAATGTAATAACAATGAAATTACCATGTATGCGGTATCAGATGTATACAAAGTTATTCCAATGTAATAATAAATAACGGAACAAGGTCGGCGTGAGAACGCTGACAAACAGGATATTCCAATGTAATAATAAAGAATGGAATAATGTAAGAATTTCACCAAGTATAGGGTATTTCGCTTATACAAAAGTTATTCCAATGTAATAATAAATAATGGAATAATGTAAGAATTTCACCAAGTATAGGGTGATCATGCATATAAAAGTTATTCTAATAGAATAATAAATAATGGAATAATGTAAGAATTTCACCAAGTATAGGGTAGATCACAGCATGCATAAAAGTTATTCCAACAGAATAATAAAGAATGGAATAATGAAGTATTTCACCAAGTATATGGTAGACTACATTATACAAAGTTATTCCAATGAGAATAATAAAGAATGGAATAATGTAAGTTCTCTTCATGAATATGAAAAAAATAATAACCCTTACCTTATAAAGAAAGAGTACTCGTATGGTAGAGGCGAGGGATATACTTGAAGAAACTTGCACTACGCTCAAAGCTTTCTTAAACGCTAAAGAAATACGCTTAATATTATAGAAGAAGAATTCTCTCTACATTTTCTCTCTCTAGAGTTTCAGTGAATTCGTAAGAAATAATGAAGGAATGAGCTTCTATTTATAGAAGAATAGACTGAATAGTAACCAATTTATGAACGGTCCAGATTGATTTACTTTTAGACAGATGGTCCAGATTGGTTTACAATAAAATATAATATATTCTATTTATAATTTAATAAAACGAATAACTTTATAAAAGTATTACATTTTATATAAAAAGATTTTACTAACTTAAACACCATGCATAATAAAATATAATATATTCTAATTATATAATCTAATAAAATGAATAACTTTATAAAAGTATTCTATTTTATATAAAAAGTTTTTTACATTTTATTACATTAATAATACTAATAAAACAAAACTTATATATATATATATATATATATATATATATAATATATATATAATAATTGAATCCAATAATGAATCCAATAACGTGAGATACTACGCAAAAACCATTGTAGCAATAATTGAACAAAATTGAGTGACTTTTCACGTAAGCATCAATAATCAATACCTGGTGTACTACTATGCAAACCACGTGTAGACATCGTACTTTTTACTAAGGGTAGTTCAACAGCTTTTAACGGTAAAACTTTCGTCGTTATTTTTATAAATATATTTTTGTCATTTTCTCATTCCGATAATAATTCATTGTAGGGTCCACCAATGATCGCGTCGTTATATTTAATATTCTCTCGCTAAAATGAATATTCTCCCACCAATCGAATATAATACAACAAACTGCATATACTTTGCAAAATTTATAAATACTACCCACAACTATAACATTATCTCAAATCCATACCATAATATTAAAAAAAATATTTTGAGAAAATTAAATCTTTATTCATAAAATTTGGAATTTTACAATCTCCCCTCCTTATGAAATTTCGCCCTCGAAATTTACGTGCACGTACACACGGTATCTTGAAAATGATGAGGACACTTCAATTGATTCTAACTCTTGAGGTATAACCTTTAAGTGTAGAATATATTCCAGGATTTTAATAGGTACATTTTCATATGTTAAATTATTCGCTATCTCGTCCGGTTCTAAATCAATAATGTGGTTCGGGTCGTCCACATATTTACATAACATCGATACGTGAAAAACGTTATGAACACGCGACATACTTGGCGGTAAAACGAGTCTATAATCCACAATTTCAACTTGATCGAGGATTTCAAATAGACCAATTAAATCGAGGGTTGACATTTCCTCTCTTCATCAATTCTTGCTTCTAGAATAACGCCCTCTTGAACCTTCTTTTTTCACATTCATCAGCTTCGGGTGTGTAGTTTGAGCGGCTTTAATTTATCGATTAAAGTCGATTCTACTCGTATATTCATTATCTTCACGTAGGTTCGTATATTCACACTCATAAACGCATACGATCTTTTACTCAACGCGTCAGCTACCACGTTCTCTTTTCCACGATGGTATTGAATGGTACGATCGTAATCTTCAACAGCTCGAGCCAACGTCTTTGGCGCATGTTACGTTCGTTTTGGGTGAAGAAAATATTTGAGGGTTTAAGAAATGGGTTTTGTACTGGGGTCAATACAAAATTCGATTTCACGCTCTAAGGGTAGGCTAAGAAGTCTTCAAGAATACGTCAGGAAATTTATTAACAATAGAAATATCATTCACAACTGTGACTCTTATCCAAGACTTGGATAACACGTCACAATGATACCTATCAACTTGCCATCGTTATTCACAACGTCCCCTACGAAAAGTCTGGCTTCGGTGCATTCCACACAAGGAAATCAACAACGAAAGGATCGGGGCTCTTTACTTTTGGCTTGATATGACAATGATTGACTTTAGTGGTTTGGTTGCTTGAATTCGCATAACAGGTTGGTTAGGAATATGAAAGCTAACAACCTTACTAAAAGTATGACGAGTAGTTAACCAATCGATTCCTAAAATCACATCAAAGGCAAGTATTTTCAAAGAGATAAGATCGACAGGTAACGAGAAAGTGTTGATTTGAATCAAACAAGATTTATAAATAGTGGAGGTAAAGAAGGTTTCTCCCAACTGAGTTTCAACAGATAAATCAAAGTCTAACTTCTCCGGAGTTAAATTCAAACATTGCACATAACTAGGTGAAATGAAAGAGTGAGTAGAACCGGTATCTAACACGGTATAGACTTCGAAAGAGTTTATGATTAACTTACCCGTGATAATTTTATTCAGGTTCCTCGTCACGAAAAAAAAACTCTCTCTCTTAAACTACCGGTTTTGGCTTGTCTGGGACATCTTTTGGCATCACCATTCCAGTTGGACTTGACTTCACCATACGACAAAATCAAGTTAGGTGACCTTCTCTTCCGCAATTAAAACACGCTTTGGATTGCTGTGTACAGTTTGGAAGGATGTGTCCCTCCTGTCTGCATTTGAAATATACGACCGGTGGTCGTTCTTCTTCCTTTGAAATGGGTGTTGGTGCTGCTGTCTTTCCATCATTATTGAACATTCTCTTCTTGAAATTTCCACTTCTATTATTTTGGCCATGATTACCACTGAAGTGGTTACCATTCTTGGCATGATAATTTCCCCCACGATGGTTATCATTGTTCTGATGGTCGTTGCCACTGGTACAATTATTATCGTGTTATTGGTTGTTGCCTTTTGATTGTGCTGACTCATTATCGCGCTCCAATAACTGAGCCATATTCACAATATCTGAATATAAACAAAGTTTGTGAAAAATGAGGTATTGACGTATATTGGGTTTCAAACCTCTTAGAAACATTCGTGTTATTCACTCCTCATTATCGACCAAATGGGATGCAAACCGAGACAACTCAGCAAATTTAGCCTCGTACTGCGACACGGTCATATTGTTTTGCTCCAGCATGATGAACTCCACTTCCTTCATGTGATGAATACTTTCGGGAAAGTACTTGTCGTTGAAAAACTATTGGAACTTCTCCCAAGACATCTTGAGTGCGTCAAACTGGGTACGTTTTACAGATTCCCAGCAATGATATGCTTCTTCACGCAACATAAAGGTGGCGAATGGAACTTTTTGCTCCTCTGAGCATTCCAAGACATCAAATATCTTGGTAATCTGCTTAATCCACGTCTCTGCCTTAAGTGGGTCTGGCTTTCCCAAAAACTCCGGTGGTCCCAACTCCTTGAACTGCTTAGCGGTGACCAACCGTGAGTTGCCATTGTTTTCACCTGCATTATGAACAGAAGTCTCTCTCGTTTGGTGTTGCATGTATTCTAAAAAGCTCTAAAGCGTACCATCGTTCATCATTTGATCGGTGTTGTTGTTTTTAGGAGGATTATCGCCTTCTGTTGCATATTATCTCGATTATTGATCCGTGGAGACTCAGCGGTCTCTGTGCTCCATTGTTATTCTCAACATTTTCGGATGCCATTTTCAAATACTGTAACAAAACAAGGGTTAAATAACATATCACATATTATCCCTATACTCTGACCGACCAATTAAATACCAAATAAACTTAGGTAGGTCATACTAGCGAAGGAATTCCCCGTCTCTCCCCTTCTAGTTCTTGTCTCACATCTCAGCCAGAGATCATATCCCTAAGCTTTGATACCAACTGTGACGCCGCCAAAATAGGTATACATTACCCATCTTGAGTCGCCAAATACATGGTACAAAATTCAAATACAACTTAATAATACAGCTGTCGTGTAAACAATACGATAAAACATAAACTGAGAGTTTTAATAAGAATATTGCCATCTAGACAATATCCACACTCAAAGGAGTCCTCATTACATTTATTGTCACACTATTTAACAGAATAGTGAGGACTACTAATGCTATCATCTGGACCATTACTCCGTTCCCCGACTCATCCCAGCTATATTCTCATTTCCTGAAGAGAACAGTGAAAGAAAGGGTGAGCTCAACTAGCCCAGTAAAAAATATTATGACTAAGATAATGCAGAATAAATTACCATTAGTCTTCAACAATGTTAAACTGATAAAATATAACAAAGATCAAGTTTAACTGCAGCGGAACAAGCAATCCATTAGAAGAGTCAGGTAGAGAATAAAATCTACTATTTTCTATGATTTAAAAAGTTTTTCATCACTTTTATCGCTGGGACTCAGCTTAATAAATAATCCACATTATCAATTTCATCCCTGCACTACAGGCCAAGGATATTATTTAGTAACACGACCACGAATTATCCATGCACTACGGGCCAAAGATAATTATGTTTTCATCAACGGTCCTAATCATGCCATAAAACAATTCATCTTTGCTCCCTCGTCAAGAGAATCCATAGCCATAATCATACCAAAAGCGTCCATCAAATGCACTACGCCAATGAGGACTTTTTTCACATTATTTGTAACATTACTACCATGATTATACCGAATAATCCTCGGTCATAATCATACTAAGTCCATCTATGCACTACTGTGCCACGGATGACTTTCAACAAAATATAAACATGAGGATGATGACAATGATATAAGAATTCAATAAAACAAGTTTAAGAATTAAATTATCCAGAACTAATAACGTCCAAATTGTCAACATGATACTTCTTTGTAGAGTAAAATTCAAGAATGCTCAGAACAATATTTCCATGAAAAGATTTGGATGAAACGCAAATATCAAGGATATTCCACTAATTTCATGGAGTATAGAATTCAAAACTTTAACCAATGAGTATAATAAAGAATGGAATAACAAAAGAAATCACCATGCATGCGGTACTTGCATAGGCGGAGTTATTCAATAGAATAATAAATAACGAGAACCAAGTCAAAGTGAAATTACACGCACCAAGCTGGATGTTCCAAATGTAATAATAAAGAATGGAATAACAACAAAAATCACCACGTCTTAAAGATTTTTTGATGTATAAAGGTTATTCCAATGAGAATAATAAATAATCGAAACTAGGTCCCACAGAAAGCGCATGGATATGATATTCCAACAAAATAATAAAGAATGTAATAACAACAGAAATCACCATGCATGCGATTGCCAGATGTAGGCAGTTATTCCAGAATAATAAATAACGGAACTGTGTCCGGCGTGAACGCTACGATAAGATATTTCAACAGAATAATTGTGGCGCCCCAAAATAGGTATACAACACCCATTACGAGTTGCCAAAATACATGGTGTAAAGCAAACTACAACTTTAATAATACAATTGTCGTAAATCTACAACACATCAATCGTGAGTTTAAATACAAATATTGTCTTCAGACAATATCCACACCCAAATAAGTCCTCATTACAATTATTCATACACTATTTTACAAAAATAGTGAAGGCAATAAAACATCTTTCTAGAACCATCACTCCATACCTCGACTCGATCCGATAACTATGTTCTCACCTCCTCACGAGAAGAAAAATGGAACAAAAGGAAAAGGGTGAGCTCAACGAGCCCAGTAAAGAATATTATGACTAAGATAATATACAATAAATTATCATTAGTCTTCAACAGGAAAAAATCTGATAGAATATAATAGACAACAAGTTTTAGATCAACAAATACAGCAGAAACAATAATCCATTAGAAGAGTCACGTAGAGAATGAATTCTACTATCTTCTAAGATTTAAGAGTCCATTATCAATATTTTATCCCTGTAATATCAATCAATATACATCTTTTAATCAAATATTCATCTTTGCACTACAGGCCAAAGATATTCATTAATTTCACCAGTTGGTCATTTTCATCTCAACACCTGTTCATCTTTGCAATACGGGCCAAAGATATTCATCATTTAATCATTTATCTTTGCACTACAGGCTAAAGATATTCAGTAATATCATCATTTAGGACTGAGGATGATAAAAAATATTTTAAAGAAAATGAATCCAGTGAGATAGAAGAACAAATATTAGGGATTCGTATAACAGTTTATCCAAGATCAATAATACTTCATAATAACCAATTGTGAAACAAAATTCAAAATAAAGATCAAAACATGGATACAATCAAAGATAGTAACCATAATAGACATCTTGGACAAAAAGAAGAAAATTTTATTTTTCGGTGAATAGTGTCGTATTCGTGAATAAGGTCAGTATCGTGAATAGTAACTCAGACACAAAAAGTTTCAAATTTGATTAAAAAGTTCACCAATATTTCTAAGATAATGATATCAAGAAAATAATATCATTTAAGAAGAAAATAACATCCTTACCTCAAAATAACGGTACTTCTGATCGGAATATCGGATAGAAAGACGAAGGAAACTTGTACCGAACAACAATTATGACAACCAAGCCGTTCCCAGGAAAGATGGGGCATTCCAATAAGGATTTCTCCTTACTAGCGCGCAATTAGGTGACCAAACCTCTCCTTAGACAGAACTTTCTAGACATTGCCAATAATTCTATCTAATAATATTATTCAAATAATATGAATTATTGATCTGATAATGGGAAATCTTTATGCGGTGACAATTATTGAAACAACAATAATATAAAATATCAACGCAATAATTATTGAATCAATAAAATAAAATATTGAAGCAATAACTCATCAGAACAATTATTGAGTAGTCTTAAAATGCTACGCACGAATCAATAATTCAACAATCACTGTAATACCAGGTGTCATCTTTGTGCCACCACGCGTAGACATATTTTAACCACGTGTATATTCAATAGTGTTAACATGATAATAATTACGCCAGTTATTTATAAAAACTCATACTTTGTCATTTTCTTCATCCGACAAGCGGTTATTAGTTATGGGGCCCAAGAACGATTGCGGCTAGTCATCATAAATATTCTCCCGACAACAAGAATATTCCACGACCAAACGAATATTCCCCAAGCGAAATGAATATTTTATAACCACTTGCTTATTTGGTAAAATTTGCACATTTCACACATAACCAAAGCATTATATCAAATTAACCCTTATTAATTTAGAATAATGAATAGAGAAAAATTTAATTTTATTTATAATAAGTTGGGGTCTTACATAGCCCGCTTATACAGGTTATTCCAACAGAATAATAAATAATGGAACAACAGAAGAATTTCACCAAGTATATGGTAGACCGCGTATACAGGTTATTCCAACAAAATAATAAATAATAAAATAATGAAGAATTTCACCAAGTATAGGGTGAGGCAGATTATACGAGAGTTATTTCAATGAGAATAATAAAGAATGAAATAACAAAAGTTCTCTTCATGAATATGAAAAAATAATACCCCTTACCTTATAAAGAAGAGTAGATTCAAGCGGTAGAGGCGGGATATACTTGAAGAAACTGCAGACTACGCTCAAAGCTTTCTTAAACGCTAAAGAAATACGCTTAAGATTATAGAAGAAGAATTCTCTACGCTCTCTACAGAGTTTCGGTGAATTAAGTAAAAAATAATGAAGGAATGAGCTTATTTATGAAGAATGAACTAAATAATAACCAATCCATAAGCATTCAGATTGATTTACTTTTTAGGCGGACGATCGAGATTGGTTTTTACAATAAAATATAATATATTATATTTATAATCTAATAAAACGAATAACTTTATAAAAGTATTACATTTTTATATAAAAAGATTTTTACTATGCAAATACTATGCATAATAAAATATAATATATTCTAATTATTATCTAATAAAACAAATAACTTTATAAAAGTATTTTATTTTATATAAAATTTTTTCTTATTAACTTTAATAAAAGCGAATAACTTTATAAAAGTATTACATTTTTATATAAAAAAAAAATTTGTTTTATTACATTAATAATACTAATAAAATAAAACTATATATATATATATATATATATATATATATATATATATAACAATCGACAATAATTACTACAATAGCGTGAGATCTTATCTGATAACTTCATGTATAATAATTAAATAAAATGAGTGACTTCTCACGTAAGCATCGATAATCAATCTGGTGTCTACTACTATGCAACCACGCAGTATTCATTGCTTACTTTTACTAAGGCGATTCAACAGATTTAACGGTAAAACTTTCGTAGTTATTTTCATAAATATATTTTGTCGTTTTCTCATTCAAACAATAATTTGCGTTAATAAGGTCCACTAATGATTTGTAGATTGTATACGAATATTCTCTCGCTAAAGCGAATATTAAAACCAATCGAATATAATCAACAACTTGCATACTTTTGCAAAATTTATAAATACTACCCACAACTATAACATTATCTCAAATCCATACCATAATATTAAAAAATATTTCAAAAAATTAAATCTTTATTCAGTAAAATTTGTGATTTTACAATTAATATCATGTCATCCATAACCCATACATATTAAATTAATCAATAAATCAACACTCCAAAATTAAAATACAAATTATGTAAAAGATATAAATATTAAATAGTTAAAGTAAGTCGGCACCAAACTTTCTCGTGTAAATGATAATCATCATATTAACCTTCATAATTGCTATATTTATTTTTAAAAGTTAATTTAAAATATTTTTAAATTTAAAATTAAGATGATTTATCAAATACTATAATATAATAAAGAGTCTATTACTCTATCTCAAGATGTGAACACATTTTACACATTAATTATTTATACAATTTTAATCTTCTAACAATTAATTCCAATTAATATTATAAATTCATATTATTAACAATCAGACCGTTCTCAGAAAAGAGCGAGTTTTCTGAATACACGATGCGTAATCAAATAACCCTCTTCCTCGACAGAGCTTCTTAGACCAATAACATTAACTGGTTTAATAATATCATATCAAATAATATGAGTTACTGTGTTATGTCAATTATTAATTTAATAATATAAAATACTGTGTAGAATGACAATTATTGATGTACGAATATAAACTATTGTGCTGATGTAATGTAACAATTATTTAATCATTAATAGGAAATACTGTGGAATACCGCGTGATACTGTGAAATGCCATGTATCATTGTAAAATACCGCGTGCTACTGTACTTTTATTACGGAGTATTTAAACAGTAATAGTACCGTTGACAATTATTATTAAAAATGCTATTTTCTGTATCCGACAATATTTTATTATGGGGCGCATCAATGATTGATTATTTCGGTGTCGTTGTACTTTCACCTAATATTCTGACAAAACGAATATTTCCCGATATATTTTTATAATTTGTACATATCACCATTAACTTTATCATTTTATTAATTTAACACCTTACTGTTTAGAATAATAATTATAAAAAAAAATTATATTTTATAAAAGTCGAGATGTTACAAACCTTATAACTTAAAACGAAAATAATATATATAGATAATACATATACTTTTCCGGAGATAAAAAATACGAAATTAACTACAATAAAATTATATAGATGCGAGACTAGTGTGTGTGAAAGATACGTGCGAGTGGAATGGGGGACAAGGAGTTAATTTATGAGACAAAACTAGATATAAATGTAGACTGAATTTTTCTTGGCTGGCTATATATAAATTCCAAATCAGAACATGGGAGTCATGCTCAACATGTTGACATGTACTAGGTCACTGTCAACTTTGAGTGCAGATTTTTCTGTCCCTAAATTCTTTGTGGTCCCTTCACTCAAATTTTAATATTTAGACTTTTATTTAATATTAATTAATTTTAAAATTAAATAAAAAGATACGTATTAAAATTTAAATGAAGAACATAAAAAAAATATAAAATTTGAAGATAGATGATCTGCTCTCCTCAACTAGTAGCTGGTTATTTAGTTAATGCCATTGACGAAACTTGAGAAGAAATTTCATCTCCAAATGTCAGCTTTACGAGATGTATATATGTATATTTTTAGGGCAATATTAATACTTGATAGTGCATGTGTTTTTACTTCTATTTATATTTATTTTTTTGATTGTTACTTTCTTCGTCCCTTAATATAAGACTTTTTAGAAATATGCACAAGTATTAAAAAAATAATTGTATAACATTAAATATAATATCAAATGTCTATATTGTCCTTGTATTAAAAAAAAGATTGTTATTTATTGGACATAAAATAATGAGAAAACCAAAGTTATATTTAATACTTGGGGTAATATTAGAAACTAAGTAATTAATACCTACATAAAATTCTAAAACGTCATATATTAAAGGACAAAAAAACTTCCATAAAACGTCTTATATTAAAAGACGGAGGGAGTATAATAATAATCTTTTTGAAAAGATGTGTAATAGGTAGAGTTTTCTTATAATTCTATCCAATCTTCTGTCTTGATATATATATTTCGTAATTATAATTTCACACAAATTTATCGCTATACACTTTACGACTCAAGTTTTATTTATTTATTCATACTTCTTTCGATTGAAAATTTAAAAGGAGAAAAATTTGTGACTTGTTAAACTTTTGATATTTTAATGTATTACTATTGTAATAAGCTTTTATTCATTACAATTTAGGAGTACATATATAGCTCTATATAGAGTTGACTTTGTAACACCAAACTAGCCTAGGTAGCACTATATATAGAGTTGACTTTTACGTTTGGATTCGCTCTATTTAAAGTCAAAAACAAGCAGGTAAAAGACTTTCAGTGTACCTGTACTGGTGTGACCCCCTAAAAGATATTTCATCCGTTCCAAAATAACCCTTTTAATTAGTTAATTTTCTAGAATATATATTTTTTAACTCAAATTCTCAATAAATATATTAAATAAAAAAGAGATGTTATAGTGAAAGTGATAACTCATACACCAGTTTCTATTGTAAACATTTTTACATTTATTCAGTTTCTAATAAAAGTTGAGTAAAAAGATTATGAAAAGAATAAAATAAAAATAGTTACTAATATAGAAATATGACATTTATTTTGGGACATTATAAAAAGGAAATTAAGACATTTAATATGGGACGGAGGGAGTATTAGTTATAAAATTTAATTGAATTATGTCAATTTTAAATTTAATAAGTCTCAAATTGACTTTAGAAAGACAATGTTGATCTTATAATTTGAAAAAAAGAGGATATTATATAAGGGAATAATGGTCACACACAACTGTGTGTGTTTTATTTGTACAGAGTCTGTCAAAAGTACATAGTTTTGGTAGATTTGGTTTTGATTTCTGATTTGGGAGAAGATAATGTGTTTTTTTAAAATAAATCTGTCAAAACAACGTAATTTTGGCAAATGTGCACAAATAAAACATATACATAATAGAATGTGTCTCGCATAAGAATAGAATGGTCACACACAACTGTGTGTGTTTTATTTGTACACAGCCTGTCAAAAGTACGTCGTTTCGGTAGATTTACTTTTGATTTCTGATTTGGGAGGGAAAAAACTATTTTTTTAAAATAAATCTGTCAAAACAACGTAATTTTGACATTATGTGCACAAATAAAACATACACATAATAGAATAGAATGTGTCTCACATTCATATGAGAGAAACATATATGAAAATATCAAATATGCACTTGAAAATATAATTTCTCCAAAAGATAAAAACGAGAGAATTATTTCCACGTGCATATTTGATATTTCTACATAGTCACCTTAATACGATAGTGGAGTGGGTCCCACTTTTATGCGAGAGAAACACATAGAAATATCAAATATGTACCTGAAAATATAATTTTCAAAAAAACAAATAAAAATTGTTCATGTTACATATTTAGTTTACAACAAATTTCCACGTTCATGATTATGATGATACCGCTTTTGCCAACTGGGCTTCGCATTAACAGTATTTCCATTGTTCCTCGAGACCTTAGGTTTGGAGACTTTGGGCTTCATTTTGATGGTATTGATTTGCTCTAAAGTCTCCAGAACTTGTGGAATTGACGGTCGATTTTTCGGGTCGGATTCCAGGCATTTTAGTACAAGTACTGCTGCTTCAAATGCACCCCTAAGAGGATATTGGTTGCCCAGGTTTGGGTCCATTATTTTGTTTACCTTATTTTTAACGGATAAAAAAGGCCTGGCCCACTCCACCAAATTATGCTCTCGATAGGGCCGGTCCATGTCAAGTACCCGGCGGCCCGTTAGTATTTCCAGCAACACTACTCCAAAACCATACACGTCACTCCTCACGTATAAATGACCTGCCCAATTCAAGTACGAAAAATTAAGAAAATGATGTATATATTTGACAAATTTAATGATCAATCGGATAGCGACTAATGTTAAATTTTATATTGTAATATTTTCCACGTCTCTTAATAAAAGTCGTTTTAAAAAAATATTTTATCTTTTAATAACTGTTATTTGAGAATTTCAAATAAGCATTAGTTGCTTAGTTTTTAATATTACCCTAAGTATTAAATATAACTTTGGTTCTCTTACTATATTTTGCCCAATAAATAACACCCTTTTTTTTAAATACAAGGATAATACAAACAATTGATATTATATTTAATGTTATACAATTATTTTTTTAATAGTTGTAGACGGAAGTGGTTAGCATGAAGTTCATTTTTGAGTAAGTTGATCAATTGACCAATAGAGTGCTAACACATAGGCGAGACTCTATGTGTTAGTATTCTATTGACCAATTAATTAACTTACTCAAAAATAAACTTCATACTGCATCCATTGTAGACTTATATCCCAAAACTGAGAGACTGTTGTTTCCTATGATTGAGGTGTTTATGAAAAGTTCAACTTTAACATTATGAATGACTCAATGGTCCAAGATAGAAACTAACTTGCATATATTATCATTAAAATTTTTAAAAAAATATTTTAAACATATACAACTTGGTTGACAGTTGACACCATAATTAACAAGAAATCAGGATAGTCAACTATAGGCAATCAAGCATATGATCTCCTATCGACTAAGTCAAGCAATGCAAGCAACCAAAAATTAAAAGATATCTTAATTTCATATCTTATATATATATATATATATATATATATATATATCTTGTGACAAAAAAATTACGAGTTACGTTCATTAATTACTCATTTATCTGTACTTATTTAAATGATAAAGCATTATATTTAATTAAGTACAATATAAAAATCATAATACACAGTTGTAGAATTAGTTTAGAGTTGGATAGGTATGTACATTACTATTAAATTCAAAATATATAGATACATATATAATATCTATAAATTAAACAAAGTAAGTAACATACATACATACATACCAGTAGCTATGTATTCTGGAGCTGCATAACCATAAGTACCCACAATTCCGGTTGAAACATGAGAATCACCGTCAATTGGACCTAATTTTGCCAGTCCAAAATCTGATAGCTTTGCATTAAACTCCTGACCAAAAAAATACTTAATAATATATATTAACTGGTTATATATATATAGTTAATTAATCCAACATTCATTAATTACTTTGATCATAATTTAGCTATAGAATTTTTTTTACCGCGTCTAGTAATATATTGGAGGTCTTGAAATCTCGATAAATTACTTGCTTCTCCGTTGTGTGCAGAAATGTAAGGCCCCGAGCTGCTCCGATGGCGATTTTCAGCCGTGTCTCCCATGGAAGTTGTTCTGAAGCTTCTGCGGAAAGGCGAAGAATTAGTTAGTTAGTATTAATTTTAGGAGTTGTAGAATAAATTAATTTTGTTCATATATATATATATATATATATATTCATTTGATTCAAAAAATATGCTTAATTACTTCTGAAGAGGTGACTTTCTAAGCTTCCCTTTTGCATGTATTCATACACAAGGAGGAATTCCTTATCTTCCCAACAATATCCCAAAAGCTTAACAAGATTAGGGTGACTAAACTTCCCCAAGAATGTGACCTCTGCCTGCATAGATCCATCCACAATTTTTATAAAATCAAATTCATAATATATATATATATATATATATATATATATATATATATATATATATATATATCACTCGTTAAGGGGATAAAAATCCTGATGGACTTTTCACGCATATTAAGAAGATGAATAAAATGACAAAATTGCCTATAATAATGTCATTAAATATGGAGAGAGAATTAAAATAAAAAAAGTATGAGATATTTAATGCTACGGGTATAATAGGAAAATATGTGTAAAAGTTTGGTTATTAAAGGAAAATGAACATTTAACATGGGACTACCCAAAATAGTAATAAGGACTTTTATCATGGGACGGAGGGAGTATAATTTAAGTAAAATTAATGATTATTTGTTAATTATCGATCAGGATATATATATATATATATATATATATATATATATATATATATTTCCCTCAAGAATTAAGAAATCTTAATTAATTGGATGACTTGGTCAATGGCAACTTGTCCAAGGGATTATAATTAATTTGTCTAGTGATAATTAAGTAGATGTCTTTTAAGATTTGCTTCTCTTATTAAACTAACAAAAGGTAGGAAACTCATCACCATATATGTTTTGAAAGAGTCAAACTTCATGATATATATCCTAGCTCTACAGCTTTATTTAATTACTTTTACATTCCTAATTACTCACATTGATATATTAATTCCAATATATATATATATAACCATGCATATGGTAACATCATCGATCATTAATTTAAGTCATAACCTAAAATTTTGAACTTGTTTTTTTTTTTAAAGCAATTAATTGTACCTGAATTTCATGGAGTTAAGCTAAGTAACAATGCATGAAGAAACTGCAGGCCATGGATATATATATATATATATATATATATATATATATATATATTACCTGCCATTCTTTAAGTCCTTGCTCACTATCCGGGTTGGATCTCTTGACGGCGACCGGAATTCCGACGGAAACCTTGGAGGGAGCAAGCGTCTTTTCATCAACCCATCCTTTGAAAACCCTTCCAAAACCTCCCTCGCCCAGCATTGAATCTGGTTTAAAGTTCCTCGTTGCGTTTTTAAGCTCAGATAAAGTGAACATTTTCAAATTCGGCCTTATAATTTGTCCGGCCGCCGGATAAACTTCTTTTTCAACAACAGCTCTATTTTCCTCCGTCGGCGGCACACTATCCCGGTATCCATTATTTTTGCCGCTCTGCGCACGCCTAGATGATTCTCTATCACTTTGACCTGCACGTACCCAACCAAGAATTACTTTAAAAAAAAAAGCATATGTAAACAAATAAACAAAAAATCGTTTGGGTATTCGATCGAGAAATGATGATTAGATTTAAGTCAAGGCATATATTCAAAGTAATATAGGAATATATACCTGCTGGGTTCCTAAGCCTGTTGGCGCTTGGGAAACTAATTATAGGCTTGGGGACACAGTTTCCCATTTCTCTCTGGGTAGCTAGCTAGCTAGCTCTTAGTTTGTTTGTAATATTTCTATTAATAATAGCCAATAGGTATGTTTGGATCGGAGTATATATATTATTTGATTAAGCTGTAGCTAACTAGCTATCTAAGCTCATGCAAGTAATTGCACATCGATCCTCTTATATAATTTTTCTCTCTCTGTGTTGAAGTTCCGGGAAAGAGAGGAGAAGGTCAAGAGGAAATTTAGAAAGAGGTGCAAGAAGTAGCTTGATATTGTTTATATATATATATATAGATATATAGATATATATATATGTTACCCTGCCCAGAGAGTGAACGAGAAAGATAAAGTCAGCTGTTAATTTGAAGGGTGAACACTGATCAGTCTTATTCTTGGACTTTATTTTTTCTTCTGATAAATTAAACACATTAAAATATTGGTTGTTTTTATTTTTGTGGGTTATAGATAGTGTGAACAACATCAATGAGAAATAGTAATGAAGTAGAGAATTCAAAGAAATGAGAAAACAACTTGGTAATAAAGTCATGTACAATGTGACCAATCAGCTAGCTCACAATATATATATATATATATATATATATATATATATATATATAATTCTTCATCATTCCATTGGCCTTAATTCTGATATGTTTATTTCATAATTTTTTGTTAAAATGACGGAAGAATTAAAATACTATTGACTGTTATTTAAAAATATATTATTATTATTATTATTATTTTAGACTAAATTACAATTTGAACCCTAAAGTCAACTTTTGCACTATATATAAACTTTATTTTAAATTAAATGCAGTTTATACTTTGAGAGAAGAAAATAAAACACACATTCTGCGTCTTTTTTCTGTCAAATACTCACCAACATTAGGGGTATATATTCCCTTAGACTTCAACATTATAGAGATAATCGATCGAGCTACAATTATTTGAAATTTTAAAGATTAATTTTGGTGTAAAATAAATAGTTTTTTTTTAAAAAAGAAAAAGTTATTAAGTCTTTCTTATTTCAATTCTTAGTAGAATTTTGAAAAATTCTTTTACATACGTATTGCTATATGGGCTGGAGTCATATATATCTTCTTTCTTTTAATTCTACTTAATTAAATCTATCTATATGCACATAATCTTCTTCCTCAAATTCTCTTGATTTTGATACTCCTCCTAACTACTTTTTGACTTGTGCATATTAATTTAATTAGTACGTAGCATGCTGATTGCATTCAGATTTAAATATGGAGGGCTGTCGATCGGATTATCATTCTCAAAATTATTATTAATTTTTAAAAATCAATTTAAAATATTTTTAAACTCAAAATTAATAAAATTCTTCAAAATTTCTGAAACAACAAATCTTATGATTAGTAGTACTATTCTTATAGGGGCAAAAGAGAAAAAAATTTGTGACATAATTATACCAGTTAGTAATAAGAGATAATTAAGAAGTCTGTTTAATTTTAATTTGCAGAATAATCAAAATGGATGATCGATAACCTCACCTCCTAAGTCCTACCCATTAATAAGATTCAGCGAATATATATGTATCAGATTTAAATTATTAATTAATATACTAATAGTAGTAACCCTCTAACACGGCCAATTAAAGTCTAAAGTAATTTTTCTTTTTGTTATTTAATTACTAAAGTCTATACTACTATAGTTTATCTAACCTCAAATACATGCATGCTAGTAGTAGTCTATTTTCGAAACGCATGCATGACTAGTTCAAAAAGCGTAAACTTTTTTAAACAAATCAATAATTTTATCATTTTATTTATTAAAATTAAGAAATTAAACTATGTCAATTTTAAATTTAAAAACACCTTAAGTTAATTTTAAAAAATTAATAATAATATTATATTTTAGAACTAGCTTAGCGAGTACTGCGAATTACTCAAATTTATTCGTTTTATGTACTCTAAAATTTCACGCTGGTTGCAAAGTGTTGGGTCCTGATATTTTACATATTAAGTCGAAGGGATTGGACCTACTTATTCGGTTAGTCCATTGGGTTATCATTATTGGATCCTAAAGTTATTGGGCTTAGTCCTTATATTACCTTTGTTAAGTCTTTATAATGTTGGGCCGGGTCAATGGACTGACCTCTTAGATATTAAATATCTCCACTTTTGACCCAGTAATGATGAAAAGCGTGATGGTTGGTGAAATATCGTAAATGCATTAATGTGGATGGGATTAGGGGACGGCACAGAGAAAGCAAAGTGACCCTGGTAGTGGGTGAAATTTTATAAATGATCGGTCAGAAACCATCGGGATCGAGGGAATGTGTAAAGACAATAGTGGGTGTACGATGGCGGGCTAGAGAGTATATCATAACAAGGGAGTCTTCAAGTAAAAGGTAACTGATAACTTTCTCTCTCTCAATACACTAGATATTTTATCCTCCATTGTTAACCTTGTGATCCTTTGTCTTGATTCTCACGCCGAAAGCTATCCCCCGACGGTCGAAGCCGTCAAGCTTGTGGTGTTGACTGTGTTTAGTGTGCAGGACCAGGACGTCTTACGTGATTGGTGAAAGTAATATGCACACAAGCCAATCATGTTTGATGATAAAGCATATACTTTGTAACAATCTTATTCATTTATTAATAAAAAGTATTAATTTATTAAAGGCTTTTAATTATCTCTACGACGATCTTTGTTTTATAATATGTGATAAACCCATAGTTTTAAGCAATGCTTTTAGAATAATGATGATGATCATTCTAATGAGATCTAAATTCTTAGAAAGCTTAAAACTAAAATAGTTCCCAATCATTGGATTACTAAATTGGGGATTAGTGAATCCGGATAGATTGATACATACGTTCTTCTTTCATTGGATGAGGATGATTGATCTCATGATCATTTGTGTGGAGACACTAAAGCAAGTATGTAGGTGCTTATTAGAGAATAAGTTCATTGAGCATTGGCTCGCTAAGGAATACCTAATGGAGTTTTATTTGCTGTCAATAGGAATTCTGTAGTGATAGTAAGACAAGTAATCCTTGGACTTGAGATCATCATAGTATCTTATGTATGATGAGTTATACTTTGACTTATTCCTTAAGACCCTTAGGGTATATCAAAGGTATGCTTGGGTATAATAAGTTGTATATGGAGATAATGTATGATCGATAAAGAATCTACCACTTCTAATAAAAGAAGAGAAATGTCTATGTGATTGGATAAATGACAACTCGGTAGTCCTTGGGTTAAAGGCAGAATGAAATTAGAAAGGAGTTTCTAATTTGCATTATTTGAGTTGTGCATTTAAGAGTCGAAATACATATAATTAAATAAAATAAGACTTGACAAGTAATTCCATGTCTTATATTTAATTGGGACATTGTATGGTGGAAGGATTGAATTATTTCAAGTAACTATTTACTCAAAGGTTCTTTTATGATTAATGTTAAAATCGTATTATCTGGAAAGTCGTTGATCGCTAGGAGGCTTATCCTATTGTAGAATAAATATTATTTATTTAAATAAATTAATTGTTTAATTTATTTATTTAAATAAGATTAGAATTATTCTAATTGATTTATTCACAATTGGGTTTAATATGGAGAACCCAAAGGGTCACACCATAAAAGGAAGAATAATTATTTAAGAAGTTAATGGCATAATCGTAATAATATGTTAAGTATATTTAATTTAATCTATGGTGATAGAATAAATTAAATAGCTTAATATTTATTATTTAATATTTTAGAAATATTAAATATAAATTAATAAGAGGAGTCTTATTAATATTATTACAATTATTATTATTTTAATTTCTAAAAGAGTTTAGGAATTAATTTAATATAAGTACTCTCATTTATTCCTAATAGGATTAGGAGGGAAAATTAGTTAAAGGAGTTTAATTAATTATCCCTAATAAGATTAGGGAGCTTAATTAATTAAAAGAATTTAATTAATTAAATAAAATCCAATTCCTTAATTGTTAAGGTGGGTGGCCCACATCTATAAATAAGAGGAGTCTTATTATGGGTGTGGGGGTTGTTGACTTTTACAACGATATAATTCCAATTTGTTGGAGAGTACCTTTTCTATAGAGATAGAAAATTAGGGTTTGAGCCAAATACCCCTTCTTCTTGAATCTTTATTTTTCTTTGGTGGATCACCTCTAGAGGCCAAACATATGGGTGGCTAACGTTGATCAAAGGAAGGAACCAAACCCGATGGATTCAAGTTGAACACGAAAGGATTTGGAGGTGAACTTGTACCTGAGGAAGCTCGATCTTCAAGGGTATGATTTTATTCTTTATCTTTTCGTTTAATTAATAATTATGCATAAAGGGTGATCCGGGTATATGGTTTGTAAATTTTTTAAACTCTGATTTTACACGTTTCCGCATTTTTATGCAATTTGATTGCGTTCAAGAATATTACAAACCTAACAATTGGGACATGGCAGAAGATCTTGGCGTTAACATTGGCGCTAGAAGGAGGGCTGTGTTCTAGTGTCATTGAGTTTTCAATCACAAACCTTTATTTGTTCTACGTCGGAAGAGATGGTGAGGAGTAGAGCAGATACACCGGAAGGACAGCCGAAGGCTGTGAGCTCATTTGTCCAACATATTTCTGTTAAGGATCGTCTAGGTCCTTCAAAGAGTGCTCATGAGAGTGAGAGCACTACTTCCAAGCGTGTTTCCAAGGGTTCTCGTTCGAGAGCTCATGGTGGAGCCAGACGGAGGTTGGTGTCTGCTGATGATAAAGGCCGTGACCAAGATCGAAGGCAGGTGGAGGGTTCACCACCTAGAACTCATCACTAAAGTGGTCGAGATGACAAAGCTGCCAAGTTGGCGAAGATGGCTGAAGAAACAGATAAAGCTTTAGAGGTTCTTCTAAAGCAGAGGGAGGATATAGCTGTGCAGATGCTTCGAATGGCCTATCTGAAGGACGAGGCGTCCACTTATGTTCAGTCTGGAAGGCGTAGTAGGCATAAGGATGTACAACATCGGGAGGGGAAAGAGCCGGAGCATTCCGTACATGTATCTCGGGATCAACCTCAGGAGAGAAGGAGATCAAGGAGCAGAACTCCTGAGATATCAAAGAAAGCACTTAATGTCATTGGTGCTCAAGGTCGAGATGGTGGCAGACAAAGGAGTCGGTCGAGAGAGTATGCACCTGAGAGTAGAAGGAGAGAGCATCAACGTGAATATTCTCGTCATAAGGATAAAGTTGCATGCCGGAGTAGATCCAGAAGTCCAACAAAGGCAGTGGGGTCGGATAGAGGAGGTCGATCCACCCAGAAGAAGAAAGTGTCTCCAGATAAGGAAGTTTCTTCACAGCCAGAAGGAGTAGATTTCTTGGCGAAGGAGTTGAAGGAGCTTCGGAAGCAGTTAGCCGAAGTTCAGCAAGTGAAAGACACTCCGGGGAAAAAGGAGTCCCGGATATTCTTAAAGAGAAGGCAGACATCACCAAGAAGTTACCTCATATAGAGAGTTTCGATGGGTTTGGGGACCCTTATGACCATAGCCAGACGTTCGACCGACTGATGGATTACTATGATTTCACCGATACTGCCAAGTGTCATACGCTTGTTACAACGTTGAGGAAGGATGCAAGGCAGTGGATGGGGACTTTGCCAGCTGATTCAATCTTGTCGTGGTTCGAGCTATGTGACAAGTTCCATGCTCGTTTTGGGAGCAACCGAAGGAGGGGAAAGCCTACTGGTTCTTTGGCACAGGTCCGACAGTTCTCCAATGAATCTTTGGGTGCATTTATACGGCGATTCGGGGAAAATTTGTTGGCAAAATTTGTTGCGTCGTTGATGTAATAACCGGTGGGACGACAGGGAAATTGGTAGGGAAGAAGAGGAGGGGATATCTGGATTCAGTCATGTCCGTGGCGGGTGTTCTCCCGAAGACCGACAAACCATTTCTAGGGACAGTTATATCCTTCACCGATGCGGACTATCCTTCGGAACCCATCGAACCTCATGAAGGGGCACTGGTGATTACAGCACAAGTAGGTTCGGTGGATATGAAGCGTATGATGATAGACAACGGGTCTTCTGTTGATATTCTGTACGCTCATGCTTATCAGAGGATGTATCTTGATGGGCGAAAGATGGAGGTGGGGCAGGAGGCTCCCTTATATGGCTTCAGCAACGATCCGGTCAAAGTGGCAGGAACTATTGAGCTACCAGTCATCTTCGGTACTGCTCCACAACAGGTAGAAATAACATGTAAATTTTATGTTGTGCATGTAGATTGATTTCAACGTCATCTTTGGGTAGACCTACCTTGACTTCTCTCCAAGCAGTGACCTCCATCCCTCACTTCAAGATTAAGTTCCCAACGGAACATGGAGTTGGAGAGGTAGCAGGGGACTTGGATCTGGCCAGACGATGCTACAGGAATGCTGTGATTGCCTCGGGAGTAGGCGTCAGCAAGCAGAAGAAAACCATGGCGATTGAGATCGAACCCTTCACTGAAAGCAGTTCGGAGCCATTGGTTATTCCTGCAGGAGAGACGGAGGAGATCGGGCTAGTTCTAGGGAAGAAAGAAAAAATAGTGAAGATAGGTTCGGGTTTGCCGGAACCTCTCCGAACAAACCTTATGGAACTTCTTCGCTGCTATACGGATATCTTTGCATGGGAGCCACAAGACATGCCTGGAATCAGCCGAAAGATTGCCGAGCACCGATTAGATGTGGATCCATCAAAGAAGCCAGCTCGGCAGAAAAAGTGAAGCCAAGCTGATAGCTGCTGACTTCATCTTTGAGATCGATTATCCAGAGTGGATGGCAAATGTAGTACTGGTGCAGAAGCAGAATAGAAAGTGGCGAGTTTGCATCGACTACATGGACCTGAATAAAGCATGCCCGAAGGACTTCTATCCTTTGTCCCACATTGATCAACTTATTGATGCTACTTCGGGGTATGCATTACTAAGCTTTATGGATGCTTTTTCAGGTTATCATCAAATCTCTATGTGCAAAGAAGACATCCCGAAGACAACATTCATCACACACCGTTCGGTGTATGCCTATAAGAAGATTACCTTCGGCTTGATTAATGCTGGAGCCACTTATCAGAGAATGATGAACTTCATCTTCCAAAAGCAGCTAGGAAGGAACATGGAGGTATATGCGGATGACATGATAGTGAAGAGCATGATTATTCAGAATCACCTGGATGATCTAGAGGAATGCTTTCAGACTGTCCGTCATCACAAGTTGAGGCTCAATCCTACGAAGTGCACCTTCAGGCTCGGTGCAGGAAAGTTCCTGGGCTATCTGGTCAGTCAAAGGGGTATCGAAGACAATCCAGAGAAGATCCAGGCCATACTAAATATGAAGACTCCTCAGCCATTCAAAGATGTTCAGCGTCTGACCGGGAGAATTGCAGCTTTGAGGAGATTCATGTCCAAGTCGGCGAGAGAGAGGCGTTCTTTGATCGTTGAAGGGAATAGAAGAATGCGAAGACGTTCAGTGGACTTGGTGTGAAGACGCCTTCCAAGGCATAAAGGCGTGTTATCTTGGCTCCTTTATTGGTGAAACTCGCTCTCTCTTTGAGACCTTGTACTTATATCTGGCGACTAGTTCTTTGGCAGTGGGAGCTGTTTTAGTTCGGGAAGTAGGAGGGAAGCAGCATCTGGTTTATTATGTTAGTCATGTCCTGAGAGATGCTGAAACAAGGTACCCGAACATTGAAAAATTTGTCTTTGCTTTGATAATTGCTAGTCGAAAGCTTAGACAATATTTTCAAGGTCGGCTCCTGGTCGTTTACACAAATCAGCCGTTGAAGAAGGTGATGAGCAAACCAGATGTTTCGAGGAGATTAGTAGCGTGGACAATGGAGTTGTCTCAATTTTTCATTGAATATCATCCCCGAACTGCTATCAAAGGTCAAGCCTTGGATGATTTCATGGTGGAGTGTTCGTTCTCCGAAGCAGATGTTGAGTTGCGGTGAAAGCGTCCGTCGAGAGATAGTTGCAGTTCTTCAACCTGATCGAGAACTCGTGGACTCTGTATGCGGATGGGTCTTCTACTTTGGATGTCGATTGGAAGCGGGATTATTTTGACAAGTGGGAGGATTCAAAGTGCAATGAGCCATTAGATTTGGGTTGAAGCAACGAAACAACGAAATTTGAATACAAAGCAGTGCTAACAGGGGTCCGCTTAGCGAAGAGTTTGGAGGTTCAGAAGTTGATCATTTACAGTGACTCTCAGCTGGTCGTCAAACAAGTATCAGGAGATTATGAAGCTCGTGGAGCGAGAATGATCAAGTATTTGGCAGAGTTGAAAGACTGGCTTAAGTATTTCTTCTCCTATGAGTTTCAGGGTATAGAGCGTAATGACAATTCTATTACCGATGCATTGTCGAAGCTAGCCACTACGGATGCTAACGTTTTCAATGGATCAGTCTATTTGGAGGTTCTACAGCAGCCGAGAATCCAGCATGAAGCGGTGATGTGCATTGAACGTTCTAACTGTTGGATGACTCCTTACATTGAATATCTGGCAGATGGCGTCCTTCCTTCGGATCAGATGCTGGCAAAGAAGATCAAGTACAAGAGTGCCAATTTCGTTCTTATTGATAGGGATCTTTATCGAAGGGCATTTTCGTCACCATTGTTAAAGTGTTTGGTCCCGTCCGAAGCTGACTTTGCTCTTCGGGAGGTTCACGAGGGTATTTGTGGCGACCATATGGCTGATAAGTCATTAGCTTACAAAGTGCTTCGTCAGGAGTTCTACTGGCCTACAATCTTCAAGGAAGCTACGGAGTATGTAAAGAAGTGTGAGAAGTGTCAGCTCAACAGTCCGATCCCACATCAGTCACCAGAAGAGCTATACTCAATTTTATCTCCTATACCCTTTACTGTTTGGGGGGTAGATATACTGGGTCCATTACCAAAAGCTAAGGGTCAGGTTAGTTTTGTTATAGTCGCCATCGATTATATGACCAAATGGGTAGAAGCGAAGCCACTTAGGTTGATAACGGATCAAGAATGCTTGAAGTTCATGAAGGAGTCGGTAGTGTTTCGTTTTGGAATTCTATGGTGGTGATATCGGACAACGGACGCCAGTTTTTGGGATCGAAGTTTGAAGGAATTCTGAAGGAGCTGGGGGTTTAACACAAGAAGACTTCAGTGGCTCATCCACAGTCAAACGGGCAGGTCGAGGTGACCAACGAGCGGCTGCTTGAATGGGATCAGCCGCAGATGGGCGAAGGTTAAGGGGAGATGGCCTGAAGAGCTTCTCAGCGTGTTATGGGCTTATCGGACTACGCTAAAGACTACTACGGGGGATTCACCTTTCAGAATGGCTTATGGCACTGATGCCTTAGTCCCTGTTGAGATTGGATCCACCAGTCTTCAGGTCAGTCAGTTCAAAGAGATCTACAATGAGGAAGGGCTGAAGGCCAACTTGGATCTGTTGGAAGAAGTCAAAGAGGTGGCTTTGATCAAATTGGCAGCTTATCAACGGAGAGTAGCCAAGCATTACAATAAGGGGGTAAAGCTTCAGAGATTTGAAATGGAAGATTTCGTCCTCAGAGAAGTTGAAGCATCTATGCCTCAGAACTTGGGAAAGCTTATGCCGAACTGGGAAGGACCTTATGAAGTAATTGAAGTACCGAAGCCAGGAACTTATCGGTTAAAGGCATTAGACGGATCCGAGATCAAGAACACTTGACATGCTGGTAGACTTCGGAAGTATTTTCAGTAGAGATCGAGTTAGTATCTCGGAAGTCTGTATATATTAGATCGTCATCAATAAAAGATTCATTTTTTCACAATTAATCTTCTTCCTAATGGTCCTAATTTCATAATGGTGTAAGGAGGACGGGGGGGACTCGCTGACCATTCGATAGTAGCCTTTTTGGCAGGTGGTCCTTATGAATTTTTCAAGCCCTTCGTGGTAGGCAAACTTCATCGGTGTAAGGACGGGGTGGACTCGCTGACCATTCGATGGTAACTTTTTCGGCAGGAGTGTCCTCATGGGTTTGTTATACCCTGCGTGGTAGACAAATTTCATAGTCCTTTTAATATTATTTTACCCCGAGTGGTAAACAATATGCACCGAAGTAAGGAGGTTCGATCGGACTCGCTGAGCATTCGATGGTAGCCTTATTGTCAGGTGTGTCCTTATGAATTTGTTTCACCCCGTGTGGTAAAGAAATTTCAATGTCCTTATATCTTTGTTATACCCCGCATGGTAGACAAATGTCCTTATATTTTTGTTCTACCCCGAGTGGTAAACAAATATCCTTATATACTTGTTTTACCCCGAGTGGTAAACAAGATCTTGATGGTGCAAGGAGGATCAGCCGAATTCACCTTATGCCTAATCTATCTCATACTTGGAAGCGATAAGTATGAATTACTTTATTTTGTTCAAGTGTTGAGTTTGGTTCATTCGATTCGATTCATTATGATTCGATTATTATTCTTGACTTAATTGTTATATGCCTTATCGATTTACGAGTTTAAGTTAAGTTCAAAAGACACTTATTGATTTACGTTAATTGATCTTTGAATTATTAACAAGAAGCGAAGTGAGCGAAGTCCTTCGAAAAAAAGTTGAAATTTCATTCATAATTAACTATTCATAATGTTAAACGATTGCATAAAGATAGAAATTTTTACAAAAATTCTTAAACAATTCTAGAGAAAACAGGAGTATTCACTTCGGGCATTATCCTCGCCCTCTGAAGAGTCGAGTAGAGCCGGATCTACATTTGCTGATATTAGCTTTTCCTTACCGCGACTTCGAGAGAGCTCATAGCCTTTAGAGTATATCTTCATGATTTCTCCATTGATCTCATCGATTTTCGATACTCTTCATGATTTGCTTGCGAAGATCATCGGTCGAAAGAAGGTCGAAGATCGAAGAGCGAAGTTCTCGAATTTCTTCCTCAAGCTTGGCGCCTATTCGGATGACCGGTTTCTTTCAATTCCAGTTGTTCGACCAATTTAGCCAAGCTCTTATTGCTGGCTTTCAGCTCCTTAATTTTCCCCATTCTTATTTCATTCCTTTGAACCAGGTCAACATTCATCTTGACAATCTCTTGGTGGTTGACCTTGGTTAGCTTCAGTTCTTCATTAGACGCTTTCACCTCTTCCTTGAGTGCAGGCCAACTCCTTTGAAGACCCTCATTAGTATGGAGGATACTGACCCATATTGGCTTCTCTCTCGGACCAACATCGATTTCGGTGGCATTCTCTTGTCTTATAGCCGCCTCTTCGGCTTTAGCTTCAATAGACCTTGGACGTAAACGTTCGAATACAGCATTTGCCTACACATGTTCAGCATTGTTTGATCAGTCTCAAATATCTAAGTATAAAGATAATTATAGAAATTAAAGAGAGAACCAATTACCTTTGCGGATAACTCATGTCTTCCTTAGCGAGATCCCGATTCGAGCTATATTCAAGATCGGTGATCGCTTGGTTTCGGACAAAAGCATCAAACAGTTGAAAGAGGAAGTTGGTGTTAAACCGAGGCCACATGGTTGGAGATGCCATAACATCATTTTGAAACTTCATCTAACGATGGCCTTGGGGGGAGGGCATGGGTCGATCGTGAGATGGTGATGGATCCATGTATATGTTTTCGGGGGAAGGTGATCGAGCAGGAATAGGGTCATGAACCGGTGAAGGAACAGAAGATGAGCCTGGGTGACTATCTGATGGTTGCTTCCTTTTGCGAGAGAGTGTGGGGATAGGCTCGTTCGACTCATTGTCATCTGAGACTTGGATTTCAATGGGGAAGGTTGGAGGAATGTCAGCTAAGGAGGAAGGGACTCGAAGATCTTCGGCAGACAAAGGAGTGATCTTAGTCCTCAATTTCTTGACACGAAGGACTTTTGCCCGTTCGTCTATAGGTATGTCGAACAGACTTCCCCTGGTTGGAGCAGGTGCGGGGGGTGTAGGAGTCGGTGCGCATGAAGGGTTTGCTTCTGGACTTGCTTCTAGGTTTATTTCTGGGTCACTTTCAGGGTTTATTTCTGGGCGGATGGATTTAGATCTCTTAGCAGATCTTTTCCTTCGTCGAGGCTTGAGGGATTCTTCAGGTGGAATAGGCTCGTCGGTTTGTGGATCGTTGATTGAAGGGTTGGTAATTGGTATTTCAGTAGGGGGAGGACCAGTTTTGGGAAATTCTTCTGTTGGGAGCTCTTCAGTTGCTTCCGTAGTCTTTCCAGCCAAAAAATCTTCAAAATCTTTCACTTTCGAAGAATTCGGTTTGATCAAAGATACTGTAAGAGTTATATGACAACAAATCAGAGTCAATATTATCAAAAAATTTAAGCAATCAGGCAAAATCAGAGTTTATACTTACGTTTATGATCATATAGCCACGCCTGTTTAGAAAGAAGTCCATGTTTCCATTCTTCCAGTGGGAAATTCCCAAAAAGCTCTATCATCTCGTTCACTCTTTCATCGGAGATGTCACCAAAATCTGCAGAGATTTTTTTAAATCGATGTGATTCGGTAGTGAGGCAATTTCTGGTCCTTTGACAAAAAACCATTTCTCGTGCCACCCCCTGTTGCTCGAAGGAGTGTTTATTAAAGACCGCCTCTCAAATCTTTCACCTGCCTTTGGTGCTTGCTTACCTAGAATTTTAAACCCTTTTTTCCTAGACTGGGTTCGACTCCTAATTTATGGCAAAAAACCTAATTCATGGCAAAAAGCGATAAACGCTAAAATGTGAATGTATGAGTTTGGGACCAGTTGGGCGAACCCAACACCGATAAACCCTAAGAGGGTAACCAAGAAAATGTGAAGAGGGAATCGAACCCCCTTTTCAAGCTAGGTCACCGAAACTGCTGTCCACCCATCTGGACGTTGATACATCTTCTCATCAGATTTGGGGGCTCATATCAAGTGAGTATCGGGGATATGATAACGAGCCTTAATCTTTCGCAATTCAGTCTCAGAAACAGTAGAAGGAGTGTTGGCATGGGGATATTGCTCACCATCGAGGATCGAAAACATGTCGGAGACGGTAGTGGGTGATACGATAGAATCGAGCTAGAGTATATCATAGCAAGGAGTCTTGAGTAAAAATGGCGATAACTTTCTCTCTCAATACACTAGATATTTTATCCTTCATTATTAAGCCTTGTGATCATTTCTTCTTCTCTCGCCGAAATTTATCCTCCGAGCCGGTCCGGCCGTCAAGCTTGTAGTCTTGTTGTGTTTAGTGTATGCGAGGATCGGGACGTCTTACGCGATTATTAAGCGTGTGAGAAGATCTTTATCGTTACGAAAGAAAATTTGTCATAATTTTATAAAATTCTCATCTCCTCCTCGTCCTCCTCGTCCTCTTCTTACATGGACAAAAAAGACTTAGATTTGTATTAATGGTAATTTTATTGAGTCAAAACACGTAATTTAATGTGTGGATATAACTAATTAATGGGTCTAGATCTCGTCCAAAATTAAGAAAGACGGCAAGGGCTGCCGAAGTGGGGGGAAAACGAAATACGTTTTCTGGTCCCCTGAGCCGGGGGTGCTTCGGGGGGGTGGCAGGACGAAACAAGGAATGAAAGGCCGCTTTTCTCCTAAAAGTTAAAACGGCATGTTACCAGCATTGAGTTCACCACGTTATACATGCTTAAATTAATTAATTACTACTTAAATGAGAAGTAACAATAACCATATGTTGGGTTGGGAGCCAATAACATGAATTACTATTATTTGGCCTTTTCTTCAGCATTTGGACTTGCGGACCCACTGTCCAGGTCAACACGGACGACATATATAAGGCCCCATTCAATTCAATTCAATTCAATTTTGTGACTTGGTCTCGTGTGAAAAGCTTTTATGTCGGATTCTCACAAAATTAAGGGACATCCGTATATTGCTAGGATTCCAATTCCATTCATGTGTGAAAACTTCATTTTATAATGATAACAATGATAATATTATTAATGTATACTAAAATATCTTTCATACATTCGCAATTATTTGACGTTTTAGAATTTTTATTTATTCTTAATTATTTAATATTTGTTTAAATTTAGGAGAATTAATGACAATTTTTTCAAAATTATCCCCATTCTTCTTTATTTATTGATACTTTAAACTATTTCTCTCTCCTTATTCCAACAAAACTCTCCTTATTCCAATAAAAGATTTAAGGGTATTATAGACAATTGAGTACTATATTTAATACATTCTAATCATTATCTTAATTCTTGTGTCCACCTCTAAAACGTCAAATAATTAGTAACGGAAACTTTTGGAAATATTAATGCGGATTCTATATAGCTAAAAAAAAGGAGCTTATAAAATGTTCAAACTAAGAAAAAGAAGGGAGCTTATAGAATGCGAGTACTCCACGTTACAATATGTATCACCAAGTAGCGGAGGTAATATTGGTTAAGGAATGGATGCCAATGTTTATATAAATAAAATACTCCATCCGTCCCAAGTTATTAATATTAATTTTCTAAAATTTAATTTCAAATATTTTTAAAAATAAAAATTACATAATTAATTTTAATTTTAAAAAAAAAATAAATTCACTTAAATAAATTCATAATTATATTGACAAAAATTAAATAAATTCTTGTCAATTTTAAATTTAAAAATTAAATCCATAGTTATATTAACACAAATTAAATAAGTTTATAATATAGGTCCACCGGTAGATGAAGTTGTAATGAATCATGGTTTTCCTATCATATCTCCAATTCTCTTTAAAAAATGTATATATATTACCAATATTTTCCTTGATTTTTTATTATCAATTACTACGTAAAATTAATAATAATCTTGTTGGAGATATATTTAATAAATAAAACTCTTATATAATTTCTATCAATAAATTTTATATTTAAAATTTCTTCTCCACCAACCTTTTCCTCTTCACATTAATTATAATGCCATAAATTTGTGAACGCTAGCTGGCTTCTACACTTGACTTTGTGTAATTTGGTCAATATTGGATTTTAGAGGAGATTATTGCACTACCTACAGTATATAAGTAAAAGACAAAAAGCGAACTACACTTAACTCAAATTAAGTTAATAAAATTATTATTCATTCAACTTGTATTAATGAATTTTTCATTATATTTTTATTTTCTCACTATCATATTAATCATTTCTTTTCTTTTATCTTTTTATTAGATAGTAAAACTCAAAATTAATTCTAACAACATTCAACTTTATTAATATATAACTTCACAACTTTAATAGTATAAATTAAATAAAAACTATTTAATTATTCACATTTTAAATTCATACAAGTGCATATATTTTTTTCTATTCTACTTATAATTAATTATATTAATACATATAATTATATTCACTACAAAAAATACATATAATTAATATTACTTGTCAATATAATCATATGAACATGTTATATCTATAATGGATAAAAAATATAAATACTCCACTTTTCTTAATTCATTTCTTTTTCGTAAAACTAATTTGTCATTACAATGTAACTTAACACCACCACTTTATATGTATAAGATACAATTCTACAAAAATAACCAATATAAATTCTTCACTTTTTTTTTAAAGAAAAATATTTTAATACGTACGAGCTTAATTTCTTCAATTTTTGAGAAATGTAGATATATAACTCATAGGATTAACAAAAATATCTCTAAAATTTTGACATTTATTAGAACATAGTTCAAAAAAAAAAAAAATTAAAACTATTTTAATAGAAAGTAGTCCATGCCTTGCGCAAATCGTAAGCTTGTTCTATATTTAAAAGTCAGAGCATAATGAGTCAGCATCATGTTTTAATTGATTTTTGCTTGCACAAATCGTAAGCTTGTTCTATATTTAAAAAGTCAAAGCAAAATGAATCAGCATCACGCTTTAATTGATTTTGTGAGTCATCGTCGTCTACCTGCTCTCTGTCCATAATTGCAGCAGTTATGCGTGGGATCCGTGATTTAATATGGACCACGCATTTCTTGAAGTTTTCTCCCCGTAAATTTCGAAGCATAGACAAGATGACAATACTACCAACAATATGATTATCTTGTATCATTCAAATATTACCGATAATAGTTATACTGACAAAAAGATGGTTACAAGATACATATCATTTGAATAATATTATTATAGATACAAATTATTTTACAAATATTTTATAAATTCTTTATAGCATATTCCACTCAAAGATATCATTGTAGAAAAGAAAATTATATTGAAACAATTTGTTAATCAATATGCTGAGAATAATTTATAAAATATTTGTAGAATAGTTTGTGTTGTAACATTACTCGTATCATTTTCCATTAGATAATTATGTGGGCTATGTTATAAATTAGGGGCACGCGAACAATAGGTGATTTTTTTTTTTAAATGGACCACACATCTCTTGTAGTTTTTTTTCCAGTAAATTTAAGCATCTCTTGTAGCATCTTTCCTGTAAATTTCGAAGCAAGCTGTACAGGAAAAACGAATGCAGGGGGAGGGGGAGGGGGAGGGGGGGGGGGGGTATGTTTACCTCATGCTTCTTCGGAAGCCGTGAAGCTGAATGTAATCTTCAAGTCCTCTTACTGTAGCAAGAGTTGAATTGGATTTCCACCATCTTCGTGATGGTTTTTGGCACCTCACACGAATCAGCATGCTTCAGCATCTTGTGGCAAACCACCTTCGAACAGATGAAGAAAGTACATCGAATCTAGGTCTCAAGAGAGAAGGTCACCGTGGGGAGAGTGGGACCCACCCTTAAGAGCGTCCGAGCTCTCAGCTTGGGAGGCTAAGTATTCAAGTGCTTCAACAACATCACCTATGGGGGGACGGATATTTGGTTGTTCTTGAAGACACATTGCAGTAATGACAACAGTATGCTGCAAAGAACGGGCAGAAAAGCGTCCTTGCAGCAGGGGGTCAGCCATCTGAACAAACTTTCTTCTGTCTCTCAAGAAAGGACAAGACTGCAATGAAGAAAGCACAAGACAAGATGAGAGAAATCAGAATCACAACCCAGAACTGGGAAAATACCCGTCCCAAATGTTTCAGATTATAAGTGCAACCTATTTCATGCAAAAATTTCTAATCATAAAGCAGCAGCCATAGAGCTGAAAAATAAATCATAACAAAAAAAAATGGTAAAGCTGAAAATTCATATCTATTGTAATCATCAAAATCTGGATAAAGGAAGTTTAAGAAACAAAACAACAAGGAAATGGAGTCTATATAATTTTCTGAAGTTTAACTTAAGTAACAACAGCCAGGTAAGAACGGACTAAAGAGAGAAGGCTGCTGCTAATTAAAATAGATACAGTATTTCAAGAATCCAGATTCTTTGGGAGCCTTGGCTAAATGCAACAGAATTTTCATGAATAACTCACCCACGCAACCAAGTTTTGCTCTCTCGGCTTTTTAGTATTGTCAATTGCCCTGCGTCCTGTAATCAGCTCCAAAAGAACCACACCAAAGCTATAGATATCAGATTTTAAGGTCAGTTTGCCACTCAATGCATACTCCGGGGCGCAGTATCCATAGGTCCCCATCACTCGCGTTGAAACATGAGTTTTGTCACCAACAGGTCCCAGTTTAGCAAGTCCAAAATCTGAGAGCTTTGCATTTAAGTCATTGTCCAGCAGTATATTTGAAGATTTTAAATCACGATAAATAACAGGTGGACTTGCTTTGCAGTGGAGATACTCAAGGCCACGAGCAGCACCAACAGCAATCTTAAGTCTCGTGCTCCATCCCAGTGGTTCCTTACCAGGTTCTACATCTGAGAATGGGAAATAACATACAATATAATTAATACTTCTGCCTGAGGAAGAATGAGATGATGCATTTAAGCGAACATACTGTTTCAGAACCAAACAAATGCTGTAGCTCTTTCTCTCTTTTTTCCAGGGTTCCCAATGCTTAGGTGAGGAACATTGTTATCAAAATATGGTGAATTTATCCTATTTCTTTGAATTTAGATCCCTAAAAGCTTCCCATGTCCAAATCATCAAATGTAGCAAGTTATGCATTGTCTATTGCTAAACCAACCATCATAAAAAAAACAAAAAGAACAAACAGAAAATTAGCATATGAAATCAACACCATAATTCACGCAACAGATTCAACTCAGGACATATAAACCTTTCTACAATCCTCTACCCCTGCAATTATATTTAATTAAAACAGCATAAATATGTTAAATCGCTAAAAGAAAGAAAGAAAGGCACTAGTCTGCAATACTAGAATGGCCTGGCCTCAAAACATTGAAATCAACCAGGATGACCTAAGAACAACAACATGGTGACGAAATCAATAATAGAAATGATATCCACACTACTCAAACAAATCATTATATCCAACAAGGTAAAGATTAAGAAACAACATGAGAAAAAAATCAAAAACATGAAAACAAGATTTTAGAGAAAAAATATATATAATTGCATAAATGCAAAGTTATACAGTTGTCATCAAGGATTACCGAAGAGATGATTCTCCAAGCTACCCATCGGCATGTACTCATAAACCATAAGTCTCTGATCCCCATCTGTGCAATAGCCAATCAAGGTGACAAGATTGGAATGGTGTAGCAGGCTTAACATAAGAACCTCCACAATAAATTCCTGGTTACCCTGAATCCCATTGAGATTAAGCTTCTTTATAGCAACAACCTGATCATTAAATCCAATGTGATCAGCAATGCATTAAGACCTATACAAAAAAAAGAAGTGATGAAAATTGCAATTTATACCAGAAACTTCTTTAGTTCTTGTAGGTTTAGTGGTGTCAGGTGTCCGTGTTAAAGAAACAAGGAAATTATGGATATGCACAATAACATTAGCCAGCCCTTCCGGGCATAAGAAAATTAGCAAAAATTAAGAGAAACAACTAGCTGGTTTATTAAATGCAAAACTGGAAACAAAGGGAGTTTATGGCTATGGTTACATGATGTAATCCTTTTCCGCCTCATAAACAAAGATTTGACTGAAAAATATATATTATGCAGCCAGATATTATGAATATAGAACAGCTAATACAGAAGCAATTAATGAACAGTTTTTCCCTGCCATTTAGGAGCTCGACTTCATAAACGCTGCATGGAAAAATTTAGTAGTGTGTATACTTGGGAGGCTTTGAGACAACATAGAGCTAATTAATTAGTGCAATTTGATTTAGCATCCTCAAAATATTCCTACCTGCACTTGCAAGAGATGAGAGGAGAGATCACTTGGTGGGGTGGAAGGTGTGTAAGCTAAAGCAAGAGAAAGGTTTGGGTTGGTTAATTTGATTCTTATAAATGTCTCCCTCGTGAGTACGAGGCTCTGAGGATTCCCATTAGAATCTATTCCCTTTCGCACAGGGTCATTAGGAACAAATTTAGAATGCATAGGATTTACCTCTTTTAGGCCTTAGTTGAAATATTTAGTTGGGGCAGGGCATCATATTTGTTATTGGAAATACATTTAGGTGGTTTAGGTTCAGTTTTTCAAGGCTTTTAGTTCTTTTTAGCATATCCACTTTGCATAATGCTCCCATTTATGATTTTAACATTCTTAATGGTGTTTTTCTATTTTCGGTTTTAATTTCTAGAGGAATCTCATTTATCAAGATGATGATGAGTTGGTGTCTATATTTAAATTGCTGAATTCGAAACAAATTTTCACCTCTCCTCAAAAGCTAGTTGGATTTAAAACTCTTCTACCAATTTTTCTTGTAAGAGTTATTTTTCTTTCATGACTGCTTGAGTCTAGTTTCCTTTGACTTATGCATATGAAAGCCCAAACTTCCATCCAAAATCAAGACATTTATTTGGAATCAAGTTTTACAAACACACTGATTTTTTATCGCGAGCACAAACCCTGCATCTCCTGATATGTGTGAGGAAATGTTGCGACACACTTAATACATTTTACATTGTCATTTGTCATGTTTGACGTGTGGAACTCTATTTTGATGTATTTGGGTTAAAGTGGGTATATCCTACCTCTGAGGAGGATTTGCTACACTTGGTTCAAAAAAGCCTTGAAGGCAGGAAACAAGCTAAGAGCTTTGAAATGTGCATCTTACTATGTGCAATTATATTGTTTTAAACATGAATGCCCTGCAGTTGTTTGTTATTAGTTTATTGCTTAAATAAATACATCGACACTTAACCAACAACGCAAAAAAAAAGTTGGGCATGAATCAAAAATCAACTCTGTTGATACAGGACAGGGTTTAAAAGGGATTACGGAAGAGATAAAAGAGGAAGAACAGAGGGGTGGAGAAGAAGAAAAATGATGCCCAAAAATCACAATGGCATGCATAAAGCCTTAATTTTATACAATCATTTAACTTTAGTTAAACTTGTGGGGGTTACAATACCTACATAAAGAATATAAGATTTAGAAACCAAGTAAATTTGCGGATATAATAAACTTGGGTTCCAAGTATAATTTTAATACTAGCACTCGACCAACTCAACGCCTTTTATCCCAAAATAGTTGGTATGGGCAGGAAATAAATTCTGAATGAAAGCGTAAAGTAGAAAGATAAAGGAGGAGGGTTGCGCTAGACCTTTGCAAGCAAATAAATAAATACTCCGTATCTATCCCTTATGAAAATTAATCCATAATACATAATTACTACCAAAATAAATATTCCATTAAGAAATTAACTGTAATAACCTAAACAATTTATAGTACGAAAATAGATAAGAAAGATACTTCAACAACCTAATTAACGTAGATTTCTAATATATAATTACATTAAAGAGATATAACTTAATTCTTAGTCTAAATTACATAAGACTTGTAACAAAATTCCTTAGCTATTAGAGTTCTTGTCCATATGAACTGCATCATTTGCTCTTACATGTACCACCTCTGTCTTAGAAATGAGGGGGATTTTGAATTTCTGAATTTTTAAGAAAAGTTTAACTTCAACCAAATAAATGTAAATATACAAATAACTTATTTGAACATAATAAGATTAGGTACATAATCATTTTTTCAAACACGACACAAAAGAAAGTTGGATTGCTGAGGCAGGAACTAATTAGTAACATATAATAGCAAAGAATTTCAATGCATTCTTCATATAATAATTAAAGAAACTTCATAAATTCACAACTCACTTGTCCTGATTCTAGGCGGCCCTTGTAAACACTTCCAAATCCCCCTTCTCCAATCAAATTAACATCTCTAAAATTATGTGCTGCAGCCGCAAGTTCACGAAATGTGTAGCTACATGCACCATTATCCTTTTTGGTAGTGCTTTCCTCGCCTTCTCCTCTCAGTAAACCTGTGGCACTCCCACTTGCTGCACATGATTGCATAACAACACAAACCCAAACAATTGCAAACCCAAACAAATGAATAAAAGAATACCATAATCACCCATTAAAAACATGATTATCCTTCAAACCATACCCATTCCAATTCGCCTTTCCCCTTGAATAGTTAAAGTTAAGCACAATGCACAAAATAACAAAAATGAAAACCTGAAGATTCACCTGATCGACATCCAGTATTGTGATCATAATTCTCAACATCTTTCCGTAGAGGGGTGAGGCAAGGAAAGCAACTCATCTGTATATCGGCACAATATTGCTAGACAGAATAAAAAGGCCAAAAATACTACCTTCAGTTACAGTGAAAAACAGAGCTATAAATAATTACACTTTAAAATATTTGCACAAAAGAGCTAGAAAAGAAAATTCGTTCCCTCCTCTCCAAACCGGAGAGATCGAGAAACCCTAACCCTAGGGAAATCAAGGACCGACGTATATCTACATAAGTAACAAACGCCACCGAAAATATACAATATGTAAACAAATGCAGATACAAACTCCACAAATTACAAATAAATCCAGGAAATTTAAGAAAGTATACCTAAAATCTCTGTTTTGGGGGTTAACGGTAACCATTGATTATAAATGAACAGGATTTTTCTACTATAATTAGCTGAATTCATTAACTCCGCTTTTGCCGGCACAGTTGGTGGTAATTTACTCCTCTAAAGTGAGAGCGAAAGCGAAGAAGAGAGAGAGTGCGTGGACCATTTGTAGACATTCAAAGCTTTTATGAATGTTGCAGGTGCCTCTTTGTCTCAAATTACCTCCCCCAATTTCTTTCTGCGGCATTTAAACATTTCGGTCGGTTTACTACTGTTTTACCCCCGGTGCAAGGTGGGGTTCGAACAAAATCGCACCTCGAAAACTAAATTGTCATAAAAATTATACACTAACTATACACTAAAAATATAATCAAAATCATTTTCTTTTATTTAACATTATCATAAATATTATTACATTTTCTTTTATTTAACATTGTCATAAAAAACCACCAACTATACACTAAAAATATAATCAAAATTATAAATATCCCAAATTTTGCCAAATACTCGAGATAAAATTAACATACGAAAATCATAAAATATAATTAAAATCAAATAATAAGTTTGTTGTTAAACACCAAAATCTAAACTCAACATACCCAATTTAATCTAATTACAACGGCTCCATTAATAATTTAATTTTAAATTCTTAATATTTATACCATTTATTCAAAATATCTGTTAATTAAATTGAATTATTTCTTTTTATAAGTTATCAACAATTTGAATGAGATGTTAATTACAAACAAAACTATAATTAAAATGTATTGTAGTAAAATAATCTAATTTTGTCATTGAAAAAATATATATATTATTCTTGAATTATAATTTGATAACATATAAGGGTAAATATGTAACTTTATCTAGAAGGGATGTAAGTGTTATTATGATTATTTAGAGGATGTGTCACTATAATTTACTATATTTTATTTCAAAAAATATTTGTTATCTCATTTGATATCTCAAAAGGAGATTAAAGTGAAGACTTGTAAAATTTAGTTTGTAAAAACATTTGAATTTGTGGATTTAGAGAATGTATTTGAAAATTTAAATCTTTATTGATAAAATCTGGGGTCTCACAATCTGAGTCGTCCAAAGTTTAGGATAAATTCTACTGGTCAAGTATGTGATGGGAGAGCACTTAACACAATTGTTTGATTTTTCTACATTATACTCCCTTCGTTCTTTAATATAGATCGTTTTAGGGTTGTACACAAGTATTAAGGTAATGATTATATAACATTAACTATAATATCAATTGTCTATATTACCCTTGTATTTGAAGAAGAGTTTGTTATTTATTGGGCAAAAATAGTAAAAGGACCAACGTTATATTTAATATTTACGGTAATATTGAAAAGTAAGCAATTAATACTTATTTGAAATTCTCAAACGAGCATATTATTAAAAGCAGAGGAGAGTAATTTGTTGTTTGTACAAGATTTTGTAGAATCCTATTAAATGATGCACTTATATTTAAGTAAAATTAATTGATAATTTAATCCTTAAATTGAACTTCCATATAAAAAATTTATCTGTTCAGAAATATCTAAAGTATAAAATTCAAAAGTTATATAAAACTTTTAAATTCTTAAAAGTATTCAAGTATGATTCACTATTTTTTTAAAAAAGAAAGAGAGTCATTATCTGGTGATATTAAAACTTATTAATTCTCTGCCTCTATTTTAATTTTTTTTAAAACATCTTCTGTGACACGTGGGAGTATTAAATAAAAAAATATATTTAAGGATGGTCGTATGACTATTGGTTTACATCATTTAATAACATGTAATACATGGATAATTTTGACATAATTAAATCTTTTGATATTCTTCTAAATTATCTACAGATAATATAAAACAATAATTTTATATATTAGATAAAGATGATATATAAAATTATTGTATTCAATAATTTATCTGTTTTAAAATTAAAGATACTATTTAATTTTTAAGGTAAAAATATTAAATTTAAAATTAATATAATTCATAAAAATATAGAATAAAATAAATTAATGACTAATAATTTTTTATATATTATAAAATTATAATAATTATATTAATTAAAATAAATTAAATTTATATTAATTTAAAATTTAATATATCATTATCCGATCTTAAAAATTAAATTATATTTTTAATTTTAAAACGTTTGGATGTATAACAGTAAAACAAAGATGAGACATTAGAAATTTTATTTAACTTTAAAATTTGGGACTGTAGTGTTAAAATAATAAAGGTGTATTGTTAAAAATTAATTAATTTCTTATAAGCCCATATTATCCAGGCACATCAAGCGTTATTATACACTAGAAAGAGCAAGCAGTCTTTTCAATTTCCTCCGCTTTCTCTCTCCCCTTCCTTTGCGCTACCGATGGCCCGGAAAGTTCGATCCATTTTTCTATACATCACAGGGACCATCGTCTTTTTTGGTTCAATCTATTACAATCTAGATCGGAATTCTGTTCCTGACAATCAACTTCTCCGGCTAGCTCCCCTCCCTCTCACCTCCATCCCCACCGTTAATTACAATCAACTTGTTCACGAAGAACAACAACTTAGCATTAATCAAACCTTCCGGCATTCTGCCGTCTCCCGATCGGGCCACGTTAACGTGCGAGCTCCCGACCCGGACACGGCGACGGTTTCCTTTTCCGCAGCCTGTATTGGTTGAATCTCCGGTGGATATTTATCTGACTCCTGCTCCGGATCTTCTTCGGTGGGATTTCCTCGTCTACGACGTGTTATTCACAGAAAACGATGTCGTCCTGTTCGTAAAGGCGTAAACAAGCGCCAAGGGATAAACAGGGCCCCACAGGAGTTCAATTGCGTCTTCGGTGGTGACGTGGTTAAAGGCGTCAGGACAGCCGTTACGAGCTCTTTACAGGAAGTGTTCCGCTGTCAAAGTCCAAATTTAACGGCGGTATCACCCTCCTCTTCCTCTTCGTTATTCAAAGTATCGCTAGAGTTTACAACAGACAAAATAGTAATTCCCTCTGTGGCCTACGGCACTCCCTCGCGCAAAGTAGCTGCTAAAGAGCCAAAGTCACTATTGTGCGCCTGTACCATGGTGTACAATGTGGCCAAATTCTTAAAAGAGTGGGTAATTTATCATTCCAAAATTGGGGTTGATAAATTCATATTATACGATAATGGCAGTGATGATGACTTAAACAAAGTTGTTGAAGAGCTAATTAAGGAGGGATATCTTGTTAGTACAAAATTTTGGCTATGGCCAAAAACACAAGAAGCTGGATTCTCCCATTGTGCCATACGCGCAAATGATTCATGTACATGGATGATGTACGTGGACGTGGATGAATTTGTCTACTCTGATTTATGGTCAAATTCGTCCACCCCATCCAAATCCATGTTAAGATCCTTATTACCAAATTTAAGCCACGATAATAATAGCGTGTCATCGCTAGAAAAGACTACCGAGGCAAAAGTGGGGGAAATTATGATCAGTTGTCACGAATTTGGACCTTCGAATCAAAAAATTCATCCGATAATTGGAGTAATGCAAGGGTACAACTGTCGAAAACAGATGGAGAATCGTCACAAGTCAATTGTTTTGTTGGATGCTATTAATGAATCATTGCTTAATGTGATACATCATTTTGATTTGAAGGAAGGTTATAAGATGAAGAAAATGAATGTAGAAAATGTGGTGGTAAATCATTACAAGTATCAAGCATGGCCGGAGTTCAAGGCCAAGTTTAGAAGAAGGGTGTCGGCTTATGTAGTGGATTGGACACAAACGGTGAATCCGGGCTCGAATGATCGGACGCCGGGGCTGGGGTTTTCGGCGGTGGAGCCGGAAGGGTGGCCGGAGAAGTTTTGCGAGGTGAGGGATAATGGGTTGAAAGAGCTGGCGGAGAAATGGTTTGGAGTTGAATCAACAGCAGGATACCAAATGGCTTGACAAAGATAAATTAAAGGTGGTGAATACATGCATGCAGTACTATAAATGTTGTTTGAAAAGGGAAATTTGATATTAGCCTCTTCTGGAATGTAGGTTGAGTGAAAAAAATGGTGCACTACCCAGATAGGAAAAGAATATTAATTAGATCCAATGAAGTACGTAGTGGGGAAGCTATTGATACTACTTTTGCCTTTTTGATATTTGTAATACTTTTCGTAGGTTAGGATACTAGGAACTTTTTATTTTTTTTCAAATTTTTACTATTATTTATTTAAATTTTTTTCTGAGTTATTGGTCCTTTGTTATTTATGAGTTAAATCATGGAATTTTAGTGATTTTGAGACCAAGTTGTTTCCGAATCATATAATTACTCTGGAAATAAATGAAGACTTGTTCGAGTTGTTTTAAGCATACTAATAAATGAATTATTTACTGCGAGAATAAATGTCTTGTTTTAATGCAAGAAAGTAGTATTTCTTGTTTATGATAAGAATTTGATTGTGCAAACGAATTGAATCGTTCGCGATTTGGTTCGAGTTCACATGATTTCACGTTTAATTGTTCGATCGAATATATTCACGAATCATGTTGTTCGGTTTGTCTGTGCTCGCGAACAATTTGGCTCGGTTCGAGAAGTTGGGTTCAAGTAGTTCAATTTATAACATGGGTTCAAGTTGTTTCGATTTTTTTACATGTGAAATTTATTAACCGACTTGAAAGTTGGAAATATAATCATCCGAAGCGTGGTTCGTTAAAATGTTCATGAACTCGATCGAGTTTTGCAAACGAGCATGTGTTCATGACTGTTCATATATTCGTGAACTCGACCATTTTATGGATCTGTTAATGAACCTCGATCATATTCGCGAACAACTAACGATCGGACTCGCACTTGGGTGTTGATTCGATCGTGTTACGAATATATTCGAGTTCGATTAATAGTGTTTTAGTTTTGAATTCGACAAAATTTAGATCGATTTGTTTCGTTTGCAAACTTAATCGTACCCGTCTCAGGACTCCGATGGATCCAGAAATATAATAAGAGAAGCTGATTCACGATCTAGTAGTAAATCATTCTTTCTCATTGGAGACGAGACACTTTCGCATCAATATAATACCATTTGCATTTAGGACATTTTTACTTTTTGGCTTATTTATGTGCATTTAGAATTATTGATATATTTTTATTAATTATTTTATTAGATAGACTAATTAATTTTTATTTTTAGATTTTATAATTAAATCATATAATTGGTAATTTTATTATATTAATACTAACAATATATAATAATATTAATATTTGTCTATTAGTAATAATATATTCCATAAAAAATTGGAGGGTTTAATTTTGAGGGGGGAGAAAAGAGAGGGGCAGGGGTAGTTGCTGATGCCTTCATATTCCTGCTGGTAAGAAAAATCTATATCTATATACATATAAAACGCAAAATTTGTTTTTTATTTATTTTAAATAGACTTAATTTAACTATAATTAAAACACTTTTCCTGCCCACGATCATTTATATAGTAGCAAATGACGATTCAACAAATTATTTTTTAACTATAAATTCATTCAATATTCTTGGCGCATAAGGAGTAATTTATTATATTATAATAATTTTATTTCTAAATAATTATATACCAAAAATATATCAAAAAATTATGAGAAAATAATAATTAATATTAAAACAGAAAATATATATTGTAAAATATATTAATGATTAAATTTGAGTTATCAATTTTATTTTAAATAGGAGATCTTTAGTTAATTAATATTAAAAAATTTATCACTCAAATATCAGTTATTAAAATTTTGTTACATTTTAAAACTACCTTATTATTCTATAGTAATTTTATTTCATTTAGAATTTCTTAAAGAACAAGTTTACGCTTTTGGGTTCTATTCATTTATGAACTCTAAAAATTATATAAAAATTCAGAAGATTGAAAATAAAAACTAAATATTAAAATTAAAATTACATACAAATCAAATATTAAATTAAAAATAGGAAAAATAAATTAGTAACACTTAATTGAGAGTTATTAATAATTGTTTGTTTGAGCAGTATTTGTAGTCGTTTTAATAATAATATTAATCATAGTAAGTTAATTTGATTTTTTTTAAATATATAGGATTCTTATTTATATCAATCGATTCTTTATAGAATTATTCCAAAGAATCAATTTGTCAGTCGTAAATCAATTAAATAGAAGACTGAGTTTGAAAAAAATATATTGTCACACAACATACTCTAGTTGCTTCTATTTTATAAAAGTCAAATTAACTTACTAATATGAGCCCATATTGTCAGATAGAAAGATATAAAATGAATTTATTTTTTTATATACCAACCGCCAGAGCTTGTAACACCTTGGTCTTAATATTTTTTTATAACGTGGACCCATTTTGAGAAATAGAATAATAAAAGGATTTTTATTTTTTATATACCAATCGCAATGCTACTGACATGGCGACTTGGTCATAATTTTTTTTTGTGCCATTCGTTGTCTCACTTTGTTGGTAATAGTGTTATTATTTATCTTTTATTACTAATACTAATATTAATTAAATGAGAATTAAAAGGCAAATAATATTACAATATTATCTTTCTATCTCTCAATTTTTTTTTACAATGAAGTCATTAAAAAATAAACAAACCAAGCCGAATTACATTTTGTAGCGGTTGGTAATAGTGTTATTACTTGTCTTTTTATTATTACTAAAGACAACACTAAAGGCATTAAAAAATAGTGTTATTACTTGCCTTTTTATTACTAATAATTATAACGCCCCAAAATAGGTATACATCACCTATCTTGAGTTCTTAAAAATATGGTACAAAATTCAAATACAACTTAATTATACTGTGATCGTGTAAAATAAATCGACAAAATATATGTTGTGAGTTTTAATACAAATATTGTCATCTAGACAATATCCACACTCAATTGAGTCCTCATTACATTTATTATCACACTATTTAACAGAATAGTGAGGACTACTAATACTATTATCTGGACCGTCACTCCGTTCCCCGACTAGTCCCTGCTACGTTCTCATTTCTTGAAGAGAACAATGAAAGTAAAAGGGTGAGCTCAACTAGCCCAGTAAGAAATATTATGACCAAGTTAATACAGAATAAATTATTGTAAACCTTCAACAGTGTTAAACTGATACAATATAACAACCATCAAGTTTAATCATGATGGAATAAATAATCCATTAATGAAATCAAGTAGAGAATAAAATCTACTATCTTTTATGATTTAAAATGTTTTTCATCACTTTTATCGTTGGGACTCAGCTTAATAAATAATCCACATCATCCTTGCACTACGACCAAAGATATTCATTAGTATCACAACCACAAATTATCCATGCACTACGGGCCATGGATATTCATGTATTCATCAATGGTCATGATCATGCCAATAAACAATAATTGTATCCATGTTTTGATCATTCTTGAATTTTACACCACTATGATTATTTTTGAGGTATTTTGAACATGGATAAAACAAATACGAATCCTTAATCCTTAATCCTTGTCATTTTGTTTCTTTGGATTCGTTTCTTAAAAAAAAATATTTTCATCATCCTCGGTCTTAAATGATGATATTATTGAATATCTTTGGCCCTGTAGTGCAAAAGATGAATGATTTGAAGAATATCTTTGGTACAGTAGTGCAAAGATTAATGAGATGTTTAGATGAACATGACCCGGTGATGAATATCTTTGGCTGTAGTGCAAAGATGAATATTTGATTCAGATGTATATTGATTGATGTTACGGGGATAAAAGATGAGCGATGAACTTTTAAATTCATACATAGAAGATAGTAGTTTGCATTTCTACTTAACTCTTCTAATGAATTATTATTTCATTCTGAATATTGATTTAAAATTTGTTATCTATTGTATTCTATTAGATTTTTCCTGTTGAAGACTAACGGTAATTTGTTGTATATTATCTTAGTCATAATATTCTTTCTTCGGGCTAGTTGAGCTCACCTTTTCCTTTTTGTTCCATTTTTCTTCTCGGGAGGCGAGAATATAAGCGAATGCAGTCGGGGTAAGGAATGAAGGTTTTAGAAAGGATTGTTTAGTAGTCCTCACCATTTTTGTAAAATAATGTATCAATAAATGTGATGAGGATTTATTTGAGTATAGATATTGTCTAGAAGATAATATTTGTATTCAAACTCACTGATTTCTTGTTGTAATAATAAAGTTGTAGTTGTTTACATGCATCATGTATTGACAACTTCGAATAGGTGATGTATACCTATTTTGGGGGCGTCATGATTGGTATCGAGCTTAGGATATGATCTTTGGCGGAGATCGGGGAATAGAACTAGGAGGAGAGGCGAGTAAATCCTTCGCTAGTGTGTCCTACCTAAGCTTATTTTTTAGTTGGTCAATTATATAGGGATATTATGTGATATATTGATTTCCTTAATTAACCCTTGTTTTATGACGGTATTTGAGAATGTCGATTGAGAATATTAACAATGGAAATGAGATGAGGAGAGCCTTTGCATACTCACCAACGAGGAGAGCGATTAACAGGTGGCAATGTTCCTCCTGTGAACAACACCACCGAGCGAGATGATGAAGCGAGGGATGTTTAGAAGCTTTTTGCGATTCATGCAAAATCGACGAGGAGACTCGTGTTCAAAATCTGAGGAGGAAATGATAGCAATTCACGGGTTGTCACCGCCAAGCGATTCAAAGAGTTGGGACCACCAGAATTTAAGAGAAAGCGGATCCGATCATGGCGGAAACATGGGTCAAACAAATTACCAAGATATTCGATGTCTTGGGATGCACGGAGGAACAGAAGGTTCCATTCGCCACCTTTATGTTCCGTGGCGAGATGTATTCTTGGTGGAGATGCGTGAAGCGTACCCATCCGTGCAAGACTCAAGATGTCTTGGGAAGCGTTTGAAACTATTTAATGATAAATACTTTCACGAAAGTGTTCGTCATATGAAGGAAGTGGAGTTCATCAGATTAGAGCAAAACAACACGAGCGGTGTCTCAAGACGAGGCAAAGTTTGCGAGCTATCCGTGTTTGCACCTCATTTGGTGGAGAATGAGGAACGTATGACGCGGATGTTTCTTAGAGGTTTGAAACCCGGCATACGTCGATATCTCATTTCTCATAAACTTTCTATCTATTCAGATGTTGTAAATGAGGCTCAATTATTAGAAGCGAGATAACGAGTACGGCCAACCTGAGGGACCACAACCAGGATCGTACTCGGAGATATGATCAATGAGAATAATGATAACCAATGAGGAGAAAACAGACGGACAAAATGGTAACCACGGGTGGTAATCATGGCCACGAAAATGAAGAAGCGAGTCGGGAGGAGATTTTAAAAGAGGAGATTTAACAACGACCATATGAAGAGGCAGCAGTCTTGCGCGACAAAGAATCGGTTCTAGGGTGGAGAACGACCACCCATCCATATGCTATAAATGTGGGAAAGAGGGACATATCACCAAACTGCCCACAGCAGATTCAAGGTATGCTATAATTATGGAAAGGAAGGACATATCGCTCGAGATTATGCGGTGGCGAAACCTAGTTCAATGGGGACGGTGACTCAAAAAGATCGTCCGAGAAAAGTCAAAGTCAACGATTCCGGAAGAAGCGTTTGTTGTGATCTGGTCAAAATGCGAGGAACCCAAATGAGGTGATCACGGTAAGCTATTTATAAATTCTTGCGAAGTTTATACCTTACTTGATCTGGTCTTTACCCATTCATTTATCTCTCGCTTGTGCTCAGCGTTTAAACTTGACGGAGAAATTAGACTTTGACCTATCTGTGGAAACTCCAGTTAGGAGAAACTTTCATCACATCCATTTGTTTATAAATCTTGTTTGATTCAAGTTGGCACCATTACCTTACCATTGACCTTATCTCTTTAAAGATACTTGCTTTTGATGTGATTTAGGGATTGATTGGTTAACTACTCATCATACGCCAAAATTGATTGTTTTAAATAAGGTTGTTAGTTTTCATATTCTAACCAACTTTGTTATGCGAATTCAAGCAACTAAACCATTAAAATCAATCATTGTCATATCTAATCATAAAGCTATTCGTTTATTGAAAAAGCGGATGTCAAGCTTTCTTAGCCCATGTTATGGATTTGAATAAAGACACGTCAAATTTGAATAATATTCATGTTGTTATTGACTTTCCGACGTATTTCTAGAAGAACTTCCCGGTCACCCCTTTAACGTGAAGTTGAATTCTTTATTGATCTTGAACCCGGTACAAAGCCCATTTCTAAAACCCCATATCGAATGGTTCTATTGAACTTCAGGAGTTAAAGGTCCAACTACGAGGAATTGTTGGACATCGGTTTCATTAAATCTAGTACATCTCCCAGGGGCTCCTGCTCTTTATTATAAAAAAGAAAGGCAGGGAGTATGCAACTTTGTATTGACTATCGGAATTGAACCATGTCACCATCAAGAATATGTATCCTCTACCTCGTATTGATGACTTGTTTGACGATTTGCGAGAGCACAATTCTTTTCAAAATCGATCTTCGCTCCGGATATCATCGGTGAAGATTAGAATCGAGGATATTCCAAAGAGCGCCTTGAGAACTCGGTATGGGCATTATGAATTCTTAGTCATGTCTTTCGTTCTAACTAATGCTCCTGCTGGCTTTCATGGATATGATGAACCAAGTATTCAAGGAATATTTGGATCGATTCGTTGTTGTCTTTATTGATGACATCCTTATATATTCCAAAAGTCGTGAAGATCATGAGCACCATTTGAAGTTTGGTACTCCAAAGGCTTCGTGAAAACAAACTATATGCCAAATTGAAGAAATGCGAGTTCGGCTTGAGGAAGTAGCATTCCTTGGGCACGCGTAAGTGTCGAAACATGGAGTATCTGTTGATCCGATAAAGATTGAAGCAATACTGAAGTTAGAGCAACCAAGTCGGTGGTGAAATACGTAGCTTTTGGGCTTAATTTGGTTATTATCGGAGATTCGTGGAAGGGTTTTTCGAATCACTACTCCATTAACTCACTAACTCGGAAGGATACAAAATTCGTTTGGAGTGAAGAATGCGAGAAGAGTTTCCAAGAGCTTAAGAGGAGACTTATTTCAAGATTTTGTCTAACAATACCATCTAGTTCGGATGGATTTATTATCTCTCAAATGATGCTTGGGCAAAGGGTTAGGATGTGTTCTCATGCAACGTGGGAAAGTCATAGCCTATGCCTCGCATGACAACTTAAAAGAGTATGAGAGGAATTATCCTACCATGATCTAGAGTTAGCGGTGATCGTTGCGCTAAAAATATGGAGGCACTATCTATATGGGGAGAAAGTGGAGATATATTCAAACCATAAAAGCCTTAAATATTTCTTCACTAAAAAAGAACTCAACACGGCAATGACGTTGGCTCGAAAGCTATTGAAGACTACTACCACACTATTTGATACCATCCCGGAAAAGCGAAGCGTGTAGGCGACGCGTTGAGTAGAAGATCATATCTTGAACGAGTACGATGATGTCAAGTATACGCTGATAGAGCCAACTTTAATAGAAAAAGTTAAGGTTGCTCAAGCCACCCAGGCCGGAGAACGATGCGTATGAAGAAGAAAGTACAAGAAGGAGCTATTAGGGCGAGAATTGATGAAGAAGGAATACTTGAGTCCACTCTAGATATGTGTGTTCCTAACGACTACGATTTGAAGTACAAGATTATGATGGAGGCACACAATACACCATTTGCAATCCATCTTGGAAGTACTAAAATGTATCGTGATTATTTATTCACGAGTTCTTATTCATGAGTTATTATTCATTAAGTGAGTTCTTATTCACGAGTTACTATTCATGAGTTACTATTTACGAGTACTATTCATGAAGCATGATAATTTTTTTTTCGTAAGAAGGCATTACTCAATAATTGTTACAAAGAATTCTTTGTTCAATATTTTATTTTAATGATTCAATAATTGCTACGTTGATATTTTATATTATTGTTGTTTCAATAATTGTCACTACGACGATATTTTCCATTATCGAGACAATAATTCATATTATCTGAATAATATTATTGGATAACATTATTGGCAATGCCTAGAAAGTTCTGTCTAAGGAGAGGTTGGGTCACCTAATCAAGGCTTTAGATAAGGAGAAATTCTTATTGGAAAGCCCTCTTTCCTGAACCCTACTGGTTGTCAATATTGTGATTATGTAATATTATTTGTGAATAATTAATTATTGATTTTTATGATGAGAAAATATTTATTTTATGTGGATATAGATGGAGAAAATTTTTAAAGTGACAATTGTTGAAAATTAATATTTTATCTTTTTACGATAAAATAATTCATTTAAATATATTATTTTAATAATATATTAATGATGATATTTTTACGATGAATGTGGGATATATGAGTATATGTGGAGGAGAAGTATTTTTGTTACCAAAAATATTTAAAACAAGTTTTATGTGTTTGGTGGACCCCATTTCTTATTGAAATTTGATTATAGCATGTAAAATCGTCTGTTTGTGGATTTGGTCAATTTCGTTTTGGAATTTGGAAAAGCTTTCTTACGAAAAGTTGTAGAGAATTGAATTTCCTATAAAAACTCGCAAGATTCGAATTTTCTGATAAAAGGCTATTTATTATGAATTATTGAAGTTCGAAGTTCAAATAATTGATTTTTGGAAGTTTTATTTATTTTATTAATAAAACACATTTTTATATTTTGTGGCCTCATTAAACATGTGCAAAATTAGCTGATTTCAAATGTCTAGAGGTGGGCTTGAAATTTGATAATAATATTATTATTATATTCAATTTTCTCGCTTTGGTGTTCTAAACAATTTCTATAAATAGGGTGCTTAGGTTAGAATTGAAAATCACACTTTAAATCGAAGTTTTCTCTCTCTATATTATCGAGAGTATTCTTGTGAGTATTTTGAGTATACTTTGAGTAGTATTGCTATACGATTGCAAGTTCGATTATATATCCAAACATTCCAAGATCGCTTTTTTGAGGGTAAGGGATAGTAAGGGATTTTAAGGGTTATTATGTTTTTAGTTTTGAAATTTTTTTGAACCTTTAAAATTCTGGAAAATTTGAAATGATATTTTGATGAGTTTTGTAGAGTGTGTCCAAAATGGCGATTTTGGATGTATAGATTAGGAGTTATGGATTTTATGAGAAAAAACTATTTTAAAAGTAACTATTTATAACTCCTCTTGTGGTTAACTCCAAAATTGATGAAAATTTTATTGGGAGTACATCTATATAATATCAGTATACCGTATTAATTTCAGAATTTTTGGATAAAAGTATAATTTATGATAAATGTTTAAATATTCGGTGGTTTTGGCCATATAAAAATAGTAAATGAATTTTTAAAATTTCGAGAAAAATATATGTTCAATATGGGACTATGTTATACTAAATCCCAGAGTAGAAATATTTTTGGAACTGATTTGATATTTTTCATGAAAATGTTCTAGTTATGAGTAAATGAATTAAATATGTTATGTGAAGTAAGAAAATTGGAAAATATGATTTATTGGCTTGAGAATCATATATGAGGAATATGTAGATTTTATGAGGGTTTTGGTTAATGATGATGAAATCTTATGAGTTTGGCATTTTTAGATGATTAAATGCATTAATTATTAAAGTGTAAATAATTAGATTAAATTATTTATAAGTTTAAGAAATGATTAAAATATTATTATAATATTAATAATATTAGATTATGAGATTTCTAAGTGATTTATAACATTTGGATTAAGGTGTTATAAATATGGATATGAATTTTATTATGAAACTTTATCTTTTCGTGTCGAGGTTCTTATATGACGATATAAGACTACGTATGAATGAATCTGAAGTACTATTCACTTACAAATTGGTTTTCTTCTCCGACCAAATTATTGTTGATTTATGAATCTTACTCTTGAAATTAAAACCATGTTTTGATTATATTATTTTTATATAACATTCTTATAACCCTAATGATGATATTTCTCTTTGACTTGAGTGTAAAGATGGGTAGATTATTGGTATGATCGTGACCATAGGTTCTCTTTGGCGATGGTGCAAAAGTTGAATTGTTGGTGGTATGATCATGACCATTGAATTTACAATTGAATATTTTTAGCTTAAGTGCAAAGGTGAATTGATCAACATGGTTATAATTATTGTTATATAACTTCGAAATGATTATGTATTTCTTTGATATATGAATATCTTTGGCTCGTAGTGCAAAGATGACTTGTTGATGAATATCTTAGCCTTGTAGTGCAAAGATGAATTATTGATGAATATCTTTTGTCGTAATGCAAAGATGGACTGTTGTTGAATATCTTTTTTTTGTAGTGCAAAGATGAATTATTGATGAATATCTTTGACTCGTAATGCAAAGATGACTGTTGTTGAATATCTTTGCTTTTTGTAGTGTAAAGATGAAGCTGTTGATGAATATCTTTGATTCGTGGTGCAAAGATGAATTTATTAGTATGATTATGAACAGGAATTGTGATTTGGTATAACCATGATATTTGATGTTTCAGGTAAAGACAGGTGATGAAAATTATCTTCGTCCTGGATGAGAAGAGGAATTTAGAATCACAATTATGATTATGGAAGTTATTCATATGATTGTGGAAAGGAGGCTGTTGATTGATGTTACGAGGATAAAATATTGATGGTGGACTTTTAACGTGGAGATGACAAAAGACTTTATAGTCTATTTGACTCTTTTAATGGATTGCTTTCGTTCACCGCAACTATGGTTGAAAAGTTTTATCATCTACCATATGTTCTAAATCTACGATTTATTATTGATGAAGACTATTGATAATTTATGTATCTTTAGTTATAATATTCTTTATTGAGCTAGTTGTGCTCACCCTTTGTTTCACAATTCCTTTCGATGTAATAAAAAAGTGTAATTTGGGTTGAAGCGGGGATAACAAGGAATAGAAGCGGTGGTCTATAGTTGTTGAGGTTCTCCTAAAGAGGTGGCGAACCCAACTTTGGAAGGGTGTTTTGTCACTATCATACAAGATGTCTAATGACATACAAACTCGTGTTATCATAAGACATGGTTGTGCTCATCCACTTCGAAAGTATATTTACAAGCACTACCTATATAATCTTGGTGTTTGTTTGGAGTATAATACCCAATTAGAGGCGGTGGAGATAATGATATGTCAAGAGAAGACTCACCATTGGGAAGAATATGATAGTAATCTTCTCGTTTTTTTCTTTGGGGTCTATTAATCAACCAAGGATAATTTCGTGGCCATATGATATCTACCATAACCTAAAAAGCATGGCCTCCCATGTATGAAGGTTTTCTTGAGCACTTCCCAAAGATTCTAATTTCTAAAAGCAGTTTTTGACTATACATTTATGTAAGGTGTCATTGTGACACGCTACTGAGTTGGTATATATTTGTATCCAAACTCATAGCATATGTGTTGTTGTATTTTGCACGACAATTGTTGTAATAAAGTTGTAGTTGTTTTCCGTACCATATATTTGGCGACTCGAGAATGGGTTGGATGGAATGGACCTATTTTGGGGACGCCACGGTTGGTATCGTGAGCCATAAGTTGAAGAGATACCATGACTTCACATTGATGGAGGATGCCCACTCCACTTTTTTTCAATTACCTGATGTGTGGTCTTGACGTTTGGTGTTTGAGTCATGTCTTCAAGAAGTTAGGATATGATCTCCGAGATTGGTTAGAACTTCAGGAGGGAGAGATGAGTAAATCCTTCGTAGTACCTACTAAGCTTATTTTTAAATCTTGTATCGGGATATTATGTGATATATTAATTTGTTAAATTAACCCCGTTTTGAAGTCGATAGAATGATATCTTTGGGGAAATGAAAGCGATGGAGAAATCTGATGACGGGGGAGATAGAATTAAATGAATCAAGGTGGTTAACTTAACTTTTCATCATGCAGTTACGTAAAAGGTTGTTAAATTTCATATTAAGACCTCGAATTTTATGAAAAAAAGTATTCAATTTTTTTTAATTACTATTCACGAAAGTTAGTAACGAGTTACTATTAAAGAGTTATTATTACGAGTCACTATCATGAAGCCATAAGTAGAAAGCATTACTCAATAATTAACCTTGAATTGTTGATATTTTATTTTATTGATTCAATAATTGGACGTTGATATTTTATATTATTGTTGCTTTAATAATTGTCACGACAGCTATTTTTGATTATGACAATAATTCATATTATCTGAATAATATTATTGGATAACATTATTGGCAATGCCTAGAATCTAGGTTAAGGAGAGGTTTGGTCACCTAATCAATATTTAGTAAGGAGAAATTCTTATCCAAGTCTTCCTGATGAGAGTTGTCAATATTGTGATTATGTAATATTATTTGTGAATAATTAATTATTGATTTTTATGATTAGAAAATATTTATTTTATGTGGATATAGATGGAGAAATTTTTAAAGTGACAATTGTTGAAAATTAATATTTTATCTTTTTTACGATAAAATAATTCATTTAAATATATTATTTTAATAATATATTAATGATGATATTTTTCGATGAAATGTGGGATATATGAGTATATGTGGTGAGTTTATTTTGAACCAAAATAATTTAAAACAAAGCATTGGACTAATGATTGAAATTTGATTATGGCTACAAAATCGTGGTATTAGTATTTGGCCAATATGATTTGGAATTTGGAAAAAGGTTCTTACGAAAAGTTGTGAAAATTGAAATTTCTATAAAAATCGTAAGAGAATTTTTCCGATAAAAAGGCTATTTATTATGAATGAAAACGAAGTTCAAATAATTAATTTTTGGAATTTTATTTATTTTATTAATAAAAATTTTTTATATTTTAAGCCTCATTAATCATGTGCAAAATCACCTGATTTCAAATGTCCAAGTGGGAATGAAATTTGATAATAATATTATTGTATATTAGATTTTGCTTTGGACTGATTTTAGCAAAGGGTCAAAAGGTTAGAATTGAAAATCACAAAAAAAGTTTTCTCTGCTATATTATCGAAGCGTATTTTGTGAGTATTTTGAGTATACTTTGAGTATTGCTATCACTTAACTAGTGAGAAAATTCAGGCCTTTTTTAAGGGATAAAGGGATTTTATATTATGTATAAAGAACATTTTTGAACCTTTAAAAAATGAAAAATTTGAATTGAACTTAAATGATGCAGTAGAGTTGTGTCCAAAATGGCGATTTTGGATATATAGATTAGGAGTTATGAATTTTATGATGAAAAAACTATTTTAAAAGTAACTATTTATAACTCCTTGTGGTTAACTCCAAAATTGATGAAATTTTTATTGGGAGTACATTAATATAATATCAGTATACCGTATTAATTTCAGAATTTTTGGATAAAAGTATAATTTATGATAAATGTTAAAAATTAATTAGTGGTTTTGATTTTGAAAAATAGTAAATGAATTTTTAAAATTTTAGAAAAAATATATTTTCAATATGGGACTATATTATGCTAAATCCCTGAAAAGAAATATTTTTGGGACTGATTTGGTATTTTTCATAAAAATAGTTTAGTTATGAGTAATATGAATTAAATATGTTATGTGAAGTAAGAAAATTGGAAAATATGATTTATTGGCTTGAGAATCCTATATGAGGAATATGCATTTTTTGATGAGGATTTGATAATTGGTGATGATATCTTATGAGTATGGCATTTTTAGATGATTAAATGCATTATATGGTAAAGTGTAAATAATTGAGATAAATTATTTATAAATTTAAGAAATGATTAAAATATTATTATAATATTAATGATATTAGATTATGAGATTATTAAGTGATTGATAACATGGGGATATTCTTGAATCTCGGATAAATTATATTATAAATGTTTAATATTTATCCTTTATCTCATTTGATTGATTCTTTATATCATTATCCTCACGCTTATATTACGTTGAAAGTCATTCGCGGGTTCAGAAGTGCATAGATGGACTTGGTATGATTATGACTGAGGATTGTTCGGTATAATCATAACCGTAATTGAAAACACGATTATCTTTGGTAGTAGTGCATGGATAATTTGTGGTCGTTATACTAATGAATACACGATTATCTTTGGTAGTAGTGCATGGATAATTTGTGGTCGTGATCTTAATGAATACACAATTATCTTTGGCCAGTAGTGCATGGATAATTTGTGGTCGTGATACTAATGAATATACGATTATCTTTGGTAGTAGTGCATGGATAATTTGTGGTCGTGATACTAATGAATACACGATTATCTTTGGTAGTAGTGCATGGATAATTTTTGTGGTCGGTGTCTTAATGAATACGATTATCTTCGCCGTAGTGCATGGATTTTGGTCGTGATATTAATGAATACACGATTATCTTTGGTAGTAGGGCATGGATAATTCGTGGTCGTGATATCTTAATGAATATCCATGGCCCGTGTGGTGTATGGATGATTCGATGATATGGATTAATTATTGGTGAGTCTCGTGAATAAAATATTAATTCATGGATGTGGTAAAAGTCATCTTTGGTAGTAGTGCATTGATAGACTTGGTATGATTATGACCAAGGATTATTCGGTATAATCACGATCAGATTGAAAACACGAATATCCTTGGCCAAGAAGTGCATGGATAATTCGTGGTCGTGATACTATTAAGTCGCTGCGTCAAAGATTATTGGTTTTCAGGTTGTATATCTTTAGTACGTAGTGCAAAGATGAATTGTTAATGAATATCTTTTGGCGGATCATGAAGATGAATTTAATATTTTTAACGATAAAGGTATTCAAGGTATCCTCACCTCTTTATCATATCAGTGCACGTACTTTAATTTCGAGGCTTAAATTTCATAAGAAGGGAGGTCAGTAAGACCCACTTTTATAAATAAAGATGAATTTTTTATAAATATTTTTGAATATTATGGAATAAATTTGATATAATGTTATAATTGTGGGTAATATTTATAAATTTTACAAAGTAAGCAAGTTGTTATAAAATATTCGTTTGGTGGGGAATATTCTTTTTTTTTGGGGAATATTAAAGACGACTACTCAATCATTAAGTGGACCCCTATTAACGGAAGTATTGTCGTAGTTAGAAAACCACAAAATTATTTTTCTATAAAATAACGGCAGAGGTGTTATTCTGCTAAAACTGTTGAACTACAAATTGGTAAAAGTATCTTTTCATGGAAATATTCTTCGATCATTCTTGAATTTTACTCTACAAAGCGAGATATCATGTTGACAATTTGGACGTTATTAGTTCTCGAATAAATTAATTCGTGAACTTGTTTTATTGAATTATTATGTCATTGTCATCATCCTCATGTTATATTATGTTATCTTTGGCTTACGTGCATAGATGAATTTAGTATGATTATGACCGAGGATCATTCGGTATAATCATGGCTTGTTATAAATGATGTGATAAAAGTCCTCGGTGGCTGTAATGCAAATGATGGATAGTTTTGGTATGATTATGACCAGGGGTGATTCTTAAGTATAGTCATGACCATTGATAATTTAATGAAAATCCTTGACCGTGGTACGTGGATGATTAGATATTGTGGTTTATTCATTAAAGCGAGTCTTAGTGATAAAATTGATGAAAACCTTTTAAAACCTAAAAGATAGTAGACTTTATTTTCTACTTGACTCTTTTAATGGATCAGATATTCCTTTGCAGATTAAACCGGTTGTCTATTGTATTTTATCGGTTTAACATTGTTGAAGACTATTGATAATTTATTCGCTTTATCTTAGTTATAATATTTCTTTCGGGCTAGTTGAGCTCACCTTTTCTTTCAACGTTTCTCTTCAGAAATGAGAATATAGGCTGGGACGAGCCTGGGAACGAGTCATGGTCCATAGGATAGCATTAGTAGTCCTCACTATCTACGTGAAATAGTGTAAGACCCGACTTTTATAAATAAAGATGAATTTTCTATAAATATTATTTTTAATATTATGGAATAAATTTGATATAATGTTATAGTTGTGGGTAATATTTATAAATTTTACAAAGTAAACAAGTTGTTATAAAATATTCGTTTGGTGGGAAATATTCTTTTTTGTCTGGGAATATTCGCATTTGACTACTCAATCATTGGTGGACCCCACAACGGAAGTATTGTCATAGTTAGAAAACGACAAAATTATTTTTCTATAAAAATAACGGCAGAGGTGTTACCGTCAAAACTGTTGAACTACCCGGTGGTAAAAGTACAAGATGTCTGGCGTGGTTGCATAAGTAGCACACTCAGATTGATTATTGATCTTTACGTGAGAAGTCACTTAGCTATACTCAATTATATTCTACAAAGAATTCACTGCGATCATATCTCTTATATTATTGATTCAATTATTATCACAATATCATCTGTATAATTTGTTTATATTATTAATTGAGACGACAAGTTATAAATGATTAATAATTGTTGAAAGATTAAAAATGTGTTGATTAAAAATAAAATGATTTGTGGTAATATTTATTCGATCCTTGATGTATATAAAGAGTCTACATTATGAGACGTTTGTGGTAAGTTTGATTATTTTATGGGGGCGTATATGTCATCATCTAAGAGTCTCTTCATCAATAGTATTTACCTTTGTGAATAGTAATTACCTTTGTGAATGTGAATAGTAATTACCTTCGTCAATAGTATTTACCTTTGTGAATAGTAATTACTTTTGTAAATAGTAATTACCTTCGTTAATAGTATTTACCTTCGTCGATAGTATTTACCTTCGTCGATAGTAATTACCTTCTTCAATAGTAATTACCTTTGTCAATAGTAATTACCTTTCGTCGATAAGTAATTACCTTAATAGTAATTACCCTTCGCAAATAGTAGTTGTCCCTTCAATATTACCAAGAGTTAATTGCCTCTTGATTGTTCCAAGGGTTAATTACCCCTTCATGAATAGTAGTTGTCTCTTGATATTACCAAGAGTCATTTTGACCTTTTCGTTAAAACCAAGAGCCACCCTCGCTTTTTCTATAAATAGAAAAGCTCATTCCTTCATTATTTCTTCTTTAATTCATTGAAACTCTAGAGAGAAACTATAGAGAGAAAGAAGAAAAGTATTCGCTACTTCACTTTTCCAATATTGATTCTTCTAAGGTAAGGGTATTATTTTTTGTATTCGTAGTGGGTGTTATTCATTCTTATTCATGAAGAGAACTTACATTATTCCATTCTTTATTATTACATTGGAATAACTCAGATACGCTGTGACATACCTATACTTGGTGAAATCCTCCGTTATTCCATTCTTTATTATTCTGTTGAATAACTCAGATATCGCTGACATACCCTATACATAATCTGATATCGTGGTTTACCCTATACTTGGTGACATTCTTCTATTATTCCATTGGAACATCCACATGCGTGTGTTTTACGGGACACGGTTAAAATCTTTATTATTATTATGTTGGAACATCACATCGTGTGTTTTTAATGGGACCGGTTCCGCTCTTTATCATTCTATTGGAATATCCTATCGTGTGTTTTACACCAGGATCCGGTTCCATCTTTATTATTCTCATTGGAACATCCTCATTGGTGTGAATTTCACCGACACGGTTCGTTATTATTATTACGTTGAATAACTTTTAATACATCTGCAAGTACCGCATGCATGGTGATTTCCTTTGTTATTCCATTCTTTATTATACCCGGTTGGTTAAAACTTTGACTTTATACTCCATGAAATTAGTAGAATATTCTTGATATTTGCGTTTCATCCAAAGATCTTTTCATGGAAATATTCTTACGATCATTCTTGAATTTTACTCTACAAAACAAGAGTATCTTGTTGACAATTTGGACGTTAATAATTCCTAGATAAATTAATTCTTGAACTTGTTTTATTGAATTCTTATATCATTGTCATCATCCTCATGTTTATATTATGTTGAAAGTTATCTTTGGCTTACGTGCATAGATGAACTTAGTATGATTATGACTGAGGGTTCATTCTTAAGATAATCATAGCTTGATATAAATGATGTGACAAAAGTCCCTCAAATGGCTTCATAATGCAATGATGAATAGTTTTGGTATGATTATGACCGAGGGGGTGATTCGGTATAGTCAATGACCATTGATAATTTGATGAAAATCCTTGGCGCAGGAATGCGGGGATGATTAGATATTGTGGTTTATTCATTAAACTGAGTCTTAGTGATAAAAATTGATGAAAACTTTTTAAAACCTAAAAGATAGTAGACTTTATTTTCTATTTGACTCTTTTAATGGATTGCATATTCCGCTGCAGTTAAACTGGTTGTCTATTGTATCTTATCAGTTTAACATTGTTGAAGACTATTGATAATTTATTCTGCATTATCTTAGTTATAATATTTATTACTGGGCTAGTTGAGCTCACCCTTTCTTTCACTGTTCTCTTCAGGAAATGAGAATATAGCTGGGACGAGTCGGGGAACGGAGTAGTGGTCCAGAGAATAGCGTTAGTAGTCCTCACTATTCTGTGAAATAGTGTGATAATAATTATAACGAGGACTCCTTTTGAGTTTGTATAATATCTAGTAGATAATATTTGTATTCAAACTCACAGTTTATGTCGTATTGTACACAACAGTTATATTAGTAAGTTGTATTTAAATTCTGTACCATGTAAGTGGCGACCCAAGATGGGTGACGTATACCTAATTTTGGGGGCGTCACAAATAGTGTGATAATAATTGTAATGAGGACTCCTTTTGAGTTTGTATAATATCTAGTAGACAATATTTGTATTCAAACTCACGCTTTATGTCGACATTATACCTACGATGCTTATATTAGTAAGTTCAGTATTTAAATTACGCACTACGTAAGTGGCGACCCAAGATGGGTGACGTATACCTAATTTTGGGCGCCACAAAGACCAATTATTGATTCTTACGTAAGAAGGCACTACAATAATAATTGTTAAAGAATTATTATTCGATATTTAATTTTATTGATTCGATAATTGCTATGTTGATATTTTATATTGTTGTTGTTTCAATAATTATCACTACACAGTATTTTCTATTATCTTATCAATAATTTATATTATTTGAATAATATTATTAGATAACATTATTGGCAATGTCTAGAAAGTTACGTACAAGGAGAGGTTTGGTCACCTAATCAAGGCGCCAAGAAGGAGAAATCCTTATTGGAAAGCCCTCTTTCTGAGGAACAGTGCAGGTTGCAAAAGATTGTGATTTTGTAATACTATTTATGAATAATTAATTATTGATTTATATGATAATGAAAATATTCATTTTATATGGATATAGATGGAGAAAATTTTAAAGTGACAATTGTTGAAAAATTGATATTTTATCTTTTCTGATAAATAATTCATTTAAATGTATTATTATATTTTAATAATATAATAATGGTGCTATTTTTACAATGAATGTGGGATATATGAGTATATGAGGAGGAGTATTTTTGTTACTAAAAATATTTAAAACATGTTAAATATGTTTGTGAGCCCATTTCTTGACTGAAATTTGATTATAGCCTGTAAAATCGTCCGTTTATGGATTTCAGTCAACTTCTGTTTGAAATTTGGAAAAACTTTCTTCTGCAAAGTTGTAGAGAATTATTGAAGCTCCGAAGTTTCGAAATAATTGATTTTCGGAAGTTTTAATTGTTTTATTTAAGAAAAACATTTTTTATAATTTGGTGGGCCCCACTTGCACATGTTAATGGCTGAATTCAGATCTTCAAAAGTGGGCATAGGAAAATTTAATAAATATTATTATTTTATTAAATTTTCTGTTTTGGTGTTCTAATCATTTTTCTATAAATGGGGTGCTTAGGTTAGAATTGAAAATCACACCAGAAACTGAAGTTTCCTCTCTCTATATTATCGAGCGTATTCTTGTGAGTATTTTGATACTTTGAGTGTTGCTATACGGTGCAAGTTCCTTCAACGTTATATCTGATATTCCAGCCTGAAGTACTATTCTTTTCGAGGTAAGGGATATTATTTATTTTAAAATGATATTATTTCTTCTAATATCATTATGCCAGAATATTGGTAAGATTTTTCTTGTGAAATTCTTGTTTTTTAGTGTCGGGGTTACTATTAACGAATACGACATTATTCACGAATACGGCACTATTCACAGAAAAATTAAATTTTCGTTTTTTGTCCAAAATATCAATTATGGATACTAGCTTTGATTGTATCCATGTTTTGATCATTCTTGAATTTTACTTCACTATGGTTATTTATAAAGTATTTTTGAACTTGGACTGTTTAAAGTACGAATCCTTATTATTTGTTCTTTTGTTTCATTGGATTCGTTTTCTTTAAAATATTTTTCATCATCCTCAGTCCTAAATGATGATATTACTGAATATCTTTGGCTTGTAGTGCAAAGATGGTTGATTTTCTTATGAATATCTTTGGCCCAGAGTGCAAAAGATGTACAGTGTTGAGATGAACATGAATTAATCGATGAATATCTTTGACTTGTAGTGCAAAGATGAATATTTGATTCAAGATGAATATTGATTGATGTTACGGATAAAATATAGATGATGGACTTTTAAATTCATAGATTATAATAGATTTCATTCTCTGCGTAACTCATCTATGAATTATTATTTTCGCTGCAAATATTGATCTGAAACTTGTTGTCTATTGTATTTTATCAGATTTTTCCCTGTTGAAGACTAACGATAATTTGTTCTATATTATCTTAGTCATAATATTCTTTACTGGGCTAGTTGAGCTCACCCTTTTCCTTTTTGTTCCATTTTTCTTCTCAGGAGGCGAGAATGTAGCGAGTTCTAGTCGGGATGTGGAATGATGGTTCTAGAGAGTTGTTTTGTAGTCCTCACCATTTTTGTAAAATAATGTATCAATAATTGTAATGAGGACTTATTTGAGTGTGGATATTGTCTAGATGACAATATTTGTATTTAAACTCACAGTTTATGTGTTGTCGTATTTTGCACGACAATTGTATTAATAAAGTTGTAGTTGCTTCTGTACCATGTTATTGACGACTCAAAATGGGTGATGTATACCTATTTTGGGGGCGTCACAGTTGGTATCAGAGTTTAGGGATATTATCTCTGGCGGAGATCGGGGAATAGAGCTAGGAGGGGAGAGACGAGTAAAACCTTCGCTAGTGTGACTTACTTAAGCTTATTTGTTGGTTGGTCAGTATATAGGGATATTATGTGATATGTTGATTTCTTTAATTAACCTTTGTTTTATGGCAGTATTTAAGAATGTCGACTGAGAATGTTAACAGTGGAGAAAATAAGACCGTGGAGACTCCTTTACTCACCAATGAGGAGAACGTTCAACAGGTCGATAATGTTCCTCCTGTAAATAACACCACTGATCAGACGATGAACGAAGAAATGTTTAGAAGCTTTCTGCAGTTCATACAAAATCAGATGAGGGAGACTCGTGTTCAAAATACAGGTGGAAATGATAACAACGCACAGTTTGTCACAGCCAAACAGTTCAAAGAGTTGGGACAACTAGAATTCTAGGGAAAGCTGGATCCGATTAAGGAGGAAACGTGGGTCAAGCATATTAACAAGATATTCGATGTCTTGGGATGCACGGAGGAACAGAAGGTTCCATTCGCTACTTTTATGTTCCGTAATGAGGCAGATTACTGGTGGGAATTTGTGAAGCGTACCCATCCATCCACCAAGACTCAAAGATGTCTTGGGAGACGTTTTCAGAATCTGTTCAATGACAAGTACTTTCCTGAAAGTATTCGTCATATGAAGGAAGTGGAGTTTATTAGATTGGAATAAAACAACATGACGGTGTCCCAGTACGAGGTGAAGTTTGCAGAGTTATCCAGGTTTACACCTCATTTGGTGGAGAATGAGGAACGGATGACGCGGATGTTTCTGAGAGGTTTGAAACCCGATATATGTCAATATCTCATTTCTCATAAATTTTCTCTCTATTTAGATGTTGTCAACATGGCTCAATTATTAGAGCGAGCTAACGAGTATGTTCAACCGAGGGACCACAATCAGGTTCATACCGGTGACAGCAGTCATTAGAACAACGATAACCAGCGGAGAAAGAAAAATACGGACAAAGGCGGTAACCACTCTGGTGGTAATCATGGCCATGAAAATTGAAGAAGCGAGCCTGGGGAGATTTTAAAAAGAGAAGATTCAACAATGATAATATGAAGACGCCAAAGACCAAAGATAACCGGTTCTAAGGGAGGAGAACGACCACCGGTCGATGCTATAAATACGGAAAGAAGGACATATTAGCACAAACGCCCCACAACAAATTCAAGGTATGTTATAATTGTGGAAAGGAAGGACATATCGCCGAGATCAGACAAGAACGAAAAACCAAGTCAAAGAGTGATGGTGACTCAAAAAGTCGTCCCAGTAAAAGTCAAAGTCAAACGGTTCTCGGAAGAGCGTTTGTTGTGATTTGGTAAAATGCGAGAACCCAAATGAGGTGATCACGGGTAAGGTAATCATAAATTCTTGTGAAGTTTATACCTTTACTAGACACTCGGTGCTACCCATTCATTTATCTCTCCGCTTGTGCTCAACGCTTAAACTTGACTCAGGAGAAATTAGACTTTGATTTATCTGTGGAGACTCTGTTAGAGAAACTTTCATCACATCCACTTTGTTTATAAATCTTGTTTGATTCAAGTTGGCACCATCACTTACCGTTGACCTTATCTCTTTAAAGATACTTGCTTTTGATGTGATTTTAGGGATTGATTGGTTAACTACTCATCATGCCAAAATTGATTATTTTCGTAAGGTTGTTAGTTTTCATATTCCTAACCAACTTGTTGTACGAATTCATGCAACTAAACCACTAAAATCAATCACTGTAATATCAAGTCATAAAGCTATTCGTTTATTGAAAAACGGATGTCAAGCTTTCTTAGCCCATGTTATGGATTTGAATAAAGACACGTCGGATTTGAATAATATTCCTGTTGTTAGTAAATTTCCTGACGTATATTACTGAAGAACTTCCCGGTTTACCCCCAGAACGTGAATTTGAATTCTTTATTGATCTTGAACTTGGTACAAAGCCCATTTCTAAAACCCCATATCGAATGGCTCCTATTGAACTTCAGGAGTTAAAGGTCCAACTATAGGAGTTGTTAGACATCATTTTCATTCGTCCTAGTACATCTCCTTGGGGTGCTCATGTTTTATTTGTAAAGAAGAAAGATGGGAGTATGCGACTTTATATTGACTATCGGGAATTGAACCATGTCACCATCAAGAATAGGTATCCGCTACCTCGTATTGATAACCTATTTGACCAGTTGCAAGGAGCACAATTCTTTTCAAAGATTGATCTTCGTTCTGGATATCATCAGCTGAAGATTAGAACTGAGGATATTCCAAAGACTACCTTTAGAACTCGGTACGGGCATTATGAATTCTTAGTCATGTCTTTTGGATTGACTAATGCTCCTGCGACTTTCATGGATATGATGAACCGAGTATTCAATATTTGGATCAGTTCGTTGTTGTCTTTATTGATGACATCCTCATATATTCCAAAAGCCATGAAGATCATGAACACCATTTGAAGCTGGTACTCCAAAGGCTTCGTGAAAACAAGCTATATGCCAAGTTGAAAAAATGCGAGTTCTGGCTTGAGGAAGTAGCATTCCTTGGGCACGTGGTGTCAAAACATGGAGTATCCATTGACCCCGCCAAGATTGAAACAATACAAAGTTGGGAGCAACCAAAGTCAGAATCAAGTACATATCTTTCTGGGCCAAGATGGTTATTATCGAAGATTTGTGGAAGGATTTTCTCGAATCGCTACTCCGTTAACTCAAATTTGACTCGAAAAGATACAAAATTGGGATGGAGCGAGGAATGCGAAAAGAGTTTCTAAGAGCTTAAGAGGAGACTCATTTTAAGAATCGTTTCGACAATACCATCTGGTTCAGATGGATTTGTTATCTAGAGTGATGCTTCAGGCAAAGGGTTAGGATGTGTTCTCATGCAACGTGAGAAAGTCATAGCCTATGCCTCGCGACAACTTAAAGAGTATGAGAGGAATTATCCTACTCATGATCTAGAGTTGGCACTAGTCATTTTTGCGCTAAAGATCTGGAGGCACTATCTATATGGGGAGAAAGTGGAGATATATTCAGACCATAAAAGCCTCAAATATTTCTTCACCCAAAAGGAACTCAACACGCGCAAGAAACGACGTTGGCTCGAAAGCCGTTAAAAGATTATGACCACACCATTCAATACCATCTTGGAAAAAAAACGTGGTGGCCGACGCGCGTTGAGTAGAAGATCATATGCAGAACGAGTGCGATGATGTCAAGTATATACGCATAGAACCAATTTTAATCGATAAAGTTAAAGTTGCTCAAGCCACAGACCCGGAGCTAATGCGTATGAAGAAGAAAGTACAAGAAGGTGCTATTCTAGAAGTAAGAATCGATGAAGAAAGAATACTTCGAGTACACTCCAGACTTTGTGTTCCTAACGACTCTGATTTGAAGTACAAGATCATGATGGAAGCACACAATACACCGTTTGCAATCCATCCTGGAAGTACCAAAATGTATCGTGATCTTCGACATACATTTTGGTGGAACAATATGAAGAGAGAGATTGCAAAGTTTATCTCGAGGTGTTTAACTTGTCAGCGTGTAAAGGCGAACCATTAAGTGCCTAAGGGTCCATTGCAACCACTTGAGATCCCGAAATGGAAGTGGGAACACATTACCATGGATTTCGTTACAGGTCTTCCCACGGTTTCTCAAGGCATAAATGTTATTTGGGTTATTGTTGATAGATTAACCAAGTCTACTCATTTCTTACCGATACGAGAGAATTACTCCCTTGAACGTCTTGTTTATATGTATGTAAATGAGATTGTGAGATTGCATGGCATGCCAGTATCCATAGTTTTGGATCGTGACCCAAGATTTACTTCATAATTTTGGGTTAGTTTGCAAAAGCTATGGGCACGGATTTACGATTCAGTTTGGCATACCATCCTCAAACGGACGGACAATCTGAGAGGACTATTCAAACTCTTGTAGATCTATTAAGACTCTGTGTCCTAGACTTCAAAGGGAGTTGGGATAAATATTTACCTTTGGTGGAATTCTCCTACAATAACAGTTATCAGGCAAGTATAGGTGTGGCTCCATTCGAAACATTATATGGACGTAAGTGTCGCTCTCCAGTATGTTGGGATAAGGTTGGTGAAACAACATTTTTGGGACCAGAGTTGGTACGTATGACTACAGAAAAGATCCAAATGATTCGACAACGTATACAAATGACACAAGATCGACAAAAGAGTTATGTGGATCTTCATCGAAAGGACGTGGAATTTAGTATTGGGGATCATGTATTGTTGCGTGTTGCTCCATGGAAGGGAGTTACACGATTTGGGAAAAGAGGAAAGCTCAATCCATGATTTATTGGTCCATTTCAGATTCTTGACCGAGTAGGAAATATAGCCTATAGACTCGCGTTACCTCCAAGTATGTCTCGTGTTCATAATGTTTTTCATATATATGTGCTACGTAAATATGTGAAAGACCCGAACCACGTTATTGAGTTAGAACCGGACGAGATAGCCAAAGACTTAACGTATGAAGAGGTACCTGTCAAGATCTTGGATAGGAAAGAGCATGTCTTACGTACAAAGGTCATACCACAAGTCAAAGTTTTGTGGAGGAACCATACTATAGAGGAAATGACCTGGGAGTTGGAAACAGAAATGAAAGCGAGGTATCCGCACCTTTTCAAAACACCAGGTACGTACGTCAATTTCGAGGACGAAATTTCGTAAGGAAGGGAGGTTGTAAGACCCCAACTTATTATTAATGAAATTGAATTTCCTCTATTTATTATTTTGAAATAGTAAGGGTTGATTTGATTAATGTGATTAGTTATGGGTAAAATGCGCAAATATTTCAAATAAGAAAGTGGTTATAAAATATTCATTGTTGTCGGGGAATATTAATTTGGTCGTGAAATATTCTTACTGTCGGGGAATATTCGTACGACGGCATAGCCTTGTGTGGGTCCCATAACGGAAAGCGATTGGATGAAGGAAAACGATAAATATAAGTTGTTTATAAATAACGGCGTAGTTGTTATCGTTAATACTGTTGAAATACCCGGTGGTTAAAACACAGTAGCACACGGTATTGCACCAATTATTGATTCTTACGTAAGAAGGCACTACTCAATAATTGTTACAGTAATTACTGTTCAATATTTTATTTTATTGATTCGATAATTGCTACGTTGATATTTTATATTGTTGTTGTTTCAATAATTGTCACTACACAATATTTTTCATTATCAGATCAATAATTTATATTATTTGAATAATATTATTAGATAACATTATTGGCAATGTCTAAAAAGTTTTGTCTAAGGAGAGGTTTGGTCACCTAATTGCGGCCAAGTGAGGAGAAATCCTTATTCGAAGCCCTCTTTCTGAGGAGCGGGAACTACCGGTTGCAAAGAGATTGTGATTCTATAATATTATTTGTAAATAATTAATTATTGATTTATATGATAAGAAAAATATTCATTTTATGTGGATATAGATGGAAAAAATTTTAAAGTGACAATTGTTAAAAAATTGATATTTTATCTTTTCTGATAAATAATTATTTAAATATATTATTATATTTTAATAATATAATAATGGTGATATTTTTACAATGAATGTGGCATATATGAGTATATGAGGAAGAGGAGGGGTATTTTTGTTACTGAAAATATTTAAAACATGTTAAACATGTTTGTGGGCCCATTTCTTGACTGAAATTTGATAATAGCCTGTAAAATCGCCTGTTTGTGGATTTTTGGCCAACTACATTTGGAATTTGGAAAAACTTTCTTCTGCAAAGTTGTAGAGAATTAAATTTCCTATGGAATGGACATAAGATTCGAATTTTTCTGATAAAAGGGCTATTTATTATGAATTATTGATTTTCTGATAAAAGGGCTATTTTCGTATGCGTTTAAGAAAAACATTTTTTACACTTTGGCGGGCCCCACTTGCACATGTTAATGGCTGAATTCAAATCTTCAAAAGTGGGCATAGGAAAATTTAATAAATATTATTATTTTATTAAAATTTCTGCTTTGGTGTTCTAATCATTTTTTTATAAATAGGGTGCTTAGGTTAGAATTGAAAATCACACCAGAAACTGAAGTTTTCTCTCTATATATTATCGAGCGTATTCTTGTGAGTATTTTGATACTTTGAGTGATCTTATATACGGTGCAAGTTCCTTGAAGTATATATCGATATTCCAAATGTAAGTATTATTCTTTTTCGAGGTAAGGGATATTATTTTATTTTAAAATGACATTATTTCTTCTAATATCATTACTTAGGAATATTGGTAAGATTTTTTTGTGAAATTTTTTTCTTTTAGTGTTCAAGTTACTACTCACGATATCTTATAACTATTTACAAAAAAATTAAATCTTCATTTTTTGTCCAAAATATCTATTATGGATACTAGCATTGATTGTATCAATGTTTTGATCATTCTTGAATTTTACTTCACTATGGTTATTTATAAAGTATTTTTGAACTTGGACTGTTTAAAGTACGAATCTGTATTATTTGTTCTTTTGTTTCATTGGATTCATTTTTTTTAAAATATTTTTCATCATCCTCAGTCCTAAATGATGATATTAATGAATATCTTTGGCCCGTAGTAGTGCAAAAGATGGTTGATTTTCTTATGAATATCTTTGGCCCGTGAGTAAAAAAGATGTACTGTGTGTTGAGATGAACATGATTAATCGATGAATATCTTTGGCTCCGTAGTGCAAAGATGAATATTTGATTCAAGATGAATATTGATTGATGTTCTGGGGATAAAATATTGATGATGGACTTTTAAATTCATAGATTATAGTAGATTTCATTCTCTACATAACTCATCTATGAATTATTATTTTCGCTGTAAATATTGATCTGAAACTTGTTGTCTATTGTATTTTATCGATTTTTCCTCGTTGAAAACTAACGATAATTTGTTCTATATTATTTTAGTCATAATATTCTTTCTTTGGGCTAGTTGAGCTCACCCTTTTCTTTTTATTCCATTTTTCTTCTCGTGGAGGCGAGAATGTAATGTAGTTCTAGTCGGGGTAATGGAATGATGGTTCTAGAGAGTTATTTTAGTAGTCCTCACCATTTTTGTAAAATAATGTATCAATAATTGTAATGAGGACTTATTTGAGTGTGGATATTGTCTAGATGACAATATTTGTATTTAAACTCACAGTTTATGTGTTGACGTATTTTGCACGATAATTATATTAATAAAGTTGTAGTTGCTTCTGCACCATGTTATTGAAGACTCAAAATGGGTGATGTATACCTATTTTGGGGGCGTCACATAAAAGTTTAATTACCTTAGTATAAAAGTTTGGTTATCTCAGTATAAAAGTTTGGTTACCTTGGTTACCAAGGTTTGGTTACCTTGGTATAAAAGTTTGGTTACCTTAGTACGAAGGTTTGGTTATCAACATTACATTACACATAACTATCTTATCTCTCTCTTTCCTATTCAGAAAACAAAATTTGTTTATAAAACTAGAACTGAAGGTTTTCCAATGCTATTATTAAGTAGCTAGCTAGCTTATTACATGATGACATCAATTATGTCTTTATCTCTGCCCATGTCATGAACTCTAATTGCTCTCTGGTGCCATAACATTACTAATTATCTTCTCATCTGCAGTATCTCGAGAACCAGCCTGAGCCAGCACCGCCACCGTCTCTGTAACCACCACCTGAGCCACGACCACCACCTTCGCCACCGCCACCGTCACCGCCGCCACCGCCATTGCTACCTCCTCCATAGCCTTCACCGCCGCCTCCGAAGCCACCATTACCACCTCCTCCGAAGTTGCCTCCGCCACCTGCTCCAAAGTACAAAATTTGTGTAATCTTTCCTATGAAATTTGAATTTGTTTTTGTGGTTAGATCCCAGATATTTGAATTTGAATGATTAATTATGGCAGTTATTTCTCCTTAATTTTAGGTTTTGCTTATTAATATGAATTGTTTTATTTTTGTAATTATTTTGTGTATGTATTATTTTTGTAAATACTTTTTAATTGTTGTATATTAGTGTTAAGGAGCCTTTATTTTTTATATATATCAACCGCTACAGCTTATAGCGGCTTGGCCTTAAAAAAATTTTATAACGTGGGCCCATTTTTGAGAAATAGAATGATAAAAAGGGAATTTATTTTTTTTATATACCAACCGCTACATCTTGTAGCGCTTGGTCATAATTTTTTTTTCGGAGCCATCCATTGTCCCACTTTGTTGGTAATAGTGTTATTACTTGCCTTTTTATTACTAATACTAATATTAATTAAATGAGAATTAAAAAGGCAAAAAAATACAATTAATAATACAATATTATCTTTCTATCTCTCAATTTTCTTACAACGAAAGTCATTAAAAAAAAAACAAGCTGCTACATCTTGTAGCGGTTGGTAATAGTGTTATTACTTGCCTTTTTTATTACTAATATTACTAATATTAATTGTCTTTTTATTACGAATACTAATATTAATTGCCTTTTTAGTAATATTAGTAATTGTCTTTTTAGTAATAACATTAATAATTTACTTTTTATTACTTTTACTAATATTAATTGCCTTTTTATTACTAATACTAATATTAATTGTCTTTTTAGTAATATTAGTAATTGCTTTTTTTAGTATTAATATTAATTGCCTTTTTTATTATTAATATTGATATTAATTGCCTTTTTAGTAATATTAGTAATAATATTAGTAATTGATTTTTTAATATTATTACTAATATTAATTACCTTTTTATTACTAATACTAATATTAATTGTCTTTTTAGTAATATTAGTAATTGTTTTTTCGTATTAATATTAGTAATTATCTTTTTAGTATTAATATTAATTACTTTTTTATTACTAATACTAATATTAATTGCCTTTTATTATTAATACTAATATTAATTACCTTTTATTACTAATACTAATATTAATTGTATTTTTAATTCTCATTTAATTAATATTATTATTATAAGACCTCATCTTTTATGAATAAAGATGAATTTTCTATAATTATCATTTTTGAATATTATGGAATGAATTTGATATAATGTTATATCTGTGGGTAATAGTTATAAATTTTGCAAAGTATGTAAGTTGTTATATAATATTCGATTGGTCGGGAAATATTCGTTTTAACAGGGGAATATTAAATGACGGCAAGACAATCATTAGTGGGCCCCACAACAAAATTATTGTCGGATTGAGAAAACGACAAAAATATTTTATGAAAATAACTATGGAAGTTTTATCGTTAACTATTGAAACACCGGTGTTGTTAAAATACGAGAATACGCTGCGTGGTCGCATAGTAGTACACAATATTGATTATCGATACTTACGTGAGAAGTCACCGATTTTGTTCAATTATTGCTTCAAAGAATTGTTGCATAGTATCTCACGTTAATTGATTCAATTATTGTTGATATTTTATATATTATTAAATCAATAATTGAGACGACGAAGTTATTAATATTATTATTTACAATATTAACGATGTCAGAAGTTACGCGAGGAGAGGTTTGGTCACCTAATTGGCGCGCTAATAACAGGAGAAATCCTTATTGAAACCCCCTCTTCACAAGAAGCGACACATTCGATTAATAGTGTGAATTATAATAATGATAAAGAAGTTTTGTTTTATTAGTATTATTAATGTAATAAAACAGGAAAGCTTTTTATATAAAACATAATAATTTTATAAAGTTATTCGTTTTATTAGACTATAAATAGAATATATTATATTCTATTATGCATAGTATTTTGCATAGTAAAATCTTTTTATATAAAAGCAGAATACTTTTATAAAATTATTCATTTTATTAGACTATAAATAGAATATATTATATTTTATTATGTATAGTGCTGCGATAATAGTGTTTGTATAGTAAATTTTTTTTATATAAAATGTAATACTTTTATATAGTTATTCATTTTATTAGATTATAAATAGAATATACTATATTTTATTTAAAAGATTTTGTTTTATTAGAATATTTTATAGTAAACCAACTGGATCGTCTGCTTAAAAGTAAATCAATACGGGACCGTTCAGAATTAGTTACTATTCAGGTCCATTCTCCTATAAAATAAGCTCATTCCTTCATTATTTCTTACGAATTCACCTTTGAAACTCTAGAGAGAAACTATATAGAGAAAGAAGAAAAGTATTCTCGTTATTTCACTACTCCTATATCCAGTTTGTTCTAAGGTAAGAGGTATTATTTCTTTCGTATTCATGAAGAGAACTTCTGTTATTCTATTCTTTATTATTCTGTTGGAATAACCTGTATACGCGGTGTGAGACCCCAAATTTTACGAATAAAGATTTAAATTTCTCGAATTTTTTTTGAATATTATGGTGTGGATTTGAGATAATGTTATAATTGTGAGTAGTATTTATAAATTTTGTAAAGTATGCAAGTTGTTGTATTATATTCGATTGGTCGAGGAATATTCGTTTTAGCAGAGAATATTAAATACAACGCGTTAATCGTTGGTGAAGTGAACCCCACAAATTAATTATCATCGGATTGAGAAAATGACAAAAATATTTTTTATGAAAATAACTACGGAGAATTATTCTTTGTTAAAATTGTTGAACTACTCGGTAGATTAAAAGAAATGCGATGTCTGGTGATGATTGCATAGTAGCACACGGTATTGATTATTGATGCTTACGTGAGAAGACACTCAGTTATACTCAATTATTGTTGCATCATATCTCTCATATTATTGATTCGATTATTGTCACAGTATCATCTGCATTATATGTTATATTATTAAATCAATAATTGAGACGACAAAGTTATTCATATTATTAAATTAAAATATTTACAATGTCTAGAAGTTCTGTCAAGGAGAGGTTTGGTCACCTAATTGCGCGCCAATAGGGAGAAATCCTTATTGGAAATCCCCCTCTTTTCGGGGAACAACTTGGTTGTTAAATATTGTGAGTTATAATATTAACGATGAATAAGTTCGTGTTGATTAAAGATGAATTTGATAGTTTCATTGTGTTAGAATTATTTGTGTTAGTAGAAATCGACATCTATTCTGATGATAATTGATGTCTGGAGGTTATATTGTTTAATCGGGTATTCGGGACACTTTTTGTGTTGGAGTACTATTCACGAGTTACTATTCACGAGTTATTATTCATCCGAACAATATATTTCTTTTCGGTCCAAATTATTTTTGGGTACAATATTATTCTATGAGGAGATGTGCTAATTTTTCAGATCGTTGGTTGAAGTTTTAATAGTGAATCAATATGGATCGCTGGTTTAAAGTTTTAATAGTGAATCAGTATGGATTGCTGGTTTAAAGTTTTAATAGTGAATCAATATGGATCGCTGGTTTAAAGTTTTAATAGTGAATCAAGTATGGACCGTTGCTTTAAGTTTTAATATGGACCGTCCAGTTTAAAAGTAAATCAATCTGGACCGTTCATGAATTAGTTACTATTCAATCCATTCTCCTATAAATAGAAGCTCATTCCTTCATTATTTCTTACGAATTCACTGAAACACTAGAGAGAAAAATTATAGAGAGAAAAAAGAAGAGTATTCTACTACTTCACTACTTCGATATCCAGTTTTTTTTACGGTAAGGGATATTATTTGTTGTACTCGTCAGGGGTATTATTTCTTTTGTATTCATGAAGATAACTTCTATTATTCCATTCTTTATTATTCTATTGGAATAACTCAGATACGCTGGTGCTTACCCTATACTTGGTGAAATTCTTACATTATTCCATTCTTTATTATTCATTGGAATATCTTGTTTGTGCATTTTACTATGGGACTGGTTCCGTCTTTATTATTCTGTTGGAATATCTTATGCATGCTTTCACTGGGACCGGTTCAGTTTTATTATTCTATTGGAATATCCTCGCATACATGCGTTTTTACTATTTGGACACGTTCCGTATTTATTATTCTATTGGAATAACCCACCTATGCGATCTATCACATCCCTCGTGATTTCTTTTGTTATTCCATTCTTTATTATACTCAGTTGGTTAAAGTTTTGACTTCTATACTCCATGAAATTAGTTGAATATCCTTGATATTTGCGCTTCATCCAGTATCTTTTCATGAAAATATTTTTCTGAGCATTCTTGAATTTTACTCTGCAAAGAAGTATCATGTTGACAATTTGGACGTTATTAGTTCATGGATAATTTAATTCTTGAACTTGTTTTATTGAATTCTTATATCATTGTCATCATCCTCATGTTTTTATTTTGTTGAAAGTCATCTGTGACCTGTAGTGCATAGATGGACTTGGTATGATTATGACCAGGGATTATTCGGTATAATCATGGTAATAACCGTAATGTTACAAATGATGTGAAAAAAGTTCTCATTGGCCCGTAGTGCATTGATGGACAGTTTTTGGTATGATTATGGCTATGGATTCTCTTCGGCCAAGGGAGTAAAGATGAATTGTTTTATGGCATGATCATGACCATTGATGAATACACGAATATCCTTGGCCCGTAGTGCATGGATAATTTGTGGTCGTGATACTAATGAATATCCTTGGCCGTAGTGCAGGGATGATGTGGATTATTTATTAAGCTGAGTCTCAGCGATAAAAGTGATGAAAAACTTTTTAAATCTTAAAAGATAGTAGATTTTATTCTCTACTTAACTCTTTTAATGGATTGCTTATTCCGTTGCAGTTAAACTTGTTGTCTATTGTATTTTATCAGTTTAACATTGTTGAAGGCTAATGATAATTTATCCTGCATTATCTTAGTCATAATATTTCTTACTGGGCTAGTTGAGCTCACCCTTTCTTTCTTTGTTCTCTTCTTCAGAAATGAGAACGTAGCGAGGACTAGGGGAACGGAGTGATGGTCCAGATGATAACATTAGTAGTCCTCACTATTCTATGAAATAGTGTGATAATAATTGTAATGAGGACTTATTCTGAGAGTGGATATTGTCTAGAAGATAATATTTGTATTAAAACTCACAACTCTTGTTAAATATTTAAGATTATATTTGTATTCTGTACCATGTATTTGGCGACTCAAGATGGGTGATGTATACCTATTTTGGGGGCGTCACAGTTGGTATCAAAGCTTAGTGATATGATCCCCGGCTAAGATGTGAGATAAGAACTAGGAGGGGAGAGACGGAGAATTCCTTCACTAGTATGACCTACCTAAGTTTATTTGTTATTTAATTAGTTGGTCAGAGTATAGGGATAATATGTGATACGTTAATTAACTCTTGTTTTGTGGCAGTGTTTGAAAAAAATGGCAGCTGAAAATGTTAACAATGGAGTGAATGAGACCATTGAGACACCTTTAATTACTAACCAGGTTAATGTGATGTCAGACGAAGAAGAAATTAGAGATATCTACGTGGTGCGTGAAGAACTAATAGTTGCACTCGAGCTAGTTGCAGAAGTAGCAGTTGAGAGTGAGGAAGAAGAGGAACTTGAGGAGAATTGGTTAGAAGAAGTTTATGATCAAAATTTAGAATTAAAAAATCGTATTCATGAGTTGGAAGAGCAGGCTGAAGAACGGAAAGCGATTGTGGAGAAAAGAGATGCAACAATTCAAAATTGTGTTACCTGATGTGTGATGCTTGAATAAAAGCACTCTTTGGCAGAGTATAAGATATTAGAGCTGGAATCTAAGAATGCTATGATCAAAGTTCTGATGAAAGAAGAAGCAAATGAACGAATGAAAATAGATGATGCATGGGTAAAAGCCGCACGACGTGTTGATGTTGTAGAAAAAGACGTCCGATCTAACAAGGCTAAAATAGATGAAATGGATTTCGCTTTTTGGACAGCAATTGGGAGAATCCAACATCGAATTCGGAATTACCCTATGCAGAGCGGTCAACCCCAATTCGATATGGATCGAAGAATAATGATTCAAATCATGGATCAGGAATGTGACGAAGTAATTAAGGGTGGAATGTACTCTACAGCAAAGTTAAGTCCAACTGGGATGTCCCAGACAAGTCAAAATCGGTAATTTAAGTGAGAGCATTTATCGAGAAACTCGAACGAAGTTATTACGGGTAAGTTAATTATAAACTCTTGTGAAGTCTATATCTTATTCGATACTAGTTCTACCCACTCTTGTATTTCACCTAGTTGTGTTCAACGTTTAAATTTGACTCCTGAGAAGTTAGACTTTGACTTATTGGTTGAAACTTCGTTAGGAGAAACCTTCATTACCTCCGCTGTTTATAAATCTTGTTGATTCAAATCGACACTTTCACGTTACCTGTCGATCTTATCTCTTTGAAAATACTTGCCTTTGATGTGATTTTAGAAATCGATTGGTTAACTACTCATCATGCTTTTCGTAAGGTTGTTAGCTTTCATATTCCTAACCAACCTGTTATGCGAATTCAAGCAACCAAACCACTAAAGTCAATCATTGTCATATCAAGCCATAAGTAAAGAGCCCCGATCCTTTCGTTGTTGACTTCCTTGTGTGGAATACACCGAAGCCAAACTTTCTGTAGGCGACGTCGTGAATGACGATGGCAATTTGATAGGTATCAATGTAACGTACTATCCAAGTCTTAAATGAGAGTCATAGTTTTGAATGATATTTGTATTGTTAATAAATTTCCTGACGTATTCTTGAAGACTTCTTGGCATACCCCAGAGCGTGAAATCGAATTTTGTACTGACCCCAATACAAAACCCCATTTCTAAAACCTTTAATATTTCTTCAACTAAAACGAACGTAACATGCGCCAAAGACGTTGGCTCGAGCTGTTGAAGATTACGACCGTACCATTCAATACTATCGTGGAAAAGTGAACGTGGTAGCTGACGCGTTAAGTAGAAGATCGTATGCGTTTACGAGTGCGAATATACGAACCTATGTGAAGATAACCAATATACGAGTAGAATTGACTTTAATCGATAAAGTTAAAGTCGCTCAAGCTATAGACCCGGAGCTGATGAACACGAAAAAGAAGGTTCAAGAAGGCGTTATTCTAGAAGCAAGAATCGATGAAGAGATGAAATCTCAATCCTCGATTTAATTGGCCCATTTGAAATCTTCGATCGAGTAGGAACTATGGCTTTACCGCCAAATATGTTGCGTGTTCATAACGTTTGTCACGTATCGATGTTACGTAAATATGTGGACGACCCGAACCACATTATTGATTTAGAACCGGACGAGATAGCGGATAATTTAACGTATGAAGATGTACCTGTTAAAATCCTGGAATATATTCTACGCTTAAAGGTTATACCTCAAGAGTTAGAATCTGACGAAGTGTCCTCATCTGTTCGGCATACCAGGTACGTACGTAAATTTCGAGGGCGAAATTTCATAAGGAGGGGAGATTGTGAGACCCCAAATTTTACGAATAAAGATTTAAATTTCTCAAAATTTTTTTGAATATTATGGTGTGGATTTGAGATAATGTTATAATTGTGGGTAGTATTTATAAATTTTACAAAGTATGCAAGTTGTTGTATTATATTCGATTGTTGGTGGGGAATATTCGTTTTAGCAGAGAATATTCAGTATATAGCAGCAATCATTGGTGAACTCCACAATGTAATTATTGTCGGATTGAGAAAGCGACAAAAATATTTTATAAAAATAACGGCGGAGGTGTTCTTTATTAAAACTATTGAACTAACTTAGGTAGTAAAAGTACGATGTCTGGCGTGGTTGCATAGTAGCACTTACGGTATTGATTATTGATGCTTGCGTGAGAAGTCACCGATTATACTCAATTATCTACATTAATTCTTTGCATCATATCTCTCATATTATTGTTTCAATTATTGTCACAGTATCATCTGCATTATATGTTATACTATTAAATTAATAATTGAGACGACAAAGTTATTCATATTATTAAATTGCAATATTTACAATGTCTAGAAGTTACATCGAGGAGAGGTTTGGTCACCTAATTTGCGGCATGATAGGAGAAATCCTTATTGAAATCCCTCTCTTTCCGGGGAACAACCTGGTTGTTAAATATTGTAAGTTATAATATTAATGATGAATAAGTTCGTGTTGATTAAAGATAAATTTGATAGTTTCATTGTGTTGGGATTATTTGTGTTAGTAGAAATCGACATTTATTCCGATGATAATTGATGTCTGGAGGTTATATTGTTCAATTGGGTATTCGGGACACTTTTCGTGTTGGAGTACTATTCACGAGTTACTATTCATGAGTTACTATTCACCCGAACAATATATTTATTTTCGGTCCAAATTATTTTTGGGTACAATATTATTCCATGAGGAGATGTGCTAAGTTTTCAGACCGTTGGTTGAAGTTTTAATATTGAATCAATATGGATCGCTAGTTTAAAGTTTTAATAGTGAATCAGTATGGATCGTTGGTTTAAAGTTTTAATAGTGAATCAATATGGATCGCTGGTTTAAAGTTTTAATAGTGAATCAGTATGGATCGTTGCTTTAAGTTTTAATATGGACCGTCCATTTAAAAGTAAATCAATCTGGATCGTTCATGAATTAGTTACTATTCAATCCATTCTCCTATAAATAGAAGCTCATTCCTTCATTATTTCTTACAAATTCACTGAAACTCTAGAGAAAGAAATTATAGAGAGAAAGAAGAAGAGTATTCTGCTACTTCACTACTTCGATATCCAGTTTCTTTTACGGTAAGGGATATTATTTGTTGTACTCGTAAGGGGTATTATTTCTTTTGTATTCATGAAGAGAACTTTTGTTATTCCATTCTTTATTATTCTGTTGGAATAACCTGTATACGCGGGCTACCTTATACTTGGTGAAATTCTTTTGTTATTCCATTCTTTATTATTCTTTTGGATTATCACGTCATGCGCTTTATTTTACGCTTTGACACAATTAAAATCTTTTATTATTCATTGGAATATCATATACATGCATTTTACGTCGGACCTGGTTCCGTATTTATTATTCTGTTAGAATAACCCGCCTATACGATCTATCACATGCCTGGTGATTTTTTTTGTTATTCCATTCATTATTATACTCAGTTGGTTAAAGTTTTGACTTATATACTCCATGAAATTAGTTGAATATCCTTGATATCTGCGCTTCATCCAGTATCTTTTTATGGAAATATTCTTCTGAGCATTCTTGAATTTTACTCTACAAAGAAGTATCATGTTGACAATTTGGACGTTATTAGTTCCTGGATAATTTAATTCTTGAACTTGTTTTATTGAATTCTTATATCATTGTCATCATCCTCGTGTTTATATTTTGTTGAAAGTCATCCGTGGCTGTGATTGCATAGATGGACTTGGTATGATTATGACGAGGATTATTCGGTATAATCATGACCGTAATGTTACAAATGATGTGGAAAAAGTCCTCATTGAATTCGTAGTGCATTGATGGATGGACGGTTTTGGTATGATTATGGCTATGGATTCTCTTCGGCCAAGAGAGCAAAGATGAATTGCTTTATGGCATGATCATGACCATTGATGAATACACGAATATCCTTGGCCCGTAGTGCAAGGATAATTTGTGGTTATGATACTGAGATTGTATTTGTATTCTGTACCATGTATTTGGCGACTCAAGATGGGTGATGTATACCTATTTTGGGGGCGTCACACGCGGGCTACCCTATACTTGGTGAATTTTTTTTGTTATTCCATTCTTTATTATTATGTTGGAATAACCTGTATATGCGAAGTACCGCATACATGGTGAAATTCTTCTGTTATTCCATTCTTTATTATTCTTTTGGAATATCATCGGTCGCGTATTACGCTTCGACACGGTTCCATTAATTATTATTCATTGGAATAACTCATGCATGCGATCTCATCGCATGCATGGTGATTTCATTGTTATTCCATTCTTTATTATTCATTGGAATATCCCGCCGGCATGTAATTTCGTCTAACCGCTTCCGTTCTTTATTATTCTATCGGAATATCACATGCATGCGTTACGCACGACATTGTTCCATTCTTTATTATTCATTGGGAATAACCTATTTATGCGATCTATCGCACGCATGGTGAATCCTTCTGTTATTCCATTCTTTATTATTATGTTGGAATAACTTGTCTATGTGGATTACCACATGTATGGTGAATGACCCTTTGTATTCATTTCTTATTAAATTGTGGAAATGCTCTTTATACGTGGATTACCGCATGGCGGGCGAAAATTCATTTGCAGTTTCATATATTCTATTATACTCAATTGGTTAAAGTTTTGACTTTTATACTCCATGAAATTAGTAGAGTATCCTTGATATTTGCGCTTCATCTAGTATCTTTTCATGGAAATATTCTTCTGAGCATTCTTGAATTTTACTCTATAAAGAAGTATCATGTTGACAATTTGGACGTTATTAGTTCCTGGATAAATTAATTCTTGAACTTGTTTTATTGAATTATTATATCATTGTCGTCATCCTCATGTTTATTTTATGTTGAAAGTCATCTGTGGCTTGTAGTGCATAGATGGACTTAGTATGATTATGACCATAGATTAATCGGTATAATCATAACCGTAATGTTACAAATGATGTGGTAAAAGTCCTCATTTGTGACGCCCCCAAAATAGGTATACATCACCTATTCTGAGTTGTCAATATACGTAGATACGAAACAACTACAACTTTATTATTACAACGGTAAAACTATGAGTTTGAATACAAATATTATCTTAGACAATATCTATACTCAAATAAATCCTCATCACATTTATTGATACATTATTTTACAAAAATGGTGAGGACTACTAAACAATCCTTTCTAAAACCTTCATTCCATACCCCGAGGCTACACTCGCTTATATTCTCGCCTCCCGAGAAGAAAAATGGAACAAAAAGGAAAAGGGTGAGCTCAACTAGCCCAAGTAAAGAATATTATGACTAAGATAATATACAACAAATTACCGTTAGTCTTCAACAGGGGGAAAATCTAATAGAATACAAATGAACAACAAATTTTAAATCAATATTCGCAATAAAATAATAATTCATTAGAAGAGTTAAGTAGAGAATGCAAACTACTATCTTCTATGTATGAATTTAAAAGTTCATCGCTCTATCTTTTATCCCTGTAACATCAATCAATATACATCCGAATCAAATATTCATCTTTGCACTCTGAGGCCAAAGATATTCATCGATTGGTCATGTTCATCTAAACGTCATTCATCTTTGCACTTCTACCCAAAGATATTCTTCTTAAATCATTCATCTTTACATTACAAGCCAAAGATATTCAATAATATCATCATTTAAGACTGAGGATGATGAAAAATATTTTTTTAAAGAAACGAATACAGTGAAACAAAATGACAAGGATTAAGGATTAAGGATTCGTACTTTTTTTTATCCATGTTCAAAAATACCTCAAAAATAATCATAGTGGTGTAAAATTCAAGAATGATCAAAACATGGATACAATCAAAGCTAGTATCCAGAATAGATATTTTGGACAAAAAGAAGAAATTTTATTTTTAAATTGAATAGTAGGCAGTATCGTGAATAGTAAGTAATTCACACCAAAAGATAGAAATTCCACAAAAAACATCTTCACGCTTCATGAATAGTACTCGTGAATAGTAACTCGTGAATAGTAACTCATGAATAGTAACTCCGACATGAAAAAGTTCCAAATTTGATAAAAAGTTCCAACCAATATTTCAGCATAATGATATTGAAGAAATAATATCATTTGAGAAGAAAATAACATCCCTTACCTCGAAAGATTAAGACTTACGGGTGGAATCTAGGGTATAGTCTTTGAAGGAACTTGCACTAAATCTAACAATACTCAAAGTATACTCAAAATACTAACAAGAATATTCGATAATATAGAGAGAAAACTTGATTTACGGTGTGATTTTCAATTCTAACCCAAGCACCCTATTTATAGGAAAACGCTTTAGAACGCAAAGCAAAAAATTTAATAAAATATTAATATATATTATAAATTTCCTTAGCCCATCTTTGAAGATCTGATTTCAGCAATTAATATCACATGTTAGCCCACTTAAATGCAAAAAAACGTTTTTCTTTAAAATAATAATTAAAACTTCCAAAAATCAATTATTTCGGAGATTCGGAACTTCAATAATTCATAATAAATAGCCCTTTTATCAGAAAATTCGAATCTCGTGAGTTTTTATAGGAAATTCAATTCTCTACAACTTTGCAGAAGAAAGTTTTCGAATTCCAAAATGTAAATTGACCGAAATCCACAAACGGGCAATTTTATTTTGTGTTATAATCAAATTTCGATCAATAAATGGGGTCCAACCGACATGTTTAACATGTTTTAAACATTTATTGCAACAAAAATACTCTTCCTCCTCGTATACTCATATATCCCACATTAGATTTGTAAAAATATCATCATTATTATATTATTAAAATATAATAATATATTTAAATGAATTATTTTATCGTAAAAAGATAAAATTTTAATTTTCAACAATTGTCACATTAAAATTTTCTCCATCTATATCCACATAAAATTAATATTTTCCTCATCATATGAATCAATAATTAATTATTCTCAAATAATATTACTGTAATCACAATATTGACAATGACGAGGCGGTTCCTCAGGAAGAGGGGCTTTTCAATAAGAATTTCTCCTTCTCTGGCGCCGCAATTAGATGACCAAACCTCTCCTTAGGCGTAACTTTCTAGACATTGCCAATAATGTTATCTAATAATATTATTCAGATAATATGAATTATTGCTTCGATAATGAAAAATATTGTGTAATGACAATTATTGAAATAATAAAGAATATAAAATATCAACGCAAAGAATTATTAACTCAATAAAATCTCAACAAGAATTATCGTAACCATTATTGAGTAGTGGCCTTTCACGTAAAAATCAATAATTGGTGCAATACTGGTGTCTTTCTTGTGTTTTAACCACCGAGTATTTTAATAAAGATAATCTCGTGAATAACTACGCAGATTATTTTTAACCAACTTATATTTGTCGTTTTCTTCATCCAATCGCTTCACATGGGCCCACATACATGGTCGCTTCGTCGCATTTAATATTCCACGACGATTTGAATATTCCACGACCAAACGAATATTCCCCGATAACAATGAATATTTTATAACCACTTTGCTTATTTTGAAATATTTGCGTATTTTACCCCTAACTATCCACATTAATCACATCAACCCTTACTATTTCAAAATAATAAATAGAAAATTAAATTTCATTAATAATAAGTTGGGGTCTTACAACCTCCCTCCTTATGAAATTTAAAGACGCACACGGTGTTTGAAAAGGTGAGGATACCTCGCTTTCATTTCCGTTTCCAATTCCCGTGTCATTTCTCTATAGCATGATTCCTCCACAAAACTTTAACTTGTGGTATGACCTTTGCTTGCGTAGGACATGCTCCTTCCTATCCAAAATCTTGACATGGTACCTCTCACACGTTAAGTCTTCTATTATTTAAATGGGTTCTAATTTATAACGTGGTTTGGGTCTTTCACATATTTTTGAAGTACGTGATATGTGAAACACATTATGAACACGAGACATACTTGGAGGTAACGTAAGTCTATAGGCTACATTTCCTACTCGGTCAAGAATTTGAAATGGACCAATAAATCGTGGATTGAGCTTTCCTCTCTTCCCAAATCTTGTAACTCCCTTCCGTGGGAGCAACTCGCAACAATACATGATCCCCTACACTAAATTCCACGTCCTTTCGATGAAGATCCGCATAACTCTTTTGTCGATCTTGTGCCGTTTGTACACGTTTGTCGAATCATTTGAATCTTTTCGGTGAGTCATACGATTTAACTTCGGTTCCCAACAATGTTGCTTCACCCACCTCATCCCAACATATTGGAGAACGACATTTTCGTCCATATAATGCTTCGAATGGAGCCACACTATAAGACCCCAACTTATTATTAATGAAATTTAATTTTCTCTATTTATTATTTTGAAATAGTAAGGGTTGATGTGATTAATGTAGATAGTTAGGGGTAAAATACGCAAATATTTCAAAATAAGCAAGTGGTTATAAAATATTCATTGTTGTCGAGAATATTCGTTTTTGTCGTGGAATATTCAGATCGTTGGGAATATTCGTATTTACATGCTGCAGCATGTATGTGGGCCCCATAACGGAAAGCGATTGGATGAAGAAAACGATAAATATAAGTTGTTTAAAAATAACTACAGAAGTTGTTACCTTTAATATCGTTAAAATACTCTGTGGTTAAAAAACACAAGAAGACACCCAGATTGCACCAATTATTGATTCTTACGTAAGAAGGCACTACTCAATAATGGTTACAGTAATTATTGCTCAAGATTTTATTTTATTGATTTAATAATTGTTTGCTATTGATATTTTTATATCATCGTTGTTTCAATAATTGTCATTACCCAATATTTTCATTATCGTAATAATAATTCATATTATCCTAATAATATTATTAGATAACATTATTGGCAATGTTTAGAAAGTTCGTCTAAGGAGAGGTTTGGTCACCTAATCATGCCAAGAAGTGAGAAATTTTATCGAAAGCCCCCTCTTCCCGAGAACCCGCCTCGGTTGTCAATATATTGTGATTTCGTAATATTATTTGTGAATAATTAATTATTGATTCATATGATGAGGAAAATATTGATTTTATGTGGATATAGATGGAGAAAATTTTAATGTGACAATTGTTGAAAATTGAAATTTTATCTTTTCTCGATAAAATAATTCATTTAAAAATATTATTATATTTTAATAATATAATAATGGTGATATTTTTACAACTAATGTGGGATATATGAGTATACGAGGAGGAAGAGTATTTTTGTTGCAATAAATGTTTAAAACATGTTAAATATGCTCTGGGGACCCCATTTATCGATCGAAATTTGATTATAAACTGTAAAATCGCCTGCTTGTGGATTTCGGTCAATTTCTATTTGGAATTTGGAAAACTTTCTTCTGCAAAGTTGTAGAGAATTGAATTTCCTATAAAAACTCGCGAGATTCGAATTTTCTGATGAACGGGCTATTTATTATGAATTATTGAAGTTCAAGCTTCAAATAATTGATTTTGGATGTTTAAAATATTTAAAATTAGAAAACGTTTTTTCTTACTTTTTCTAGAATGTGGCATGTGTTTGATGGCTGAAATCAGATTCTAGGCATGTGTTGGAAATTTATATAATTATATTATTAATTTATTAAATTTTCGCTTTTGGTGTTCTAAGCAATTTCCTATAAATAGGTGCTTAGGTTAGAATTGAAAATCACACCGTAAATCAAGTTTTCTCTCTATATTATCGAGCGTATTCTTGTGAGTATTTTGAGTATACTTTGAGTATTGCTATACGTGCAATTCCAAGTCATAGCCTATATTCTGTTTCAAATTTGAAGACCGATCTTTCGAGGTAAGTGGATGTTATTTTCTTCTCGTAATGATATTATTTCTTCAATATCATTATGTTGAAATATTGATTGAAAGTTTTTTTCCATTTTTCAAGTTACTATTCATGAGTTACTATTCATGAGTTACTATTATTCACGCAGTACTATTCATGAAGCGTGAAGATGTTTTTTGTGAAATTTCTATCTTTTGGTGTCTGAGTTTCTTATTCACGATACTATGACTATTCACATATACTAAGACTATTCAATCGAAAAAATAAAATTTCTTCTATTTGTCCAAAATATCTATTCGGATACTAGCTTTGATTGTATCCATGTTTTGATCATTCTTGAATTTTTACACCACCGCGATTATTTTTGAGGTATTTTGAACATGGATAAAACAAAGTACTAATCCTTAATCCTTAATTCTTGTCATTTTGTTTCACCGGATTCGCTTTCTTTTAAAATATTTTCATCATCTTCGCCTTAAATGATGATATTATTGAATATCTTTGGCCCGTAGTGCAAAGATGAATGATTTTCAAGAATATCTTTCGTCAGTAGTGCAAAAGATGAACAGTGTTTAGATGAACATGATTAATCGATGAATATCTTTCGCCCAGTAGTGCAAAGATGAATATTTGATTCCGTATGTATATCGATTGATGTTACAGGATAAAAGATAGAGACGATGAACTTTTAAATTCATACATGTAAGATAGTAGTTTGCATTCTCTACTTAACTCTTCTAATGAATTATTATTTCATCATGTAATATTGATTTAAAATTTGTTGTCTATTGTATTCTATTAGATTTTTCCTCGTTGAAGACTAACGATAATTTGTTGTATATTATCTTAGTCATAATATTCTTTATCGAAAGCTAGTTGAGCTCACCCTTTTCCTTTTGTTCCATTTTTCTTCTCGTGAGGCTAGAATATAGCGAAAGTATTTAGCTCTGGGTATGGAATGAAGGTTTTAGAAAGAATTGTTTAGTAGTCCTCACCATTTTGTAAAATAATGTATCAATAAATGTGATGAGGATTTATTTGAGTATAGATATTGTCTGTAAGATAATATTTGTATTCAAACTCACAGCTTTACTGGTTGTAATAATAAAGTTGTAGTTGTTTCGCATCATGTATTGACAACTCGTAATAGGTGATGTATACCTATTTTGGGGGCGCCACAGGTTGGTATCGAGCTTAGGATATGATCTCTGGCAAGGAGATCGGGAATAGAACTAGGAGGGAGAGACGAGTAAATCCTTCGCAGCAAGTGTGTCCTACCTATGCTTTTTTTTTTTTAGTTGGTCAATATATAAAGATATTATGTGATACATTGATTTCTTAATTAACCCTTTTTTTTATGGATGATTTGAGAATGTCGATCGAGAATATTAACAATGGAAATGAGACCGTGGAGACGCCTCAGACTCACCAACGAGGAGAACGTAACAGTGGCAATGTTCCTCCCGTGAACAACACCACCGAGCAGATGATGAACGAGGGGATGTTTAGAAGCTTTTTGTAGCTCATGCAAAATCGCACGAGGAGACTCGTGTTCAAAATCTGAGGAGGAAATGATAGTAATTCACGGGTTGTCACAAATGACCAAGCGATTCAAAGAGTTGGGACCACCGAATTTAAGGGAAAGCCAGATCCGATCACGGCGGAAACATGGGTCAAGCAAATTACCAAGATATTCGATGTCTTGGGATGCACGGAGAACAGAAGGTTCCATTCGCCACCTTTATGTTCCGTGGCGAAAGCGCATCATCGGTGGGAGTTCGTGAAGCGTACCCATCCAACCAAGACTCAAAGATGTCTTGGGAGACGTTTCAGAACTATTTAATGACAAATACTTTCCCGAAAGTGTTCGGCTATATGAAGGAAGTGAAGTTTATTAGACTCGAGCGAAACAACACGACGTTTGTGTCTCAAAGACGAGGTAAAGTTTGCAGAGTTATCCAGTTTGCACCTCATTTGGTGGAGAATGAGGAACGATGACACGGATGTTTCTTAGAGGTTTGAAACCCAAAGATACGTCAAAGATCTCATTTCTCATAAATTTTCTCTCTATTCAGATGTTGTAAATGTGGCTCAATTATTAGAGCGAGATAACGAGTAGTACGGCCAACCGAGGACCATAACCAGGATCGCATCGAGATAGCGATCAATGTAATAATGATAACCAATGGAGAAAGAAATAGACGGACAAAAATGGTAACCACTCGGTGGTAATCATGGCCATGAAAATAGAAAGAAGCGAGTCGGGAGGAGATTTTAAAAGAGGAGATTTAACAATGACCATGTGAAGACGATGTCTTGGCAAAAGAAATTGGTTCTAAGGGAGGAGAACGACCACCCATTATATGTTACAAATGTCGAAAAAGAGGGACATATCGGTCAAACCGCCCACAACAGTTCAAGGTATGCTATAATTGTGGAAAGGAAGGACATATTGCTCGAGATTGTACAAGAGAGCGAAACCTAGTTCAATGGGGACGGTGACTCAAAGATCGTCCCGAGTAAAAGTCAAAGTCAACGATTCCGGAAGAGCGTTTGTTGTGGATCGGTCATAATGCGAGGAACCCAAACGAGGTGATCACGGGTAAGCTATTTATAAATTCTTGCGAAGTTTATACCTTACTTGATACCGGTGTTACCCATTCATTTATCTCTCCGCATGTGCTCAACGTTTAAACTGACCGGAGAAATTAGACTTTGACCTATCTCGTGGAAACTCCGTTAGAGAAACTTTCATCACATCCAATCGCTTATAAATCTTGTTTGATTCAAGTTGGCACCATCACCTTACCGTTGACCTTATCTCTTTAAAGATACTTGCTTTTGATGTGATTTTAGGGATTGATTGGTTAACTACTCATCATGCCAAAATTGATTGTTTTCGTAAGGTTGTTAGTTTTCATGTTCCTAACCAACCCATTTATTTAATTCAAGCAACTAAACCATTAAAATCAATCAACATCTATATCTAATCATAAAGCTATTCGCTTATTGAAAAACGGATGTCAAGCTTTCTTATCCCATGTTATGGATTTGAATAAAGACACGCCAAATTTGAATAATATTCTGTTGTTATTGACTTTCCGACGATTTTCAAGACATTCCCGTCACCCCCTTAACGTGAAGTTGAATTCTTTATTGATCTTGAACCGGCACAAAGCCCATTTCTAAAACCCCATATCGAATGGCTCCTATTGAACTTCGGAGTTAAAGGTCCAACTACAGTGAATTGTTGGACATCGGTTTCATCTGTCCTAGTACATCTCCTTGGGGTGCTCCCTGTTTTATTTGTAAAGAAGAAAGACGGAGTATGCGACTTTTGTATTGACTATCGGGAATTGAACCATGTCAACATCAAGAATAGGTATCCTCTACCTCGTATTGATGACTTGTTTGACCATTCTGCAAGGGCACAATTCTTTTCAAAAATCGATCTTCGCTCGGATATCATCATTTGAAGATTAGAATCGAGGATATTCCAAAGACCGCCTTAGAACCCTCGGCAGATGGGCATTATGAATTCTTAGTCATGTCTTTCGGACTAACTAATGCTCCCTGCGGCTTTCATGGATATGATGAACCGAGTATTCAAGGAATATTTGGATCAATTTGTTGTTGTTGTTTTTATTGATGACATCCTCATATATTCCAAAAGTCGTGAAGATCATGAGCACCATTTGAAGTCGGTACTCCAAAGGCTTCGTGAAAAAACTACTATATGCCAAATTGAAGAAATGCGAAGTTCGGCTTGAGGAAGTAGCATTCCTTGGGCACGTGGTGTCGAAACATGGAGTATCCGTTGATCCGCCAAGATTGAAGCAATACAAAGTTGGGAGCAACCAAAGTCGATGGATCAAGCACGTAGCTTTTTGGGCTTAATGGTTATTATCGGAGATTCGTGGAAGGGTTTTCTAATCGCTACTCCATTAACTCAATTTAACTCGGAAGGATACAAAATTCGCTTGGAGCGAAGAATGCGAGAAAAGTTTCCAAGAGCTTAAGAGGAGACTTATTTTAAGACTGTTCTAACAATACCATCCGGTTCGGATGGATTTGTTATCTACAATGATGCTTCGTGCAAAGGGTTAGGATGTGTTCTCATGCAACGTGGGAAAGTCATAGCCTATGCCTCGCGACAACTTAAAGAGTATGAGAGGAATTATCCCACTCATGATCTAGAGTTGGCGCAAAATGTTTTCGCTGCTTAAAAATATGGAGGCACTATCTATATGGGGAAAAAGTGGAGATATATTCGCACCATAAAAGCCTTAAATATTTCTTCACTCAAAAAGAACTCAACACGCGGCAAAATGACGTTGGCTCGAGCTATTGAAAGACTACGACCACACTATTCAATACCATCCCGAAAAGCGAATGTGGTAATGACGCGTTGAGTAGAAGATCATATGCGGAACGAAAAGCGATGATGTCAAGTATACGATAGAGCCAACTTTAATAGAAAAAGTTAAGGTTGCTCAAGCCACCGACCCTTGAAATGATGCGTATGAAGAAAGAAAGTACAAGAAGGAGCTATTCCTAAGCGAGAATTGATGAAGAAGGAATACTTCGAGTCCACTCTAGACTATGTGTCCCTAACGACTCGATTTGAAGTACAAGTTTATGATGGAGGCAAACAATACACCATTTGCAATCCATCTCGGAAGTACTAAAATGTATCGTGATCTCTTGACATACATTTTGGTGGAACAATATGAAGAGAGAGATTGCAAAGTTTATCTCGATGTGTTTAACTTGTCAACGTGTAAAGCGCGAGCATCTAGTACCTAAGGGTCCGTTACAACCACTTGAGATTCCAAAATGGAAGTGGGAACACATTACCATGGATTTCATTCTGGTCTTCTTCCTACGGTTTCTCAAGGCATCAATGCTATTTGGGTTATTGTTGATAGATTAACCAAGTCCGCTTTCATTTTTGCCGACACGGAGACTTATTCCTTGAACGTCTTGCTAGTATGTACGTGAATGAGATTGTGAGGTTGCATGGCATGCCCAGTATCCATAGTTTCGGATCGTGACCCAAGATTCACTTCAAGATTTTGGGTTAGCTTGCAAAAAGCTATGGGCACGGATTTACGATTGATTCGGCATACCATCCTCAAAACGGAGACGGACAATCGTGAAAGGACTATTCAAACTCTTGAAGATTTATTAAGACTCGTGTCCTAGACTTCAAGGCGGTTGGGATAAGTATTTACCATTGGTGGAATTCTCCTACAACAACAGCTTATCGCAAGTATATAGGTGTGGCTCCATTTGAAGCATTATATGGACGAAAGTGTCGCTTCTTCAATATGTTGGGACGAGGTGGGTGAAGCAACATTGTTGGGACCCGAGTTGATACGTATGACTCACGTAAAAGATCCAAATGATTCGACAACGATACAAACCAGCACAAGATCGACAAAAGAGTTATGCGGATCTTCATCGAAAGGACGTGGAATTTAGTGTAGGGGATCATGTATTGTCATGAAGTTGCTCCATGGAAGGAGTTACAAGATTTGGGAAGAGAGGAAAGCTCAATCCACGATTTATCGGTCCATTTCAAATTCTTGACCGAGTAGGAAATGTAGCCTATAGACTCGCGTTACCTCCAAAGTATGTCTCGTGTTCATAATGTGTTTCATATATCCGCATTTTTGTAAATATGTGAAAGACCCAAACCACGTTATTGAGTTAGAACCCGGACGAGATAGTCGAAGACTTAACGTATGAGGAGGTACTGTCAAGATTTTAGATAGGAAGGAGCATGTCCCACGCAAGAAAGGTCATACCACAAGTTAAAGTTTTGTGGAGGAATCATCTTTATAGAGGAAATGACACGGGAATTGGAAACGGAAATGAAAGCGAGGTATCCTCACCTTTTCGAAAACACTGTATCGCCAACGCACTGAAATTTCATAAGGAGGGAGGTTGTAAGACCCCAACTTATTATTAATGAAATTTAATTTTTTCTATTTATTATTTTGAAATAGTAAGGGTTGATGTGATTAATGTGGATAGTTAGGGGTAAAATACGCAAATATTTCAAAATAAGCAAGTGGTTATAAAATATTCATTGTTGTCGGAGAATATTCGTTTGGTCGTGGAATATTCAGATCGTCAGAGAATATTCGCATACGACGGCAAATACCATGTATGTGGCCCCATAACTGAAAAAAGCGATTGGATGAAGAAAATGACAAATATAAGTTGTTTAAAAATAACACAGTAGTTGTTACCAATTAATACCGTTAAAATACAAGGTGGTTAAAACACAAGAAGATTACCAGTATTGCACCAATTATTGATTCTTACGTAAGAAGGCACTACTCAATAATGGTTATGTAATTTCTTTATTCAAAGATTTTATTTTATTGATTCAATAATTCTTTGCGTTGATATTTTATATCTTTGTTGTTTCAATAATTGTCATTACCAATATTTTTCATTATCGAAGCAATAATTCATATTATCTCGAATAATATTATTAGATAACATTATTGGCAATGTCTAGAAAGTTCATCTAAGGAGAGGTTTGGTCACCTAATCAATGCGCCAAGAAGGAGAAATTCTTATTGGAAAGCCCCTCTTTCCGAGAAACGCACAGTTGTCGATATTGTGATTTCGTAATATTATTTGTGAATAATTAATTATTGATTCATATGATGAGGAAAATATTGATTTTATGTGGATATAGATGGAGAAAATTTTAATGTGACAATTGTTGAAAATTGAAATTTTATCTTTTTACGATAAAATAATTCATTTAAAAATATTATTATATTTTAATAATATAATAATGGTGATATTTTTACAACGAATGTGGGATATATGAGTATATACGAGGAGGAAGAGTATTTTTGTTGCAATAAATGTTTAAAACATGTTAAACATGCTCATGGACCCCATTTATTCGATCGAAATTTGATTATACACCGTAAAATCGCCTCGCTTATGGATTTTGGTCAATTTCTATTTGGAATTTGAAAAACTTTCTTCTGCAAAGTTGTAGAGAATTGAATTTTCTATAAAAACTCGCGAGATTCGAATTTTCTGATGAAAGGGCTATTTATTATGAATTATTGAAGTTCCGAAGCTCCGAAATAATTAATTTTTGGATGTTTAAAATATTTAAAATTAGAAAAACGTTTTTTCTTACTTTTTCTAGAATGTGGCATGTGTTTGATGGCTGAAATCAGATTCTAGGCATGTGTTGGAAATTTATATAATTATATTATTAATTTATTAAATTTTCTGCTTTGGTGTTCTAAGCAATTTCCTATAAATAGGGTGCTTAGGTTAGAATTGAAAATCACACCGTAAACTCAAGTTTTTCTCTCTATATTATCGAGTTTATTCTTGTGAGTATTTTGAGTATACTTTGAGTATTGCTATACTGGTGCAAGTCCAAGTCATAGCCTTTATATCAGGTGTTTAAATTAAATCTCGATCTTTCGAGGTAAGGGATGTTATTTTCTTCTCGGATGATATTATTTCTTCAATATCATTATCTTTGAAATATTGGTTGGAACTTTTATCAAATTTGGAACTTTTCCATGCTTATTCTGGGTTACATGAGTTATTCATGATGAGTTCTTATTCACGAGTTACTATTCACGAGTACTATTCACGAAGCGTGAAGATGTTTTTTTTTGTGAAATTTCTATCTTTTGGTGTCTGAGTTACTATTCACGATATCAGCACTATTCATTAGAAAAATAAAATTTCTTCTTTTTGTCCAAAATATCTATTCGGATACTAGCTTTGATTGTATCCATGTTTTGATCATTCTTGAATTTTACACCACTGCGATTATTTTTGAGGTATTTTTGAACATGGATAAAACAAAGTACTTAATCCTTAATCCTTAATTCTTGTCATTTTGTTTCACTTTGGATTCGTTTCTTTAAAAATATTTTTCATCATCCTCGGTCTTAAATGATGATATTATTGAATATCTTTGGCTGTAGTGCAAAGATGAATGATTTCGAAGAATATCTTTTGGTCAGTAGTGCAAAGATGAGCAGTGTTTAGATGAACATAACTAATCGATGGATATCTTTGGCTGTAGTGCAAAGATGAATATTTGATTCCGGATGTATATTGATTGATGTTACAGGATAAAAGATAGACGATGAACTTTTAAATTCATACATGAAGATAGTAGTTTGCATTCTCTACTTAACTCTTCTAATGAATTATTATTTCGCTGCGTAATATTGATTTAAAATTTGTTGTCTATTGTATTTATTAGATTTTTCCTCGTTGAAGACTAACGATAATTTGTTGTATATTATCTTAGTCATAATATTCTTTCTTGAGCTAGTTGAGCTCACCTTTTCCTTTTTTGTTCTATTTTTCTTCTCGGGAGGCGAGAATATAATGAAGTATGCAGTCGGGGTATGGAATGAAGGTTTTAGAAAGAATTGTTTAGTAGTCCTCACCATTTTTGTAAAATAATGTATCAATAAATGTGATGAGGATTTATTTGAGTATAGATATTGTCTAGAAGATAATATTTGTATTCAAACTCACAGTTTAACGGTTGTAATAATAAAGTTGTAGTTGTTTCTGTACCATGTATTGACAACTCAGAATAGGTGATGTATACCTATTTTGGGGGCGTCACACACACCTATACTTGCCTGATAACTGTTGTTGTAGGAGAATTCCACCAATGGTAAATACTTATCCCAACTGCCCTTGAAGTCTAGGACACAGAGTCGTAATAGATCTTCAAGAGTTTGAATAGTCCTCTCTAATTGTCCGTCCGTTTGGGGATGGTATGCCGAACTAAATCGCAAATCCGTGCCCATAGCTTTTTGCAAGCTAACCCAAAATCTTGAAGTGAATCTTGGGTCACGATCCGAAACTATGGATACTGGCATGCCATGCAACCTCACAATCTCATTCACGTACATACTAGCAAGACGTTCAAGGGAATAAGTCTCCGTGATCGGCAAGAAATGAGCGAGACTTGGTTAATCTATCAACAATAACCCAAATAGCATTGATGCCTTGAGAAACCGTAGGAAGACCCGTGAACTTGAAATCCATGGTAATGTGTTCCCACTTCCATTTTGAATCTCAAGTGGTTGCAACGGACCCTTAGGTACCGAGATGTTCCGCCTTTACACGTTGACAAGTTAAACACATTGAGATAAACTTTGCAATCTCTCTCTTCATATTGTTCCACCAAAATGTATGTCGAAGATCACGATACATTTTAGTACTTCCAGGATGGATTGCAAATGGTGTATGTGTGCCTCCATCATAATCTTGTACTTCAAATCGAGTCGTTAGGAACACGAAGTCTAGAGTGGACTCAAAGTATTCCTTCTTCATCAATTCTCTCGCTTAAAATAGCTCCTTCTTGTACTTTCTTCTTCATACGCATCGACTCCGGGTTTGGTGGCTTGAGCAACCTTAACTTTTTCTATTAAAGTTGGCTCTACGCGTATATTTGACATCATCTTACTGCGTTCAAGATATGATCTTCTACTCAATGCATCGGCCATTTACCACGTTCGCCTTTCCGGGATGGTATTGAATAGTGTGGTCGTAGTCTTTCAATAGCTCGAGCCAGCGTCATTGCGCAGCGTGATGTTGAGTTCTTTTGAGTGAAGAAATATTTAAGGCTTTTATGGTCGAATATATCTCCACTTTCTCCCCATATAGATAGTGCCTCCATATTTTTAAGCGAAAACGACTCACGCTAACTCTAGGTCATGAGTAGGATAATTCCTCTCATACTCTTTAAGTTGTCATGAGGCATAGGCTATGACTTTCCCACGTTGCATGAGAACACATCCTAACCCTTTGCTCGAAGCATCATCATGAGATAACAAATCCATCAAGAACCGGATGGTATTGTTAGAAAACAGTCCAAATAAGTCTCCTCTTAAGCTCTTGGAAACTCTTCGCGATTCTTCACTCCAAACAAATTTTGTATCCTTCCGAAGTTAATTGAGTTAATGGAGTAGCGATTCGAGAAAACCTTTCCACGAATCTCCGATAATAACCATTAAGCCCAAAAAGCTACGTGACTTGATCACCGACTTGGTTGCTCCAACTTTGTATTGCTTCAATCTTTGCTTGGGATCAACAGATACTCCATGTTTCGACACCACGTGCCCAAGGAATGCTACTTCCTCAAGCCGAACTCGCATTTCTTCAATTTGGCATATAGTTTGTTTTCACGAAGCCTTTGGAGTACCGACTTCAAATGGTGTTCATGATCTTCACGACTTTTGGAATATATAAGGATGTCATCAATAAAGACAACAACGAATCGATCCAAATATTCCTTGAATACTCGGTTCATCATATCCATGAAAGCCGCAGGAGCATTAGTTAGTCCGAAAGACATGACTAAGAATTCATAATGCCCATACCGAGTTCTCAAGGCGTCTTTGGAATATCCTCGATTCTAATCTTCAAACCGATGATATCCGTAATCGAAGATCGATTTTTGAAAAGAATTGTGCCCTTGCAATTTGGTCAAACAAGTCATCAATACGAGGTAGAGGATACATATTCTTGATGGTGACATGGTTCAATTCCCGATAGTCAATACAAAGTCGCATACTCCCGTCTTTCTTCTTTACAAATAAAGCAGAGCACCCCAAGGAGATGTCTTGGGATCGAATGAAACCGATGTCCAACAATTCTCGTAGTTGGACCTTTAACTCTGAAGTTCAATAGAGCCATTCGATATGGGGTTTTAGAAATGGGCTTTGTACGAGTTCAAGATCAATAAATAATTCAACTTCACGTTCGGGGGGTAGACCGGAAGTTCTTGAGGGAAATCGTCGGGAAAGTCAATAACAACAGGAATATTATTCAAATTTGACGTGTCTTTATTCAAATCCATAACATGGGCTAAGAAAGCTTGACATCCGTTTTTCAATAAACGAATAGCTTTATGATTAGATATGACAGTGATTGATTTTAATGGTTTAGTTGCTTGAATTGCATACAACGGGTTGGTTAGGAATATGAAAACTAACAACCTTACGAAAACAATCAATTTTGGCATGATGAGTAGTTAACCAATCAATCCCTAAAATCACATCAAAAGCAAATATCTTTAAAGAGATAAGGTCAACAGGTAAGGTAATGGTGCCAACTTGAATCAAACAAGATTTATAAACAGTGGATGTGATGAAAGTTTCTCCTAACGGAGTTTCCACAGATAGGTCAAAGTCTAATTTCTCCGAGTCAAGTTTAAGCGTTGAGCACAAGGCAGAGAGAGATAAATGAATGGGTAGTGCACCCAGATCAAGTAAGGTATAAACTTCGTAAGAATTTATAAATAGTTTACCCGTGATCACCACGTTTGGGTTCTCGCATTTTGACCGACCACAACAAACGCCTTCCCGGAATCGTTGACTTTGACTTTTTCGGGACGATCTTTTGAGTCACCGTCCCCATTGAACTAGGTTTCCCTACCGTATAATCTCGAGCGATATGTCCTTCCTTTCCACAATTATAGCATACCTTGAACTGTTGTGGGCGGTTTTGACCGATATGTCCCTCTTTCCGCATTTATAGCAGATATGACCGGTGGTCGTTCTCCTCCCTTAGAACCGATTCTTCTTTAAGACCGTCGTCTTCATACGGTCGTTGTTAAATCTCTCTTTTTAAAATCTCCTCCGACTCGCTTCTTACATTTTCATGGCCATGATTACCACCGAGTGGTTACCATTTTTGTCCGTCATTTTCTTTTCTCCATTTGGTTATCATTATTACATTGATCGCTATCTCTCGTACGATCCTGGTTGTGGTCCCTCGGTTGGACGTAGTACTTTCGTTATCTCGCTTCTAATAATTGAGCCCATGCTTACAACATCCGGAATAGAGAAAGTTTATGAGAAATGAGATCTCGACGTATGCTAGGGTTTCAAATCTCTAAGAAACATCCGCGCTTATACGTTCCTCATTCTCCACCAAATGAGGTGCAAACTGGATAACTCGCAAACTTTGCCTCGCATCTTGAGACACCGTCATGTTGTTTTGCTCTGTCTGATGAACTCCACTTCCTTCATACGACGAACACTTTCGAGGAAAGTATTTGTCATTAAATAGTTTCAAACGTTTCCCAAGACATCTTTGAGTCGCGGTTTGGATGGGTACGCTTCATGAGACTCCCACCGATGATCCGCTTCGCCACGGAACATAAAGGTGGCGAATGGAACCTTCATTTCTTCGTGCATCCCAAGACATCGAATATCTTGGTAATTTGTTTGACCCATGTTTCCGCCATGATCGGATCGGCTTTCCCTTAAATTCGGTGGTCCCAACTCTTTGAGCTGCTGCCATTTGTGACAACCCGTGAATTGCTATCATTTCTTCTCGTATTTTGAACACGAGTCTCCTCGTCGATTTTGCATGAAGCGCAAAAAGCTTCTAAACATCCCCTCGTTCATCATCGCTTTCATTGGTGTTGTTCACGGGAGGAACATTGCCAACTGTTGCACGTTCTCCTCGTTGGTGAGTACAAAGGCGTCTCCACGGTCTCATTTCCATTGTTAATATTCTCATCGACATTCTCAAATCGCCATAAAACAAGGGTTAATTAAGGAAATCAATATATCACATAATATCCCTATATCTCGACCAACTAAAAAATAAGCTTAGGTAGGACACACCTTTAGCGAAGGATTTACCTCTCTCTCCCTCCTAGTTCTATTCCCGATCTCCGCCAGAGATCATATCCCTAAGCTCGATACCAATTGTGGCCCCCCAAAAAATAGGTATACATCACCTATTCGAGTTGTCAATACACGTGCATGTAAACAACTACAACTTTATTATTACAACAAGAAAGCTGTGAGTTTGAATACAAATATTATCTTCAGACAATATCTATACTCAAATAAATCCTCATCACATTTATTGATACATTATTTTACAAAAATGGTGAGGACTACTAAACAATCCTTTCTAAAACCTTCATTCCATACCCCGACTAAGTGCACTCGCTATATTCTCGCCTCCCGAGAAGAAAAATGGAACAAAAAAGGAAAAGGGTGAGCTCAACTAGCCCAATAAAAGAATATTATGACTAAGATAATATACAACAAATTACCGTTAGTCTTCAACAGGAAAAATCTAATAGAATACAATAGACAACAAATTTTAAATCAATATTATTAATGAAATAATAATTCATTAGAAGAGTTAAGTAGAGAATGCAAACTACTATCTTCTATGTATGAATTTAAAAGTTCATCGCTCATCTTTTATCCCGTAACATCAATCAATATACATCCGGAATCAAATATTCATCTTTGCACTCTGTGCCAAAGATATTCATCGATTGGTCATGTTCATCTAAACACACATTCATCTTTGCACTACTGACCAAAGATATTCTTCAGAAATCATTCATCTTTGCACTACGGGCCAAAGATATTCAATAATATCATCATTTAAGACCGAGGATGATGAAAATATTTTTTAAAGAAACGAATCCAGTGAAACAAAATGACAAGGATTAAGGATTAAGGATTCGTACTTTGTTTTATCCATGTTCAAAAATACCTCAAAAATAATCATAGTGGTGTAAAATTCAAGAATGATCAAAACATGGATACAATTATTGTTTATTGGCATGATCATGACCATTGATGAATACATGAATATCCATGGCCCGTAGTGCATGAATAATTTGTGGTTGTGATACTAATGAATATCTTTGGCCGTAGTGCAGGGATGATGTGGATTATTTATTAAGCTGAGTCTCAACGATAAAAGTGATGAAAAATATTTTAAATCATAAAAGATAGTAGATTTTATTCTCTACTTGACTCTATTAATGGATTATTTGTTCCGCTGCAGTTAAACTTGATGGTTGTTATATTGTATCAGTTTAACACTGTTGAAGGTTTACAATAATTTATTCTGTATTAACTTGGTCATAATATTTCTTACTGGGCTAGTTGAGCTCACCCTTTTACTTTCATTGTTCTCTTCAAGAAATGAGAACGTAGCAGGGACTAGTCGGGGAACGGAGTGACGGTCCAGATAATAGTATTAGTAGTCCTCACCATTCTGTTAAATAGCGTGATAATAAATGTAATGAGGACTCAATTGAGTGTGGATATTGTCTAGATGACAATATTTGTATTAAAACTCACAGCATATGTTTTATCGTATTTTACTTAATCGTTGTATAATTAAGTTGTATTTGAATTTTGTACCATGTTTTTGGCGACTCAAGATAGGTGATGTATACCTATTTTGGGGGCGTTACAATTATTAGTAATAAAAAGGCAAGTAATAACACTATTTTTTAATGCCTTTAGTGTTGTCTTTAGTAATAAAAAAGACAAGTAATAACACTATTACCAACCGCTACAAAATGTAACGGCTTGGTTTGTTTATTTTTTTTAATGACTTCTGTTGTAAAAAAAATTGAGAGATAGAAAGATAATATTGTAATATTATTTGCCTTTTAATTCTCATTTAATTAATATTAGTATTAGTAATAAAAAGATAAATAATAACACTATTACAAACAAAGCGAGACAACGAATGGCACAAAAAAAAATTATGACCAAGTCGCTACAAGCTGTAGCGATTGGTATATAAAAAAAATAAAATCCCTTTTTATTATTCTATTTCTCAAAAAATGGGTCCACGTTATAAAAAAATATTAAGACCAAGGTGTTACAAGCTCTGGCGGTTGGTATATAAAAAAATAAATTCATTTTATATCTTTCTATCTGACAATATGGGCTCATATTAGTAAGTTAATTTGACTTTTATAAAATAGAAGCAACTAGAGTATGTTGTGTGACAATATATTTTTTTCAAACTCAGTCTTCTATTTAATTGATTTACGACTGACAAATTGATTGCTGGAATAGTGTCTATAGCAACTGGTTGATATAAATAAGAATCCTATATATTTAAAAAAATCAAATTAACTTACTATGATTAATATTATTATTAAAACGACTACAAATACTGCTCAAACAAACAATTATTAATAACTCTCAATTAAGTGTTACTAATTTATTTTTCCTATTTTTAATTTAATATTTGATTTGTATGTAATTTTTAATTTTAATATTTAGTTTTTATTTTCAATCTTCTGAATTTTTATATAATTTTAGAGTTCATAAATGAATAGAACCCAAAAGCGTAAACTTGTTCTTTAAGGAATTCTAAATGAAATAAAATTACTATAGAATAATAAGGTAGTTTTAAAATGTAACAAAATTTTAATAACTGATATTTGAGTGATAAATTTTTTAATATTAATTAACTAAAGATCTCCTATTTAAAATAAAATTGATAACTCAAATTTAATCATTAATATATTTTACAATATATATTTTCTGTTTTAATATTAATTATTATTTTTCATAATTTTTTGATATATTTTTGGTATATAATTATTTAGAAATAAAATTATTATAATATAATAAATTACTCCTTATGCGCCAAGAATATTGAATGAATTTATAGTTAAAAAATAATTTGTTGAATCGTCATTTGCTACTATATAAATGATCGTGGGCAGGAAAAGTGTTTTAATTATAGTTAAATTAAGTCTATTTAAAATAAATAAAAAACAAATTTTGCGTTTTATATGTATATAGATATAGATTTTTCTTACCAGCAGGAATATGAAGGCATCAGCAACTACCCTGCCCTCTCTTTTCTCCCCTCAAAATTAAACCTCCAATTTTTTATGGAATATATTATTACTAATAGACAAATATTAATATTATTATATATTGTTAGTATTAATATAATAAAATTACCAATTATATGATTTAATTATAAAATCTAAAAATAAAAATTAATTAGTCTATCTAATAAAATAATTAATAAAAATATATCAATAATTCTAAATGCACATAAATAAGCCAAAAAGTAAAAATGTCCTAAATGCAAATGGTATTATATTGATGCGAAAGTGTCTCGTCTCCAATGAGAAAGAATGATTTACTACTAGATCGTGAATCAGCTTCTCTTATTATATTTCTGGATCCATCGGAGTCCTGAGACGGGTACGATTAAGTTTGCAAACGAAACAAATCGATCTAAATTTTGTCGAATTCAAAACTAAAACACTATTAATCGAACTCGAATATATTCGTGTAACATGATCGAATCAACACCCAAGTGCGAGTCCGATCGTTAGTTGTTCGCGAATATGATCGAGTTCGCTAACAGTTCGCAAAATGGTCGAGTTCACGAATATGAACAGTTCGCGAACACATGCTCGTTTGCAAACTTGATCGAGTTCGCGAACATTTTAACGAACCACGTCGGATGATTATATTTCCAACTTTCAAGTCGGTTAATAAATTTCACATGTAAAAAATCGAACAACTTGAACCCATGTTATAAATTGAACTACTTGAACCCAACTTCTCGAACCGAGCCAAATTGTTCGCGAGCACAGACAAACCGAACAACATGATTCGTGAATATATTCGATCGAACAATTAAACGTGAAATCATGTGAACTCGAACCAAAACGCGAACGATTCAATTCGTTTGCACAATCAAATTCTTATCATAAACAAGAAATACTACTTTCTTGCATTAAAACAAGATATTTATTCTCACAGTAAATAATTCATTTATTAGTATGCTTAAAACAACTCGAACAAGTCTTCATTTATTTCCAGAGTAATTATATGATTCGGAAACAACTTGGTCTCAAAATCACTGAAATTCCATGATTTAACTCATAAATAACAAAGGACCAATAACTCAGAAAAAAATTTAAATAAATAATAGTAAAAATTTGAAAAAAAATAAAAAGTTCCTAGTATCCTAACCTACGAAAAATATTACAAATATCAAAAAGGCAAAAGTAGTATCAATAGCTTCCCCACTACGTACTTCATTGGATCTAATTAATATTCTTTTCCTATCTGGGTAGTGCACCATTTTTTTCACTCAACCTACATTCCAGAAGAGGCTAATATCAAATTTCCCTTTTCAAACAACATTTATAGTACTGCATGCATGTATTCACCACCTTTAATTTATCTTTGTCAAGCCATTTGGTATCCTGCTGTTGATTCAACTCCAAACCATTTCTCCGCCAGCTCTTTCAACCCATTATCCCTCACCTCGCAAAACTTCTCCGGCCACCCTTCCGGCTCCACCGCCGAAAACCCCAGCCCCGGCGTCCGATCATTCGAGCCCGGATTCACCGTTTGTGTCCAATCCACTACATAAGCCGACACCCTTCTTCTAAACTTGGCCTTGAACTCCGGCCATGCTTGATACTTGTAATGATTTACCACCACATTTTCTACATTCATTTTCTTCATCTTATAACCTTCCTTCAAATCAAAATGATGTATCACATTAAGCAATGATTCATTAATAGCATCCAACAAAACAATTGACTTGTGACGATTCTCCATCTGTTTTCGACAGTTGTACCCTTGCATTACTCCAATTATCGGATGAATTTTTTGATTCGAAGGTCCAAATTCGTGACAACTGATCATAATTTCCCCACTTTTTGCCTCGGTAGTCTTTTCTAGCGATGACACGCTATTATTATCGTGGCTTAAATTTGGTAATAAGGATCTTAACATGGATTTGGATGGGGTGGACGAATTTGACCATAAATCAGAGTAGACAAATTCATCCACGTCCACGTACATCATCCATGTACATGAATCATTTGCGCGTATGGCACAATGGGAGAATCCAGCTTCTTGTGTTTTTGGCCATAGCCAAAATTTTGTACTAACAAGATATCCCTCCTTAATTAGCTCTTCAACAACTTTGTTTAAGTCATCATCACTGCCATTATCGTATAATATGAATTTATCAACCCCAATTTTGGAATGATAAATTACCCACTCTTTTAAGAATTTGGCCACATTGTACACCATGGTACAGGCGCACAATAGTGACTTTGGCTCTTTAGCAGCTACTTTGCGCGAGGGAGTGCCGTAGGCCACAGAGGGAATTACTATTTTGTCTGTTGTAAACTCTAGCGATACTTTGAATAACGAAGAGGAAGAGGAGGGTGATACCGCCGTTAAATTTGGACTTTGACAGCGGAACACTTCCTGTAAAGAGCTCGTAACGGCTGTCCTGACGCCTTTAACCACGTCGCCACCGAAGACGCAATTGAACTCCTGTGGGGCCCTGTTTATCCCTTGGCGCTTGTTTACGCCTTTTACGAACAGGACGACATCGTTTTCTGTGAATAACACGTCGTAGACGAGGAAATCCCACCGAAGAAGATCCGGAGCAGGAGTCAGATAAATATCCACCGGAGATTCAACCAATACAGGCTGCGGAAAAGGAAACCGTCGCCGTGTCCGGGTCGGGAGCTCGCACGTTAACGTGGCCCGATCGGGAGACGGCAGAATGCCGGAAGGTTTGATTAATGCTAAGTTGTTGTTCTTCGTGAACAAGTTGATTGTAATTAACGGTGGGGATGGAGGTGAGAGGGAGGGGAGCTAGCCGGAGAAGTTGATTGTCAGGAACAGAATTCCGATCTAGATTGTAATAGATTGAACCAAAAAAGTCGATGGTCCCTGTGATGTATAGAAAAATGGATCGAACTTTCCGGGCCATCGGTAGCGCAAAGGAAGGGGAGAGAGAAAGCGGAGGAAATTGAAAAGACTGCTTGCTCTTTCTAGTGTATAATAACGCTTGATGTGCCTGGATAATATGGGCTTATAAGAAATTAATTAATTTTAACAATACACCTTTATTATTTTAACACTACAGTCCCAAATTTTAAAGTTAAATAAAATTTCTAATGTCTCATCTTTGTTTTACTGTTATACATCCAAACGTTTTAAAATTAAAAATATAATTTAATTTTTAAGATCGGACAATGATATATTAAATTTTAAATTAATATAAATTTAATTTATTTTAATTAATATAATTATTATAATTTTATAGTATATAAAAAATTATTAGTCATTAATTTATTTTATTCTATATTTTTATGAATTATATTAATTTTAAATTTAATATTTTTACCTTAAAAATTAAATAGTATCTTTAATTTTAAAACAGATAAATTATTGAATACAATAATTTTATATATCATCTTTATCTAATATATAAAATTATTGTTTTATATTATCTGTAGATAATTTAGAAGAATATCAAAAGATTTAATTATGTCAAAATTATCCATGTATTACATGTTATTAAATGATGTAAACCAATAGTCATACGACCATCCTTAAATATATTTTTTTATTTAATACTCCCACGTGTCACAGAAGATGTTTTAAAAAAAATTAAAATAGAGGGCAGAGAATTAATAAGTTTTAATATCACCAGATAATGACTCTCTTTCTTTTTTAAAAAAATAGTGAATCATACTTGAATACTTTTAAGAATTTAAAAGTTTTTATATAACTTTTTGAATTTTATACTTTAGATATTTCTGAACAGATAAATTTTTTATATGGAAGTTCAATTTAAGGATTAAATTATCAATTAATTTTACTTAAATATAAGTGCATCATTTAATAGGATTCTACAAAATCTTGTACAAACAACAAATTACTCCTTCTGTTCCTTAATATAAGTCGTTTGAGAATTTCAAGTAAGTATTAATTGCTTACTTTTCAATATTACCTTAAGTATTAAATATAACTTTGGTCCTTTTACTATTTTTGCCCAATAAATAACAAACTCTTCTTCAAATACAAGGGTAATATAGACAATTGATATTATAGTTAATGTTATATAATCATTACCTTAATACTTGTGTACAACCCTAAAACGACCTATATTAAAGAACGAAGGGAGTATAATGTAGAAAAACTAGCTGTATTCCGTGCCTCCGGCACTACATGGACGGTAGAATTTATCCTAAACTTTGGACGACTCAGATGATTTATTAAAGTTAGCGAAAAATTCAAAATTAATTGTATTTTATTAAATAGATTAAGGTAAAAAATAGCATTAATAGGTTGAATTCTAAAATGGCATGGCTTTACAACTGAAGCGCATGCATACTTTTGATAGAATAAGTTCGACCTTGAATTGCACATAAAGTACATTCCTAGACATATTATTAGAATTGGATTAGGATTATATCCTATCCTTTAATTGCTTCAAAAGCCATCTTTTCTCTTTATTAACCTTCTACTCTCTCTCCCACTGTCCAAACTTCAAATTCTTCTTGTAATTTTTATTATTTTTGTATGTTGTGAGTCAAAAAAATATGTATTTAAAATAAAAATATGTTTAAATAAACAAAATTCTCAAGTGTATTTAAATTTTAAAAACTTCACGAACTCTAAAAATTATAAACAAAACATTAATTATAACCATAATTTAGGAGGTGTTTGTTTAGAACTGAATGAAGTTGAATAGCTGAATCAAACAGTCATTCAGTGCGTTTTGAATAAAAATTGGCTGAATGACTAAATCGGTCAAATTTTTGGACTGAATGGTCAAATGTAATTTTTTTAACATAATGAAGTATTTTATATTTAATTTTTTTTTTACAATATTAACTATTATATTAAGTAATATTAAATAAATTTACAATAATTTTGAATTTTTTTCATAGGGTAAAATAATAAAAAACTGTTATTCAGATGCATCAGACATGTCAATTATCAAACAATTTTTTTCATTCAGTATTCTGAATTTTGTTTCATTCAGTTCATTCAAATTACTTGAACAAATTACTTTAACATTCAAAATTATTCCATTCAATTTTCTCAAACACCCCCTTAGTTGTTTATTGCTTATTTAAAATTAAAGATGTCTTCGTCACCACATACATGTATATATTTCCATGGTGCATAATATTAGTAAGTAATTACTACCATAATTAATAATTCAAATATTTATATTATTAGTGTACTCATAAAATATTTACACAATTAATACGCTTTCTATATTTATTTATAATATTAGTGCAATTAAGATTCCTTAATTTAGGAAATTAGTATATGATTCAATTCATAATAATAAGGAAACCTAAAATCAAGAAAAAATAAGTACCATAATTAATAATTCAAATTTAAATATCTAGGATCTAACAACAAAAACAAATTCAAAATAATAATTCAAATTCAAATCTTCATCTCCTTCACATACACTTTGAAATAATAGTTAACAAATAAGTAAATAGATAAATAAAATATCTATACATGTAAATTGGGCTCTGTTTTCAATTTTTTAGTGTACGTCCATGGTGAAAGTCTGTACCACTAGAAAAATCATAGACTCATGCTCTATTAAAGTTATCAACAAAATCGTCCGTCGTAAGTCTCTTTACCTTTCTTTTCAGTTTTCTCTCTTCCCGTTGGCTTCTCCTCTGCTACTCCGCCGCAAATCTCCTTCTTCACAGGTTGCCATCTCTTGCAAGTGTGGATGTGGATTGATTACCTTGATATAACAATTTGGTTACCTTGATATGAAGGTTTGATTACCAAATTCACTATAAAAACACAAACCATTGCTTACGAATAAACATCTATCCCCACATATCCATTAATATATATGACTCCGAATCTGAAACCCAAATCCCAAATTCCAAATCTCAAATTTGATCTATTCAAAGACAACCTACTTATTTATTTCTTATTATTCTTATTACCTAAAGAACTATCATTGATGTTCTCTCCTAAAGAACCTCAATGAACGTCAAGGAACTCCCAACCTATTTGAAAGAGAAATTAAAGCGAAGCGTCGAGATTGTTCCGGTGAAGAAAGATGATTGGGGTGGCGACAAGAAAGAGAAAGGTAGCAGCGACGACAAGAAAGAGAAAGAAGGTGGCGGATGCGACAAAAGAGAGAAAGAAGTAAGTGGCGGTGGCGGTGACAAAAATGAAAAAAGTGGCGACGATGATAAGAAAAAAGATGGTGAATCAAAAGCTATTACTAGTGGTGGAGAGAAAAAGGTTGAGGTGGACAAAATGGAGTATCATGGCTATAATTCTTATACTTATATTGTACCGTCGTATAATCAAGTTTCCGATAATCATGATTTTGGTATGAGCTTTTCATCCATCATGTATAATCAGAGTTATTCTAATCAAGATTATGGTATAACCACGTATGATCAAGGTCATGTAAATTATAATTGTATACTAATTCTCTAAATTAAAGAATTTTAATTGTACTAATATTATAAATAAATATGAAAAGTGTATTAATTGTGTAAATATTTTATGAGTGCACTATTGTTATAATTATTTTAAAAAATATATTAGAATATGTAATTGATCCTAATATATTGCTCTTTCTCTAAGTTAACTGGCCCATTCCAATGAGCTGAAATTATAGCCCAAGTGACATGATTTGGGCCGATATGATATACACTTAATATCATTAGGACAAGTTACAACTTGTAGGATTAGGAATAATGTTATGTTACAAATATAATATAACTAAGAATCTTATAATAGTTGTTTCTAATATTTTCTCCTAATCTTGACACACATTTTAATAATTTCATATAATTGTATAATTGCCCCTATTAGTTTTTATGATTTTTTTAAATATTGTGAAATACAAGGACTCAATTGACAATTTGTATGGGCTTATAGTGAAGAAATTTGACAAATATTAAATATCAATTATCAATTTATAGAATTTTCATTATAAGATTTTGAAAAATAGCTACTTACATGATGGTATTTTAAATTAATATATATACACAATATTACTTTTCCTTAAGTATCCCTTAACTCTATTCCAAGTTTCCTTCAAACATATAATTAAAATATAATTGTAATTTTTTTGGAAAAAAAATTAGGCAAAATTTTCAAATACATTCTCTAAATCCACAAATTCAAATGTTTTTACAAACTAAATTTTACAAGTCTTCACTTTAATCTCCTTTTGAGATATCAAATGAGATAACAAATATTTTTGAAATAAAATATAGTAAATTATAGTGACACATCCTCTAAATAATCATAATAACACTTACATCCCTTCTTTTTTTTTAAGTAATGATTAAGACTACTAATTTTTAGAGTTTACCAACTAGATAAAGTTACATATTTACCCTTATATGTTATCAAATTATAATTCAAGAATAATATATATATTTTTCAATGACAAAATTAGATTATTTTACTACAATACATTTTAATTATAGTTTTGTTTGTAATTAACATCTCATTCAAATTGTTGATAACTTATAAAAAGAAATAATTCAATTTAATTAATGAGATATTTTGAATAAATGGTATAAATATTAAGAATTTAAAATTAAATTATTAATGGAGCCGTTGTAATTAGATTAAATTGGGTATGTTGAGTTTAGATTTTGGTGTTTAACAACAAACTTATTATTTGATTTTAATTATATTTTATGATTTTCGTATGTTAATTTTATCTCGAGTATTTGGCAAAATTTGGGATATTTATAATTTTGATTATATTTTTAGTGTATAGTTGGTGGTTTTTTATGACAATGTTAAATAAAAGAAAATGTAATAATATTTATGATAATGTTAAATAAAAGAAAATGATTTTGATTATATTTTTAGTGTATAGTTAGTGTATAATTTTTATGACAATTTAGTTTTCGAGGTGCGATTTTGTTCGGAACCCCACCTTGCACCGGGGGTAAAACAGTAGTAAACCGACCGAAATGTTTAAATGCCGCAGAAAGAAATTGGGGGAGGTAATTTGAGACAAAGAGGCACCTGCAACATTCATAAAAGCTTTGAATGTCTACAAATGGTCCACGCACTCTCTCTCTTCTTCGCTTTCGCTCTCACTTTAGAGGAGTAAATTACCACCAACTGTGCCGGCAAAAGCGGAGTTAATGAATTCAGCTAATTATAGTAGAAAAATCCTGTTCATTTATAATCAATGGTTACCGTTAACCCCCAAAACAGAGATTTTAGGTATACTTTCTTAAATTTCCTGGATTTATTTGTAATTTGTGGAGTTTGTATCTGCATTTGTTTACATATTGTATATTTTCGGTGGCGTTTGTTACTTATGTAGATATACGTCGGTCCTTGATTTCCCTAGGGTTAGGGTTTCTCGATCTCTCTGGTTTGGAGAGGAGGGAACGAATTTTCTTTTCTAGCTCTTTTGTGCAAATATTTTAAAGTGTAATTATTTATAGCTCTGTTTTTCACTGTAACTGAAGGTAGTATTTTTGGCCTTTTTATTCTGTCTAGCAATATTGTGCCGATATACAGATGAGTTACTTTCCTTGCCTCACCCCTCTACGGAAAGATGTTGAGAATTATGATCACAATACTGGATGTCCATCAGGTGAATCTTCAGGTTTTCATTTTTGTTATTTTGTGCATTGTGCTTAACTTTAACTATTCAAGGGGAAAGGCGAATTGGAATGGGTATGGTTTGAAGGATAATCATATTTTTAATGGGTGATTATGGTATTCTTTTATTCATTTGTTTGGGTTTGCAATTGTTTGGGTTTGTGTTGTTATGCAATCATGTGCAGCAAGTGGGAGTGCCACAGGTTTACTGAGAGGAGAAGGCGAGGAAAGCACTACCAAAAAGGATAATGGGGCATGTAGCTACACATTTCGTGAACTTGCGGCTGCAGCACATAATTTTAGAGATGTTAATTTGATTGGAGAAGGGGGATTTGGAAGTGTTTACAAGGGCCGCCTAGAATCAGGACAAGTGAGTTGTGAATTTATGAAGTTTCTTTAATTATTATATGAAGAATGCATTGAAATTCTTTGCTATTATATGTTACTAATTAGTTCCTGCCTCAGCAATCCAACTTTCTTTTGTGTCGTGTTTGAAAAAATGATTATGTACCTAATCTTATTATGTTCAAATAAGTTATTTGTATATTTACATTTATTTGGTTGAAGTTAAACTTTTCTTAAAAATTCAGAAATTCAAAATCCCCCTCATTTCTAAGACAGAGGTGGTACATGTAAGAGCAAATGATGCAGTTCATATGGACAAGAACTCTAATAGCTAAGGAATTTTGTTATAAGTCTTATGTAATTTAGACTAAGAATTAAGTTATATCTCTTTAATGTAATTATATATTAGAAATCTACGTTAATTAGGTTGTTGAAGTATCTTTCTTATCTATTTTCGTACTATAAATTGTTTAGGTTATTACGGTTAATTTCTTAATGGAATATTTATTTTGGTAGTAATTATGTATTATGGATTAATTTTCATAAGGGATAGATACGGAGTATTTATTTATTTGCTTGCAAAGGTCTAGCTTAACCCTCCTCCTTTATCTTTCTACTTTACGCTTTCATTCAGAATTTATTTCCTGCCCATACCAACTATTTTGGGATAAAAGGCGTTGAGTTGGTCGAGTGCTAGTATTAAAATTATACTTGGAACCCAAGTTTATTATATCCGCAAATTTACTTGGTTTCTAAATCTTATATTCTTTATGTAGGTATTGTAACCCCCACAAGTTTAACTAAAGTTAAATGATTGTATAAAATTAAGGCTTTATGCATGCCATTGTGATTTTTGGGCATCATTTTTCTTCTTCTCCACCCCTCTGTTCTTCCTCTTTTATCTCTTCCGTAATCCCTTTTAAACCCTGTCCTGTATCAACAGAGTTGATTTTTGATTCATGCCCAACTTTTTTTTTGCGTTGTTGGTTAAGTGTCGATGTATTTATTTAAGCAATAAACTAATAACAAACAACTGCAGGGCATTCATGTTTAAAACAATATAATTGCACATAGTAAGATGCACATTTCAAAGCTCTTAGCTTGTTTCCTGCCTTCAAGGCTTTTGAACCAAGTGTGTAGCAAATCCTCCTCAGAGGTAGGATATACCCACTTTAACCCAAATACATCAAAAATAGAGTTCCACACGTCAAACATGACAAATGACAATGTAAAATGTATTAAGTGTGTCGCAACATTTCCTCACACATATCAGGAGATGCAGGGTTTGTGCTCGCGATAAAAAATCAGTGTGTTTGTAAAACTTGATTCCAAATAAATGTCTTGATTTTGGATGGAAGTTTGGGCTTTCATATGCATAAGTCAAAGGAAACTAGACTCAAGCAGTCATGAAAGAAAAATAACTCTTACAAGAAAAATTGGTAGAAGAGTTTTAAATCCAACTAGCTTTTGAGGAGAGGTGAAAATTTGTTTCGAATTCAGCAATTTAAATATAGACACCAACTCATCATCATCTTGATAAATGAGATTCCTCTAGAAATTAAAACCGAAAATAGAAAAACACCATTAAGAATGTTAAAATCATAAATGGGAGCATTATGCAAAGTGGATATGCTAAAAAGAACTAAAAGCCTTGAAAAACTGAACCTAAACCACCTAAATGTATTTCCAATAACAAATATGATGCCCTGCCCCAACTAAATATTTCAACTAAGGCCTAAAAGAGGTAAATCCTATGCATTCTAAATTTGTTCCTAATGACCCTGTGCGAAAGGGAATAGATTCTAATGGGAATCCTCAGAGCCTCGTACTCACGAGGGAGACATTTATAAGAATCAAATTAACCAACCCAAACCTTTCTCTTGCTTTAGCTTACACACCTTCCACCCCACCAAGTGATCTCTCCTCTCATCTCTTGCAAGTGCAGGTAGGAATATTTTGAGGATGCTAAATCAAATTGCACTAATTAATTAGCTCTATGTTGTCTCAAAGCCTCCCAAGTATACACTACTAAATTTTTCCATGCAGCGTTTATGAAGTCGAGCTCCTAAATGGCAGGGAAAAACTGTTCATTAATTGCTTCTGTATTAGCTGTTCTATATTCATAATATCTGGCTGCATAATATATATTTTTCAGTCAAATCTTTGTTTATGAGGCGGAAAAGGATTACATCATGTAACCATAGCCATAAACTCCCTTTGTTTCCAGTTTTGCATTTAATAAACCAGCTAGTTGTTTCTCTTAATTTTTGCTAATTTTCTTATGCCCGGAAGGGCTGGCTAATGTTATTGTGCATATCCATAATTTCCTTGTTTCTTTAACACGGACACCTGACACCACTAAACCTACAAGAACTAAAGAAGTTTCTGGTATAAATTGCAATTTTCATCACTTCTTTTTTTTGTATAGGTCTTAATGCATTGCTGATCACATTGGATTTAATGATCAGGTTGTTGCTATAAAGAAGCTTAATCTCAATGGGATTCAGGGTAACCAGGAATTTATTGTGGAGGTTCTTATGTTAAGCCTGCTACACCATTCCAATCTTGTCACCTTGATTGGCTATTGCACAGATGGGGATCAGAGACTTATGGTTTATGAGTACATGCCGATGGGTAGCTTGGAGAATCATCTCTTCGGTAATCCTTGATGACAACTGTATAACTTTGCATTTATGCAATTATATATATTTTTTTCTCTAAAAATCTTGTTTTTCATGTTTTTTGATTTTTTTTTCTCATGTTGTTTCTTAATCTTTACCTTGTTGGATATAATGATTTGTTTGAGTAGTGTGGATATCATTTCTATTATTGATTTCGTCACCATGTTGTTGTTCTTAGGTCATCCTGGTTGATTTCAATGTTTTGAGGCCAGGCCATTCTAGTATTGCAGACTAGTGCCTTTCTTTCTTTCTTTTAGCGATTTAACATATTTATGCTGTTTTAATTAAATATAATTGCAGGGGTAGAGGATTGTAGAAAGGTTTATATGTCCTGAGTTGAATCTGTTGCGTGAATTATGGTGTTGATTTCATATGCTAATTTTCTGTTTGTTCTTTTTTGTTTTTTATGATGGTTGGTTTAGCAATAGACAATGCATAACTTGCTACATTTGATGATTTGGACATGGGAAGCTTTTAGGGATCTAAATTCAAAGAAATAGGATAAATTCACCATATTTTGATAACAATGTTCCTCACCTAAGCATTGGGAACCCTGGAAAAAAAGAGAGAAAGAGCTACAGCATTTGTTTGGTTCTGAAACAGTATGTTCGTTTAAATGCATCATCTCATTCTTCCTCAGGCAGAAGTATTAATTATATTGTATGTTATTTCCCATTCTCAGATGTAGAACCTGGTAAGGAACCACTGGGATGGAGCACGAGACTTAAGATTGCTGTTGGTGCTGCTCGTGGCCTTGAGTATCTCCACTGCAAAGCAAGTCCACCTGTTATTTATCGTGATTTAAAATCTTCAAATATACTGCTGGACAATGACTTAAATGCAAAGCTCTCAGATTTTGGACTTGCTAAACTGGGACCTGTTGGTGACAAAACTCATGTTTCAACGCGAGTGATGGGGACCTATGGATACTGCGCCCCGGAGTATGCATTGAGTGGCAAACTGACCTTAAAATCTGATATCTATAGCTTTGGTGTGGTTCTTTTGGAGCTGATTACAGGGCCTTGGGGCAATTGACAATACTAAAAAGCCGAGAGAGCAAAACTTGGTTGCGTGGGTGAGTTATTCATGAAAATTCTGTTGCATTTAGCCAAGGCTCCCAAAGAATCTGGATTCTTGAAATACTGTATCTATTTTAATTAGCAGCAGCCTTCTCTCTTTAGTCCGTTCTTACCTGGCTGTTGTTACTTAAGTTAAACTTCAGAAAATTATATAGACTCCATTTCCTTGTTGTTTTGTTTCTTAAACTTCCTTTATCCAGATTTTGATGATTACAATAGATATGAATTTTCAGCTTTACCATTTTTTTTTGTTATGATTTATTTTTCAGCTCTATGGCTGCTGCTTTATGATTAGAAATTTTTGCATGAAATAGGTTGCACTTATAATCTGAAACATTTGGGACGGGTATTTTCCCAGTTCTGGGTTGTGATTCTGATTTCTCTCATCTTGTCTTGTGCTTTCTTCATTGCAGTCTTGTCCTTTCTTGAGAGACAGAAGAAAGTTTGTTCAGATGGCTGACCCCCTGCTGCAAGGACGCTTTTCTGCCCGTTCTTTGCAGCATACTGTTGTCATTACTGCAATGTGTCTTCAAGAACAACCAAATATCCGTCCCCCCATAGGTGATGTTGTTGAAGCACTTGAATACTTAGCCTCCCAAGCTGAGAGCTCGGACGCTCTTAAGGGTGGGTCCCACTCTCCCCACGGTGACCTTCTCTCTTGAGACCTAGATTCGATGTACTTTCTTCATCTGTTCGAAGGTGGTTTGCCACAAGATGCTGAAGCATGCTGATTCGTGTGAGGTGCCAAAACCATCACGAAGATGGTGGAAATCAATTCAACTCTTGCTACAGTAAGAGGACTTGAAGATTACATTCAGCTTCACGGCTTCCGAAGAAGCATGAGGTAAACATACCCCCCCCCCCCCCTCCCCTCCCCCTTCCCCTGCATTCGTTTTTCCTGTACAGCTTGCTTCGAAATTTACAGGAAAGATGCTACAAGAGATGCTTAAATTTACTGGAAAAAAAACTACAAGAGATGTGTGGTCCATTTAAAAAAAAAAATCACCTATTGTTCGCGTGCCCCTAATTTATAACATAGCCCACATAATTATCTAATGGAAAATGATACGAGTAATGTTACAACACAAACTATTCTACAAATATTTTATAAATTATTTACCGGCGTATTGATTAACAAATTGTTTGATATAATTTTATTTTCTACACATGATATCTTTGAGGTGGAATATGTCATAGCAATTTATAAAATATTTGTAAAATAATTTGTATCTATAATAATATTATTCAAATGATATGTATCTTGTAACCATCTTTTTGTCAGTATAACTATTATCGGTAATATTTGAATGATACAAGATAATCATATTGTTGGTAGTATTGTCATCTTGTCTATGCTTCGAAATTTACGGGGAGAAAACTTCAAGAAATGCGTGGTCCATATTAAATCACGGATCCCACGCATAACTGCTGCAATTATGGACAGAGAGCAGGTAGACGACGATGACTCACAAAATCAATTAAAGCGTGATGCTGATTCATTTTGCTTTGACTTTTTAAATATAGAACAAGCTTACGATTTGTGCAAGCAAAAATCAATTAAAACATGATGCTGACTCATTATGCTCTGACTTTTTAAATATAGAACAAGCTTACGATTTGCGCAAGGCATGGACTACTTTCTATTAAAATAGTTTTAATTTTTTTTTTTTTTTGAACTATGTTCTAATAAATGTCAAAATTTTAGAGATATTTTTGTTAATCCTATGAGTTATATATCTACATTTCTCAAAAATTGAAGAAATTAAGCTCGTACGTATTAAAATATTTTTCTTTAAAAAAAAGTGAAGAATTTATATTGGTTATTTTTGTAGAATTGTATCTTATACATATAAAGTGGTGGTGTTAAGTTACATTGTAATGACAAATTAGTTTTCTGAAAAGAAATGAATTAAGAAAAGTGGAGTATTTATATTTTTATCCATTATAGATATAACATGTTCATATGATTATATTGACAAGTAATATTAATTATATGTATTTTTTTGTAGTGAATATAATTATATGTATTAATATAATTAATTATAAGTAGAATAGAAAAAAATATATGCACTTGTATGAATTTAAAATGTGAATAATTAAATAGTTTTTTATTTAATTTATACTATTAAAGTTGTGAAGTTATATATTAATAAAGTTGAATGTTGTTAGAATTAATTTTGAGTTTTACTATCTAATAAAAAGATAAAAAGAAAAGAAATGATTAATATGATAGTGAGAAAAATAAATATAATGAAAAATTCATTAATACAAGTTGAATGAATAATAATTTTTATTAACTTAATTTGAGTTAAGTGTAGTTCGCTTTTTGTCTTTTACTTATATACTGTAGGTAGTGCAATAATCTCCTCTAAAATCCAATATTGACCAAATTACACAAAGTCAAGTGTAGAAGCCAGCTAGCGTTCACAAATTTATGGCATTATAATTAATGTGAAGAGGAAAAGGTTGGTGGAGAAGAAATTTTAAATATAAAATTTATTGATAGAAATTATATAAGAGTTTTATTTATTAAATATATCTCCAACAAGATTATTATTAATTTTACGTAGTAATTGATAATAAAAAATCAAGGAAAATATTGGTAATATATATACATTTTTTAAAGAGAATTGGAGATATGATAGGAAAACCATGATTCATTACAACTTCATCTACCGGTGGACCTATATTATAAACTTATTTAATTTGTGTTAATATAACTATGGATTTAATTTTAAATTTAAAATTGACAAGAATTTATTTAATTTTGTCAATATAATTATGAATTTATTTAAGTGAATTTATTTTTTTTTAAAATTAAAATTAATTATGTAATTTTATTTTAAAAATATTTGAAATTAAATTTTAGAAAATTAATATTAATAACTTGGGACGGATGGAGTATTTTATTTATATAAACATTGGCATCCATTCCTTAACCAATATTACCTCCGCTACTTGGTGATACATATTGTAACGTGGAGTACTCGCATTCTATAAGCTCCCTTCTTTTTCTTAGTTTGAACATTTTATAAGCTCCTTTTTTTTAGCTATATAGAATCCGCATTAATATTTCCAAAAGTTTAATTCTTAATTATTTGACGTTTTAGAAATTGCGAGAAATTAAGATAATGATTAGAATGTATTAAATATAATCTCAATCGATTATAATAATCCCTTAAATCTTTTATTGGAATAAGGAGAGTTTTGTTGGAATAAGGAGAGAGAAATAGTTTAAAGTATCAATAAATAGGCAGAGTAATGAGGGATAATTTTGAAAAAATTGTCATTAATTCTCCTAAATTTAAACAAATATTAAATAATTAAGAATAAATAAAAAATCTAAAACGTCAAATAATTAGGGACAGAAGGAGTATATTTTAGTATACATTAATAATATTATCATTGTTATCATTATAAAATGAAGTTTTCACACATGAATGGAATTGGAATCCTAGCAATATACGGATGTCCCTTAATTTTGTGAGAATCCGACATAAAAGCTTTTCACACGAGACCAAGTCACAAAATTGAATTGAATTGAATTGAATGGGGGCCTTATATATGTCGTCCGTGTTGACCTGGACAGTGGGTCCGCAAGTCCAAATGCTGAAGAAAAGGCCAAATAATAGTAATTCATGTTATTGGCTCCCAACCCAACATATGGTTATTGTTACTTCTCATTTAAGTAGTAATTAATTAATTTAAGCATGTATAACGTGGTGAACTCAATGCTGGTAACATGCCGTTTTAACTTTTAGGAGAAAAGCGGCCTTTCATTCCTTGTTTCGTCCTGCCACCCCCCCGAAGCACCCCCGGCTCAGGGGACCAGAAAACGTATTTCGTTTTCCCCCCACTTCGGCAGCCCTTGCCGTCTTTCTTAATTTTGGACGAGATCTAGACCCATTAATTAGTTATATCCACACATTAAATTACGTGTTTTGACTCAATAAAATTACCATTAATACAAATCTAAATCTTTTTTGTCCATGTAAGAAGAGGACGAGGAGGACGAGGAGGAGATGAGAATTTTATAAAATTATGACAAATTTTTTAACGTGTTAAGACAGAATCTTACACGCTTAATTTAATCGCCCCGAAGGCGTCACGATCACTAAACATGCAAGCGGTCGGTATGACGAAAGCAACGGCCCGGCCAGGTCGGAGGATAAATTTCGAGGCGTGAGAGTCAATCTGTTGATGTGAGGTTAATGATGAAGGATAAAATATCTGAGTGTATTGAGAGAGAAAGTTATCGATTACCTTTTACTTGAAGACTCCTTGCATGATATACTCTTCTCTTGCCGATTCTGAGTGTCACCCTTCTTTGTCGACACACACCCCGATCGATGGTGAGCAATATCCCATGCCAACACTCCTTCTGCTTTTACGAGACCGAATTGAAAGATTAAGGCTCGTTATCATATCCCCGATACTCACTTGATATGAGCCCCAAATCGATGAGAAGATGTATCAGCGTCCGGATGGGTGAATGCTAGCGGTTTGGTGACCTAGCTTGAAAAGGGGTTCGATTCCTCTTCACATTTTCTTGGTTACCTCTTAGGGTTTATCGGTGTTGGGTTATTGTTGGTCCCAAACTCATACATTCACATTTTAGCGTTTATCGCTTTTTGCCATGAATTAGGTTTTTTGCCATAAATTAGGAGTTGAACCCAGTCTAGGAAAAAAGGGTTTAAAATTCTAGGTAAGCAAGCACCAAAGGCCGGTGAAAGATTTGAGAGGCGGTCTTTAATAAACACTCCTTGACAGAGGGGTGCTTACGAGAAATGGTTTTTTGTCAAAGGACCAGAAATTGCCTCCTTACCGAACTGGGCTACTGACGAAAAAATCTCTGCAGATTTTGGTGACATCTCCGATGAAAGAGTGAACGAGATGATAGAGCTTTTTGGGAATTTCCCACTGGAAGAATGGAAACATGGACTTCTTTCTAAACAGGCGTGGCTATATGATCATAAACGTAAGTATAAACTCTGATTTTGCCTGATTGCTTAAATTTTTTGATAATATTGACTCTGATTTGTTGTCATATAACTCTTACAGTATCTTTGATCAAACCGAATTCTTCGAAAGTGAAAGATTTTGAAGATTTTTTGGCTGGAAAGACTACGGAAGCAACTGAAGAGCTCCCAACAGAAGAATTTCCCAAAACTGGTCCTCCCCCTACTGAAATACCAATTACCAACCCTTGATCAACGATCCCAAACCAAGCGAGCCTATTCCACGAAGAATCCTCGAAGCCTCGACGAAGGAAAAGATGCGCTAAGAGATCTAAATCCATCCGCCCAGAAATAAACCCTAAAAGTGACCCAGAAATAAACCTAGAAGCAAGTCCAGAAGCAAACCCTTCATGCGCACCCACTCCTACACCCCCCGCACCTGCTCCAACCAGGGGAAGTCTGTTCGACATACCTATAGACGAACGGGCAAAAGTCCTTAGTGTCAAGAAATTGAGGACTAAGATCACTCCTTTGTCTGCCGATGATCTTCGAGTCCCTTCCTCCTTAGCTGACATTCCTCCAACCTTCCCCATTGAAATCCAAGTCTCAGATGACAATGAGCCGAACGAGCCTATCCCCACACTCTCTCGCAAAAGGAAGCAACCATCAGATAGTCACCCAGGCTCATCTTCTGTTCCTTCACCGGTTCATGACCCTATTCCTGCTCGATCACCTTCCCCCGAAAACATATACATGGATCCATCACCATCTCATGATCGACCCATGCCCTCCCCCCCCAAGGCCATCGTTGTACGAGTTTCAAAATGATGCTATGGCATCTCCAACCATGTGGCCTCGGTTTAACACCAACTTCCTCTTTCAACTGTTTGATGCTTTTGTCCGGGAAACCGACGATCACCGATTCGGTAACAGTTCGAACGGGGATCTGCTTAAGGAAGACATGAGTTATCTGGCAAAGGTAATTGGTTCTCTCTTTAATTTCTATAATTATCTTTATACTTAGATATTTGAGACTGATCAAACAATGCTGAACATGTGTAGGCAAATGCTGTATTCGAACGTTTACGTCCAAGGTCTATTGAAGCTAAAGCCGAAGAGGCGGCTATAAGACAAGAGAATGCCACCCTGAAATCGATGTTGGTCCGAGAGAGAAGCCAATATGGAGCTGTCCTCCATACTAATGAGGGTCTTCGAAAGGAGTTGGCCCAGACCAAGGAAGAGGTGAAAGCGTCTAATGAAGAACTGAAGCTAACCAAGGCTTGACCACAAGAGATTGTCAAGATGAATGTTGACTGGTTTGAAGGAATGAAATAAGAATGGGGAAAATTAAGGAGAAAGAAGCCAATAAGAGCTTGGCTAAATTGGTCGAACAACTGGAATTGAAAGAAACTGGTCATCTGAATAGGCGCCAGAAGCTTGAGGAAGAAATTCGAGAACTTCGGGCTCTTCGGGATCTTGGACCTTCTTTGACCGATGATCTTCGCAAGCAAATCTGTGAAGAGTATCGAAAATCAGATGAGATCAATGGAGAAATCATGAAGATATACTCTAAAGGCTATGAGCTCTGTCGAAGTCGCGGTAAGGAAAAGCTAATATCAGCAAATGTAGATCCGGCTCTACTCGACTCTTCAGAGGGCGAGGATAATGCCTGAAGTGAATACTCCTGTTTTCTCTAGAATTGTTTAAGAATTTTTGTAAAAATTTCTATCTTTATGCAATCGTTTAACATTATGAATAGTTAATTATGAATGAAATTTCAACTTTCTTTTTACGAAGGACTTACATTCACCGTTTCTTGTTAATAATTCAGTATCAATTAACGTAAAATTGAATAAGTGTCTTTTGAACTTAACTTAAACTGTGAATCAGATAAGGCATATAACAGTTAAGTTGAAGAATAATACTGAATCATAATGAACTGAACTGAATGAACCAAACTCAACACTTGAACAAAATAAAGTAATTCATACTTATCGTTTCCGAAGTATGAGATAGATTAGGCATAAGGTGAATTCGGCTGATCCTCCTTGCACCATCAAGATCTTGTTTACCACTCGGGGTAAAACAAGTATATAAGGATATTTGTTTACCACTCGGGGTAGAACAAAAATATAAAGACATTTGTCTACCATGCGGGGTATAACAAAGATATAAGGACATTGGAATTTGTTTACCACACGGGGTGAAACAAATTCATAAGGACACACCTGACAATAAGGCTACCATCGAATGCTCAGCGAGTCCGATCGAACCTCCTTACTTCGGTGCATATTGTTTACCACTCGGGGTAAAATAATATTAAAAGGACTATGAAATTTGTCTACCACGCAGGGTATAACAAACCCATGAGGACACTCCTGCCGAAAAGGCTACCATCGAATGGTCACGAGTCCACCCGAATCCTTTGCAGAGTGAAGTTTGCCTACCACGAAGGGCTTGAAAAATTCATAAGGACCACACCGCCAAAAGGCTACTTATCGAATGGTCGTGAGTCCCCCGTCCTCCTTACACCATTATGAAATTAGGACCATTAGGAAGAAGATTAATTGTGAAAAATGAATCTTTTATTGATGACGATCTAATATATCTGAGACTTAGAGATACTAACTCGATCTCTCTTGAAAATACTTAGAAGTCTACCAAGATGTCAAGTGTTCTTGATCTCGGATCCGTCCAATGCCTTTAGCAGATAAGTTCACGGCCGGTACTTGATTACTTCATAAGGTCCTTCCGATTCGGCATAAGCTTTCCCAAGTTCGAGGCATAGATCTTCAACTTCTCACGAGGACGAAATCTTCCATTTCAAATCTACGAAGCTTTACCCCTTATTGTAATGCTTGGCTACTCTCTCAGTTGATAAAAGGCGCGATTTGATCAAAGCTACCTCTTTGACTTCTTCAAACAGATCCAAGTTGGCCTTGACCCTTCCTCATTGTAGATCTCTTTGGTGGTGACACGACCAAGGTGGTGGATCCAATCTCAGCGAGGGACTAAGACATCGATTGCCATAAGCCGTTCTGAAGGTGAATCCCAGTAGTAGTCTTTGGCGTAGTCAGATAAGCCCATAACTTTTGAGAAGCTCTTCGTATGACGCCCCCAAAATAGGTATACATCACCAATACGAGTTGTCAATACATGGTGCGAAACACTCTGACTTTATTATTACAACGAAGAAAGCGTGAGTTTGAATACAAATATTATCTTCAGACAATATCTATACTCAAATAAATCCTCATCACATTTATTGATACATTATTTTACACAAAATGGTGAGGACTACTAAACAATCCTTTCTAAAACCTTCATTCCATACCCAGGCTGCATTACTATTTATATTCTCGCCTCCACGAGAAAAATGGAACAAAAGGAAAAGGGTGAGCTCAACTAGCTCGATAAAGAATATTATGACTAAGATAATATCTGACAAATTATCGTTAGTCTTCAACAGGAAAAATCTAATAGAATCTGATAGACAACAAATTTTAAATCAATATTAGCGTGGAAATAATAATTCATTAGAAGAGTTAAGTAGAGAATGCAAACTACTATCTCCCATGTATGAATTTAAAAGTTCATCGTCTATCTTTTATCCTGTAACATCAATCGATATACATCGGAATCAAATATTCATCTTTGCACTACAGGCCAAAGATATTCATCGATTGGTCATGTTCATTTAAACACTGTTCATCTTTGCACTACGGGCCAAAAATATTCATCGAAATCATTCATCTTTTACTTCTGGGCCAAAGATATTCTTAAGAAATCATTCATCTTTTTTGCACTACTGGCGAAAGATATTCCATAATATCATCATTTAAGGCGAGGATGATGAAAATATTTTTTAAAAGCGAATCCGGTGAAACAAAATGACAAGGATTAAGGATTAAGGATTAGTACTTGGTTTTATCCACGTTCAAAAATACCTCAAAAATAATCATAGTGGTGTAAAATTCAAGAATGATCAAAACATGGATACAATCGAGTTAGTATCCGAATAGATGTTTTAGACGAAAAGAAGAAATTTTATTTTTGATTGAATAGTCACAAGTATCGTGAATAGTCTTAGTATCGTGAATAGTAACTCAGACACCAAAGATAGAAATTCCACAAAAACATCTTCACGCTTTCATGAATAGTACTTCGTGAATAGTAACTTCGTGAATAGTAACTCATGAATAGTAACTTCGTGAATAGTAACTCATGAATAGTAACCCATGAATAGTAACCCCAAGCATGAAAAAGTTCCAAATTTGATAAAAACTTCGGATCGACATTTCAAATTATAATGATATTGAAGAAATAATATCATTCTGAAAAAATAATATCCTTACCTCGAAAGATTAGTACTTCTAAATTTAGAATCTAGGGTATAGTCTTTGAAGGAACTTGCATAATCTAGCAATACTCAAAATATACTCAAAATACTCACAAGAATACGCTCGATAATATAGAGAAAACTTGATTTACGGTGTGATTTTCAATTCTAACCTAAGCACCTATTTATAGGAAAATCTTTAGAACACAAGCAGAAAATTTAATAAAATAATAATATTTCTTAAAATATTCAATCCCACCTTAGAAATCGATTTGGATCATTTATAACACATGTGAGCCACTCAAATTACAACAAAAAACTTTTTTCTTACAAAAAATATTTTAAACTCCCAAAAATCAATTATTTAAGACTTGAAACTTGATAATTCATAATAAATAGCCCTTTCATCGAAAAATTTGAATCTCGCGGGTTTTTTTATAGAATTTCAATTCTCTACAACTTTGCGAAGAAGAAAGTTTTTCCAAATAGAAATTGGCCAGAAATCCACAAAGCAGAAGCGATTTTACAGTTTATAATCAAATTTCATTCGATAAATGGGGTCCCGCAGACATGTTTAACATGTTTTAAACATTTATTGCAACAAAAATACTCTTCCTCCTCGTATACTCATATATCCCACATTCGTTGTAAAAATATCATCAGTTAATATATTATTAAAATAATATATTTAAATGAATTATTTTATCGAAAAAGATAAATTATTAATTTTCAACAATTGTCATTTTAAAATTTTCTCCATCTATATCCACATAAAATCAATATTTTCCTCATCATATAAATCAATAATTAATTATTCACAAATAATATTACTGAGAATCACAATATTGATAACTAGGCGGTTCCGGGGAAAGGGGGCTTTCGATAAGAATTTCTTCTTCTTGGGCTGGTATGATTAGGTGACCAAACCTCTCCTTAGAGCCGAACTTTCTAGACATTGCGATAATAATGTTATCTAATAATATTATTCGGATAATATGAATTATTGCTTCGATAATGAAAAAATCGTGTAATGACAATTATAAAATATCAACGCTTGACAATTATTAACTCGATAAATTCTTGAGCGATAATTACGTAACCATTATTGAGTAGTGCCTTCTTACGTAAGAATCAATAATTGGTGCGCAATACCAGGTGTCTTCTTGTTCAACAACGCGTATTAGTGTGTTTTAACCGGGTATTCAACAGTATTACTTGGTAACAACTTCTGCAGTTATTTAAAAACAACTTATATTTGTCATTTTCTTCATCCAATCGCTTTTTGTTGGGGGGCCCACATGGCTGCTTGGTGCGTCGTCTAATATTCCCCGAAGCGATCGAATATTCCACGACCAAACGAATATTTCAAGCGATAATGAATATTTTATAACCACTTGCTTATTTTGAAATATTTGCGTATTTAACCCTTAACTATCCACATTAATCAAATCAACCCTTACTATTTCAAAATAATAAATAAAGGAAATTCCTTTTTATTTAAAAATTTCGTGGTCTTACACTTTGAAAGCCATCTCCCTTAGCTTCATCCGATCTGCGGCTTGATCCCATTCGGTGACGTTACATTAAGTCACCTCGACACGCCTTGGTTTGTTGTGGATGAGCCATGAAGTCTTCTTGTGTTAAACCTGACTCCTTGAAATTCCTTCAAACTTGATCCCAAAAGCTGGCGTCCGGTTGTCAGATATCACCACCATAAGAATTCCAAAACGAAACACTACTGAGCTCTTCATGAACTTCAAGCATTCTTGATCCGTTATCAACCTAAGTGGCTTCGCTTCTACCCATTTGGTCATATAATCGATGGCGACTATAACAAAACTAACCTGACCCTTAGCTTTTGGTAATGGACCCAGTATATCTACCCCCCAAACAGCAAAGGGTATAGGAAATAAAATTGAGTATAGCTCTTCTGGTGACTGATGTGGGATCGGACTGTTGAGCTGACACTTCTCACACTTCTTCACATACTCCGTAGCTTCCTTGAAGATTGTAGGCCAGTAGAACCCCTGACGAAGCACTTTGTAAGCTAATGACTTAGCAGCCATATGGTCGCCACAAATACCCTCGTGAACCTCCCGAAGAGCAAAGTCAGCTTCGGACGGGACCAAACACTTTAACAATGGTGACGAAAATGCCCTTCGATAAAGATCCCTATCAATAAAGCGAAATTGGCACTCTTGTACTTGATCTTCTTTGCCAAGACATCGATCCAGAAGGAAGGACGCCATCTGCCGGATATTGATGTAAGGAGTCATCCAACAGTTAGACGCGTTGATGCACATCACCGCTTCACGCTTTGGATTCTCGGTTCAGCAGTAGAACCTCGAATAGACCGATCCATCAAAAGCGTTAGCATCCGTAGTGGCTAGCTTTGACAATGCATCGGTAATAGAATTGTCATTACGCTCTATACCCTGAAACTTATAGGAGACGAAATACTGAAGTCAGTCTTTCAACTCTGCCAAATACTTGATCATTCTCGCTCCACGAGCTTCATAATCTCCTGATACTTGTTTGACGACCAGCTGAGAGTCACTGTAAATGATCAACTTCTGAACCTCCAAACTCTTCGCTAAGCGGACCCTGTCACACCTTTGCGTAATTATTGACCTCGTTGTTCGTTGCTCTCGAACCCAATCGATGGCTTTCTTTGACCTTGAATCCCTCCGGACTTGTCAAAATAATCCCCGCACCACTGACATCCAAAGTAGAAGACCCATCTGCATACAGAGTCCACGAGTTCATTTGTCTTTGAAGAAGCTCAAGAATCTTTGGATCGGACGTTTCGACCACAGCAACTCAAAGATCTCGCCGGAGATGTTAGCGTACGTCAATTTCAAAATTAGCGAAAAATTCAAAATGTAGCCTATAGACTTGCGTTACCTCCAAGTATGTCTCGTGTTCATAATGTGTTTCACATATCATGTACTTCGTAAATATGTGAAAGACCGAACCACGTTATAAATTAGAGCGGAGACGAAAAATAGAAGACTTAACGTATGAGGAGGTACTGTCAAGATTTTGGATAGGAAGGAGCATGTCCTACTGCCTGCAAAGGTCATACCACAAGTTAAAGTTTTGTGGAGGAATCATGCTATGGGAAATGACACAGGAATTGGAAACGGAAATGAAAGCGAGGTATCCTCACCTTTTGAAACACGAGTCGTCACGTCAATTTCGAGGGACGAAATTTCATAAGGAGGGAGGTTGTAAGACCCCAACTTATTATTAATGAAATTTAATTTTCTCTATTTATTATTTTGAAATAGTAAGGGTTGATGTGATTAATGTGGATAGTTAGGGGTAAAATATGCAAAGATTTCAAAATAAGCAAGTGGTTATAAAATATTCATTGTTGTTAGGGAATATTCGTTTGGTCGTGGAATATTCATTGTTGTGGGGAATATTAAATGCGACGGTAGCAATGACCATGTATGGGCCCATGTGAAAAAGCGATTGGATGAAGAAAGCGACAAATATAAGTTGGTTAAAAATAGCAGGCGTAGTTATTCTGCAGATTATCTTTGTTAAAATACTAAATTGGTTAAAACACAAGAAGACGCGGTATTGCACCAATTATTGATTCTTACGTAAGAAGGCACTACTCGATAATGGTTACGATGAATTACTATTCGGTATTTTATTGAGTTAATAATTCTTTGCGTTGATATTTTATATTCTTTGTTGTTTGATAATTGTCATTACACAATATTTTTCATTATCGAAGCAATAATTCATATTATCCGAATAATATTATTAGATAACATTATTGGCAATGTCTAGAAAGTTACATACAGGAGAGGTTTGGTCACCTAATTGCGCCAAGTAAGGAGAAATTCTTATTTGAAAGCCCCCTTTCACAGGAACTACGGTCATCGATATTGTGATTACGTAATATTATTTGTGAATAATTAATTATTGATTCATATGATGAGGAAAATATTAATTTTATGTGGATATAGATGGAGAAAATTTTAATGTGACAATTGTTGAAAATTGAAATTTTATCTTTTTACGATAAAATAATTCATTTAAATATATTATTATATTTTAATAATATAATAATGATGATATTTTACAACGAATGTGGGATATATGAGTATACTGAGGAGGAAGAGTATTTTTGTTGCAATAAATGTTTAAAACATGTTAAACATGTCGGTGGACCCCATTTATTGGTGAAATTTGATTATAACTTTATAAAATTGCCCGTTTGTGGATTTGGTCAATTTCATTTGGAATTAGGAAAACTTTCTTCCGCAAAGTTGTAGAGAATTGAATTTCCTATAAAAACTCGCGAGATTCGAATTTTCGATAAAAGGGCTATTTATTGTGAATTATTGAAGTTCAAGTTCAAAATAATTGATTTTTGGAAGTTTTAATTATTATTTTAAAGAAAAACGTTTTTTGCATTTAAGTGGGCTAACATGTGATATTAATTGCTGAAATCAGATCTTCAAAGATGGGCTAAGGAAATTTATAATATATATTAATATTTTATTAAATTTTCCGCTTTGGTGTTCTAAGCATTTTCTTATAAATAGGGTCTTGGGTTAGAATTGAAAATCACACCGAAGCTGAAGTTTTCTCTCTATATTATCGGTTTATTCTTGTGAGTATTTTGAGTATACTTTGAGTATTGTTAGGCGGTGCAAGTTCCCTTCAAACCTTATACCCTAGATTATTCAGGTAAGAATCTTAATCTTTCGAGGTAAGGGATGTTATTTTCTTCTCAAATGATATTATTTCTTCAATATCATTATCTTTGAAATATTGGTTGGAACTTTTATCAAATTTGGAACTTTTTTGTCGGGGTTACTATTCATGAGTTACTTATTCACGAGTTACTATTCATGAGTTACTTATTCACGAATTACTATTCACAGTACTATTCATGAAGCGTGAAGATGTTTTTTGTGAAATTTCTATCTTTTGGTGTCTGAGTTCTTATTCACGTATACGGCCTTTAGACTATTCACGATATACTGCATTATTCAATTCTAAAAATAAAATTTCTTCTTTTTGTACAAAATATCTATTCTCGGATACTAGCTTTGATTGTATCCATGTTTTGATCATTCTTGAATTTTACACCACTATAATTATTTTTGAGGTATTTTTGAACATGGATAAAACAGTCACTAATCCTTAATCCTTAATCCTTGTCATTTTGTTTCACTTTGGATTCGTTTCTTTAAAAAATATTTTCATCATCCTCGGTCTTAAATGATGATATTATTGAATATCTTTTTGGCACGTAGTGCAAAAGATGAATGATTTTGAAGAATATCTTTGGTCGTAGTGCAAAGATGAGCAGTGTTTAGATGAACATGATTAAGTGATGAATATCTTTGGCTGTAGTGCAAAGATGAATATTTGATTCGGATGTATATTGATTGATGTTACAGGGATAAAAGATAGGCGATGAACTTTTAAATTCATACATAGAAGATAGTAGTTTGCATTCTCTACTTAACTCTTCTAATGAATTATTATTTCATTGCGAATATTGATTTAAAATTTGTTGTCTATTGTATTCTATTAGATTTTTCCTGTTGAAGACTAACGGTAATTTGTTGTATATTATCTTAGTCATAATATTCTTTCTTTGGGCTAGTTGAGCTCACCCTTTTCCTTTTTGTTCCATTTTTCTTCTCGGGGAGGCGAGAATATGGCGAAATGCAGTCGGTGGGTATGGAATGAAGGTTTTAGAAAGGATTGTTTAGTAGTCCTCACCATTTTTGTAAAATAATGTATCAATAAATGTGATGAGGATTTATTTGAGTATAGATATTATGTCAGAAGATAATATTTGTATTCAAACTCACGCTTTCTTGTTGTAATAATAAAGTTGTAGTTGTTTACGTACCATGTATTGACAACTCGAATAGGTGATGTATACCTATTTTGGGGGCGTCACATAGGGTATGCCTGCGTATCTGAGTTATTCCAATGTAATAATAAAGAATGGAATAATGAGAGGATTTCACCAAGTATGTGGTATGTCACAGATATGAGTTATTCCAATGAATAATAAAGAATGGAATAATGTAAGTTCTCTTCATGAATAAGAAAGAATAACACCCTTACGGGTATAACAAATAATATCCCTCACCGTAAAAGACACTTTGGATATCAAAGTAGTAAAAGTACCGAGAATACTCTTCTTTTCTCTCTATAGATTTTTCTCTATAGCTTCTCTCTATAATTTCTCTCTCTAGAGTTTCAAATTGAATTTGTAAGAAAATAATGAAGGAATGAGCTTCTATGTAAGACCCCATCTTTTATAAATAAAGATGAATTTTTCTATAAATATTATTTTTGAATATTATGGAATAAATTTGATATAATGTTATAGTTGTGGGTAATATTTATAAATTTTGCAAAAGTATGCAAGTTGTTATAAAATATTCGTTTGGTCTGGGAATATTCTTTTTGTTAGGGAATATTAAATACTGATGGCTCAATCATTGGTGGATCCACAATGTAATTATTGTTGGATTGAGAAAACGACAAAAATATTTTATAAAAATACTTACGGAGGTGTTACCGAATTAAAAGCGTTGAACTACCCGTTGGTAAAGAAATGCGATGTCTGGCGTGAGTTGCATAGTAAGTACACGGTATTGATTATTGATCGATGCTTACGTGAGAAGTCACTCGGTTATGCTCGATTATTGCTACTGATAATTCTTTGCATCATATCTCTTATATTATTGATTCAATTATTGTCACAAAGATCATCGTATAATATGTTATAGTATTAAATCAATAATTGAGGCGACAAGTTATAAATGATTAATAATTGTTGAAAGATTAAATATGTGTTGATGTAAAAAAAAATGATTTGTGGTATGTTTGATTATTTTATGGGGGGCTATATGTCATCATCTAAGAGTCTCTTCGTCGATAAGTAATTACCTTCACAATAGTAATTACCCTTGTGAATAGTATTTACCTTAAATCGATAGTAATTACCTTCGTCGATAGTAATTACCCCTTGTGAATAGTATTTACCTAAATCGATAATAATTACCCTTGTGAATAGTATTTACATTAAATCGATAGTATTTACCTTCGTTAATAGTAATTACCTTTACCAGACGTCGAACCACTTGTCGTTTCACATTACAGCGCCGAACCACTTGTCGTTTCACATTCTGAGCGTCAAACCAATTCGTCAAGCCACTTGCCTTTTCACACGGCAAAGGTGCTAAGCTAGAAATCTTCTATAAATAGAGGCCTAGGGCTTCATTATTTTCACTTAATTCATTCAAGCTATAGAGAGAGAAAATATAGAGAATAAGAGAGAAAGAAGAAGAGTATTTTGTTACTACACTTTGCTGCGCGATATTCAATCTTCTACCAAATGTAAGGGGTGTTATTCTTTCTTATTCATGAAGAGAAGCTGTTGTTATTCCATTATTTATTATTCATTGGAATAACTCAGATATCATGATTTTACCCTATACTTGGTGACATTCTTTCTATTATTCATTGGAACATCACATGCGTGTGTTTTACAGGACACGTTAAAAATCTTTATTATTCATTGGAATATCCTATCGTGTGTTTTACAGGATCCGGTTCCATCTTTATTATTACATTGGAAAATCACTCGCTTGTGAATTTCACGACTGGTTCCGTTATTTATTATTCATTGGAATAACACGTCTGCATGCGATACATCGCATGCATGGTGATTTCTTTTGTTATTCCATTCTTTATTATACCTAGTTGGTTAAAACTTTGACTTTATACTCCATGAAATTAGTGGAATATCCTTGATATTTGCGTTTCATCCAATATCTTTTCATGAAAATATTCTTACGATTATTCTTGAATTTTACTCTACAAAGCGAGATCATGTTGATGATTTAGATGTTATTGGTTCCTAGATAAATTAATTCTTGAACTTGTTTTATTGAATTCTTATATCATTGTCATCATCCTCATATTTATATTTTTTGAAAGTTATCTCATGGCTGTAGTGCATAGATGGACTTGGTATGATTATGAATGAGGATTATTCGGTGTAATCATGGACCGTAATGTTACAAATGATTTGGAAAAATCCTCATTGGCCGTAGTGCATTGATGGATGGATGTTGTTGGCATGATCATGACCATTAATGAATACACAAATATTCTTGCCCGTAGTGCATGAATAATTGTGGTCGTGATACTAAAGAATATCCTGGTCGTGAGTGCGGGGGTGATTCGATGATGTGAAATATTTATTAAAAGTGAATCTCAAATATATAAGCGATGATGAAAAACCTTTCAAAACCTAAAAGATAGTAGACTTTATTTTCTACTTGACTCTTTTAATGGATTAGATATTCGTTGCAGATTAAAGCTGGTTATCTATTGTATTTTATCGGTTTAACATTGTTGAAGACTATTGATAATTTATTACGCATTATCTTAGTCATAATATTTCTTCTTGGGCTAGTTGAGCTCACCCTTTCTTTCCTTTATTCTCTTGAAATGAGAATATAAATTTGGGGACGAGTCGGGAAGCGAGTGATGGTCACGAAGATAGCATTAGTAGTACTCACTATTACGTGAAATAGTGTGATAATAATTGTAATGAGGACTCCTTTTTTGAGTTTGTATAATATCTAGTAGAGCGATATTTGTATTTAAACTCACGATTTATGTCGTATTGCATACACTACGCAGTTATGTTAGTAAGTTGTATTTAAATTCTGTACCATGTAAGTGGCGACCCAAGATGGGTGATGTATACCTAATTTTGGGGGCGTCACATTCTATTTATAGGAAAATAGAATGCATAGTAATTAATCCATGAACGGTCCAGATTGATTTACTTTAATCTGACGGTCCATATTTAAAGCAAAATCTTTTAAATAAAATATCATATATTCTATTTATATAAAAACATTTTACTATGCAAACACTATGCAACACTATGCAAAACACTATGCATAATAAATATAATATATTCTATTTATAGAATAACTTTAATAAAGTATTCCGTTTTATATAAAAAGATGTTTCGTTTTATTATCATATCATGATGATTAGTAACGTGAAAATGTTTATTTGAATCAAACAAGATTTAAAAATAGTAAGCGGTATGAAGGCTCCTACTAACGAAGTTTCAACCAATAAGTCAAAGTTTAACTTCTTTGGTCAAATTTAAACGTTGAACACAACTAGGTGAAATAAAAGAGTGGGTAGAATCGGTATCTAACACGGTATAGACTTCGCAAGAGCTTATGATTAACTTACCGTGATAATTTTATTCGGGTTCCTCGTCACGAGAAAAAACGCTCTCTCTTACCTATTTGGCTTTGGTTTGTTTGGGACAACCTTTGGTGCCTCAATCCTAGTTGAATTTGTCTTGATGAAACGACAAAATCGAGCTAAGTGACCTTCTCTTCCACAATTATAACATGCTTTGATGACGTGGTAGCGATTGGGACCGATGTGTCCTCTCCTCCGCATTTGAAGCATATGATAGGTGGTCTTTCTCCTTCCTTAACAACGGTCTTTGGCCGACGTCTTTCCATCATTGTTGAATCTCCTTTTCTTGAAATGTCCATTCTATATTGCTTTGACCACGATTACTACCGGGAAGTGGTTACCATATCCGGCCCATTGATTCCCTCCACGCTTGTTGTCACCGCTTCGATGACTACTCATTTGGTATTATAATTTTGCTTACCGCTCTCTTTTAGTTCGTTGACTCGTTATCGCGCTCCACTAATCGAGCCCTATTTACAACATCGAATACAAACACGTTTATGAGAAATAAGATTTTGACGTATCTCCGGCTTCAAACCTCTTAAAAACATTCGCGCCATTCTCTATTCATTATCCACCAAGTGGGGACGAATCGTGATAACTCGCAAATTTTGCCTCGTATTGCGATTACCTGGTCATATTGTTTTGTTCCAACTTGATAAACTCCACCTCCTTCATGTATGGCGAATACTTTCGTAAAAGTATTTGTCGTTGAACGACTCTGGAACTTCTCCCAAGATATCTTGAGATAAAGAAGTTGAGTACGTTTTACCGATTCCCACCAGTAATCTGCCTCTCTGCGCAACATAAAGGCGGCAAAAGGAACCTTTTGCTCCTCGGAGCATCCCAAGACATTAAATATCTTGGTAATCTGCTTTATCCATGCTTCCGCCAGAAGTGGTTTTGGCTCTCCCTTAAACTCCGGTGGTCCCAGCTCCTTGAATTGTTTAGCGGTGACCGCCCGAGAGTTTTTCGTGTTTCCACCTACGTTTTGGACAGAAGTCGCTTTCGCCTGATGTTGCATGAATTCTAAAAACCTCTTAAACGTCATCGTCGTTAAATCAATTGATCGGTGTTGTTGTTTACGGGAGGATTATCGCCATCATGTTGCACATTGTCACGATTATTGATCCGTGGAGAATCAACGATCTCTCTGTGCTCCATTGCTATTCTCAACATTCTCGGATGCCATTTTCAAACACTGCCACAAAATAAGGGTTAATTGACATGCAACATATTATCACTATACTCTGACCGACCAATCAAATACCAAATAAACTTAGGTAGGTCATACTAGCGAAGGAATTCCCTATCTCTCCCCTCCTAGTTCTAGTCTCACATCTTAGCTGGGATCATATCCCTAAGCTCGATACCAATTGTGACGCCCCCAAAATTAGGTATACGTCACCCATCTCTGGGTCGCCACTTACATGGCATGTAATTTAAATACAACTTATTAATATAACTGTGTGCGTGTACAATACAAACATAAAGCGTGAGTTTGAATACAAATATTGTCTACTAGATATTATACAAACTCAAAAGGAGTCCTTATTACAATTATTATCACACTATTTCACGAGAATAGTGAGGACTACTAATGCTATCCTATGGACCATTACTCCGCTCCCCGACTCGTCTCAAATATATTCTCATTTCACGAAGAACGGTGAAAGAAAGGGTGAGCTCAACTAGCCCAAGCAAGAAGAAATATTATAACTAAGATAAAGCGTAATAAATTATCAATAGTCTTCAACAATGTTAAACCGATAAGATACAATAGACAACCCCGGTTTAATCTGCGGTGAATATGCAATCCATTAAAAGAGTCAAATAGAAAATAAAGTCTACTATCTTTTAGGTTTTAAAAGGTTTTCATCAATTTTTATCACTAAGACTCGGTTTAATGAATAAACCACAATATCTAATCATCCCTGCATACCACGGTTAAGATTTTCATCAAATTATCAATGGTCATGACTATCTAGAATCACCCCTGGTCATAATCATACCAAAACTATCCATCACCGCATTACGTGCCCTTCGAGGACTTTTATCACATCATTTATAACAAGCCGTGATTATAAGAATGATTCACAGTGGTCATAATCATACTAAATTCATCTATGCACGTAAGCCAAAGGTAACATAATATAACATGAGGATGATGACAATAACATGATACTTCAATAAAACAAGTTCACCAATTAATTTATTCAAGAACTAATAACGTCCAAATTGTCAATATGATACTGCTTGGTAGATTAAATTCAAGAATGATCAGAAGAATATTTCCATGAAAAGATACTGGATGAAACGCAAATATCAAGAATATTCTACTAATTTCATGGAGTATAGAAGTCAAAGTTTTAACCAATTTGGGTATAATAAAGAATGGAATAACAAAGGAAATCACCGTGCATGCGGTGCCAGATGTATGAGTTATTCCAACAGAATAATAATAATGAACGGTCAAGTGAAATTCACACCTACTGAGGATGTTCCAACGTAATAATAAAGATGGAACCGGATCGGTGTAAAACACACAGATAGGATATTCCAACGAGAATGATAAAAGACGGAACCAGTCGGTGTAAAACACATGCATGTGATGTTCCATGAGAATAATAATAAAAAGACGGAACCAGTCCGATGTAAAACACATGCATGCAGGATGTTCCAATGAGAATAATAGAAGAATGTCACCAAGTATAGGGTAAACCACGTATCTGATTATATATAGGTATGCCTGCGTGATACTGAGTTATTCCAATGAATAATAAAGAATGGAATAACAGAGAGGATTTCACCAAGTATAGGGTATCACGGCGTATCATGGTTATTCCAATGAGAATAATAAAGAATGGGATAATGAAGTTCTCTTCATGAATAAGAAAGAATAACACCCCTTACGAATACAACAAATAATATCCCTTACCGTAAAAGACCTTTGGATATCAAAGTAGTGAAGTACCGAATACTACTCTTCTTCTTCTCTATATAGATTTTTCTCTATAGCTTTCTCTATAATTTCTCTCTCTAGAGAGTTTCGGTGAATTCGTAAGAAAATAATGAAGGAATGAACTTCTATTTATAGGAAAATAGAATGTATAGTAATTAATTCATGAAGCGGTCCAGATTGATTTACTTTAATCTGACGGTCCATATTTAAAGCAAAATCTTTTAAATAAAATATCATATATTCTATTTATATAAAACATTTTACTATGCAAACACTATGCAACACTACGCAAAACACTATGCAACACTATGCATAATAAAATATAATATATTCTCTTTATAGAATAACTTTAATAAAGTATTACATTTTTATATAAAAAGGTGTTTACATTTTATTACGTTAATAATACTTAATAAAACAAAACGTCATTATCGCTATAATAATTCATATTATTAATCGATAATAATGGAATCAAACCGAGTGACTTCTCACATAAGCATCGATAATCAATACTGGTGTGCTACTTATGCAACCACACGACATCGCATTACTTTTACTACCGAAGGTAGTTCAATAGTATCAGCAGTAAAACCTTCGCCGTTATTTCAATAAAATATTTTTGTCGTTTTCTCAATCCGCCAATAATTACATTGTGGGTCCACCAATGATTGAGCTAGTTATACGAATATTCCCCGCCAAAACCGAATATTCCTGACCAATCGAATATAATATAACCACTTGCATACTTTTGCAAAATTTATAAATACTACCCACAACTATAATATTATCTCAAATTCACACCATAATATTAAAATTATTTAAACAAAATTTAAATCTTTATTGATAAAATCTCGGGGTATCACAGGGTGCAATACAGGTGTCTTCTTGTGTTTTAACCCAGGGTATTCCAACAAGATAATTGATAATAACTACGTAGAATTATTTATAAACAACTTATATTTATCGTTTTCCTTCATCCAATCGCTTTTCGTTATAGGGCCCACACAAGGTTGCGCCGTTGTACGAATATTCCCCGACAGTAAGAATATTCCATGATCAAATTAATATTCCCCTACAACAATGAATATTTTATAACCACTTGCTTATTTGAAATATGTGCGACTTTTACCCATAACTAACCACATTAATCAAATCAACTCTTACTATTTCAAAATAATAAATAGAGGAAATTCAATTTCATTAATAATAATTTGGGGTCTTACATTTTATACCAAGGTAACCAAACTTTTATACTAAGGTAACTAAACTTTTATACCAAGGTTACCAAACTTTTATACCAAGGTTACCAAACTTTTATACCAAGGTTACCTTGGTATAAAGTTTTGGTTACCTTGGTGTGAAGGTTTGGTTACCAACTGCACTATGAAAAAACTGATGGTGTGGAGGTGGATTGGTTACCTTGTTATGAAAGTTTGGTTACCAACTGCAATATGAAAAAACTGCAGGTGTGGAGGTGGATTGGTAACCTTGGTATGCAGGTTTGGTAACCTTGGTATGAAAGTTTGGTTACCAATTGTAGTATGAAAAAACTGTAGGTATGTATTGGTTACCTTGGTATGAAGGTTTGGTTACCTTAATATGGAGGTTTAGTTACCAACTGCACTATGAAAAACTGAAGGTGTGGAGGTGGATTGGTAACCTTGGTATGAAGATTTGGTAACCTTGGTATGAAAATTTGGTTACCAATTGCACTATGAAAAAACTGCAGGTTTGGTAACCTTGAGATGAAAGTTTGGTTACCAACTGCACTATGAAAAAACTGCAGGTGTGGATTGGTTACCTTGGTATGAAGGTTTGGTTACCTTGGTATGGAGGTTTGGTTACCTTGGTATGAAGGTTTGGTTACCAACTGCACTATAAAAAAAGAGTGGACAAAACACCAATAAAAAACTGAAGTTGTGGAGGTGGATTGATAACCTTAGTATGAAGGTTTGGAGCACTGCTGGCTTTCCTGCAGGCTGGGGACCCCATGTGTACTTCCAGACATTAGCAGAGTCCGGAAATGGAAATCAGCCCTCATCTAGCAACATCAATTGTCTTGGTATACGTCCGGCAGAGCTCGAGAATGTATGTATTCAATCTCACCATGGCATGGATAGTCCTATTCAGGATGGAATGGCAAGTGGGAGAAGGTATTAATGCTAGGTTTGATTGTAGAGAAGAAAAAGACAAGGATAGATAGTAGAAGTTGTGTATGTAGTTAGTGCAATTACATAATGGAAAAAAAAGAAGATGTCGTTTGTAGCTTAGTGTTTTCAGAAGTTTTAAATGTGATCTTGCTACGTGGATAGGAGGAGGAGAAGTTTGACGAATTGGAGAGAAGATATAGACGGGTTTAGAAGAGAAGATATAGTAGCGTCTTCATCTTCTCTCTTCACTCTCCAACCCGCACCTACCAAAACTAATCCCCTAAATTAAGGAATCCTAATTGCACTATTATTGTAAATAAATATAGAAAAGTGTATTACTTTTGTAATTATTTTATGGATGCACTATTATTGTAATTATTTTTTAAAATGTACTAAAATATGTAATTTATCCAAAAATAAATTCATTTTATATCTTTCTAACTGATAATATGGGCCCAAGTTAATTTGACTTTTATTAAAATAGAAGCCGTTAGAATATGTTATTTGGGCTGCTACATGTTGTAGCGGCTGACAATATATTTTTTCTCATCTCAGCCTTCCATTTAATTAATATACAATTGACAATTTGGTTGTTGAAATAGTGTTTATAGCAACTGGTTGCTATGGATGAGAACTCATATACATATATATATATATATATATATATATATAGAACACATAAAAATTTTTAATTTAATTTTATGATAACAAACTTAAAGATATTATGTTCTTTTGTATTATTATCAATAAAAATAAATATTATTCTTTATATGAAACCAAAAATAATCAAATGAAACTTTTTTTGTGAAACGGCGAGAGTAATATAATACTACCTCCATTCTATAATAAATTAATAATAGTGATTTTAGCTTCAGGCACATGAACTAAGAAAGTCATTTAATACTATCATTTAATAATTAAAATTTGTATGAAATTATGGGAAGTTGAAAACTACTAAAATAATAAAGAAAATTTATTGGGATAATGAGAAAAGTTAAGAGTGATAGAAAAAAATAAACAATTTATTCTCCTTGAAAGTAAAATGAAGGCTTTAATATCACATACTATCTAAGTACACAAAAAAATGTTTAAAGGTACACAAATCAAATATAAAAATATGTTTATGTTATAAAAGATTAATAATATTAAGAACAAAGATGATGATTAAGGGAGGAGCATTCTCATTTCATATATGTTGTAATTGTATATGTCTCTAACCCATCCTCTTAACAATGCTACTATTTATGGTACAAGGATATCAATACTAAGAGGTTACACAACTCAATGGTCATGAGTTTCAAACCTTAAAGGATATAAGAGTTACAAAGCTTAAAGTTCATTACAATAATGAGGGGTAAGAATGTATCTAGACATGGGTAAGAATGTATCTAGACATCCACACACTATGTATAGTTTTATAACACTCCCCCTTGGATGTCTATTGTATAGCCATACGCATTGAAAGCTGCCTCATTAAAAAGAGTGCAGCGCGTATTAGCTCCCCCTCATGATTATATCCTTAAGTCATTCAGTTGTCGCATTCCAATATTGTGACGCAATCCTTCAAACATTGTAGTTAGTAATACTTTGGTGAATAAATCTTCTAGATTATCTTTTGAGCGAATTTGTTGAATATCAATGTCACCACACTTGTAAGACCCCAACTTATTATTAATGAAATTTAATTTTCTCTATTTATTATTTTGAAATAGTAAGGGTTGATTTGATTAATGTGGATAGTTATGGGTAAAATACGCAAATATTTCAAAATAAGCAAGTGGTTATAAAATATTCATTGTTGTCGGGGAATATTCGTTTGGTCGTGGAATATTCTTGTTGTCGGGGGAATATTAAATGCGACAGTAGCAGATCTTTTATGGGCCCCATAACGAAAAGTGATTGGATGAAGAAAGCGACAAATATAAGTTGTTTAAAAATACTTGGCGTAGTTATTCGTTAATTATCTTTAAAAATACTCGGCGGTAAAAAACACGGTGCTTTGCGGTATTGCACCAATTATTGATTCTTACGTAAGAAGGCACTACTCAATAATGGTTACGATAATTCTTTATTCGATTATTTTATTGATTTAATAATTCTTTGCGTTGATATTTTATATTATTGCGTTGTTTTGATAATTGTCATTACACAAGATATTTTTCATTATCGAGCAATAATTCATATTATCGAATAATATTATTAGATAACATTATTGGCAATGTCTAGAAAGTTACATGCAGGAGAGGTTTGGTCACCTAATTGCGGCGGCGAAGGAGAAATTCTTATTGGAAAGCCCCTCTTTCCTGGGCGCACGGTTGTCGATATTGTGATTACGTAATATTATTTGTGAATAATTAATTATTGATTCATATGATGAGGAAAATATTGATTTTATGTGGATATAGATGGAGAAAATTTTAATGTGACAATTGTTGAAAATTGAAATTTTATCTTTTTTGATAAAATAATTCATTTAAATATATTATTATATTTTAATAATATAATAATGATGATATTTTTACGATGAATGTGGGATATATGAGTATATGTGGAGGAGGAGTATTTTTGTTACCAAAAATATTTAAAGCATGTTTTATGTGTTAAATTGGACCCCATTTCTTGGATTGAAATTTGATTATAACTTGTAAAATCGCTTGGTTTGTGGATTTGATCAATTTACATTTGGAATTTGGAAAAACTTTCTTACGTAAAGTTGTATAGAATTTAATTTCCTATAAAAATCGTGACTTTCGAATTTTTTACGAAAAGGGCTATTTATTGTGAATTATTGAAGTTAGAAGCTCAAAATAATTAATTTTGGAAGTTTAAAATATTTTAAATAACAAAAACGTTTTTTCATTATTATGGTGTGTTACATGTGTGTTGAATGAGCTGAATTCAGTTCTTGGAAGGTTAGGCGTAGGAAAATTTAATTTATATATTAATATTATATTAAATTTTACGCTTTTGGTGTTACAAGCATTTTCCTATAAATAGGGTGCTTAGGTTAGAATTGAAAATTACACTTTAAGCTGAAGTTTTCTCTCTATATTATTGAGCGTATTCTTGTGAGTATTTTGAGTATATTTTGAGTATTGCTTTATCTGATGCAAGTTCAAGTCATAGCTTTATATCAGGTGTTTTAAATTTAGAAATCTTGATCTTTCGAGGTAAGGGATATTATTTTTTTAATGATATTATTTATTCTAATATCATTATCTTAGAAGTATTGATCTGAACTTTTTAATCAAATTTGGAACTTTTAGTGTCGGGTTACTATTCACGATATCTGAGTCTTATTCACGAAATCAAGACTATTCATCGAAAAATAAAAAATTCTTTTAAGTCAAAAATATCTATTCGGATACTAGCTTTGATTGTATCCATGTTTTGATCATTCTTGAATTTTACACCACTATGATTATTTTTGAGGTATTGTTGGACATGGATAAAACAAAATCACGAATCCTTAATCCTTAATCCTTGTCATTTTGTTTCCTTTGGATTCGTTTCTTTAAAAATATTTTTCATCATCCTCGATCTTAAATGATGATATTATTGAATATCTTTGGCTGTAGTGCAAAAGATGAATGATTTCGATAAATATCTTTGGCCGTAGTGCAAAGATGAGCAGTGTTTAGATGAACATGACCGGTGATGAATATCTTTGGGCAGTAGTGCAAAGATGAATATTTGATTCGAGATATATATTGATTGATGTTACGGGGATAAAAGATAGAGCGATGAACTTTTAAATTCATACATAGAAGATAGTAGTTTGCATTCTCTACTTAACTCTTCTAATGAATTATTATTTCATTTGCGAATATTGATTTAAAACTTGTTGTCTATTGTATTCTATTATATTTTTCCTGTTGAAGACTAACGATAATTTGTTGTATATTATCTTAGTCATAATATTCTTTTGGGCTAGTTGAGCTCACCCTTTTCCTTTTTGTTCCATTTTTCTTCTCGGGATGCGAGAATATAGCGAAGTGCAGTTGGGGTATGGAATGAAGGTTCTAGAGAGAGTTGTTTAGTAGTCCTCACCTTTTTGTAAAATAATGTATCAATAAATGTGATGCGGATTTATTTGAGTATAGATATTGTACAGAAGATAATATTTGTATTCAAACTCACGATTTCTTGTTGTAATAATAAAGTTGTAGTTGTTTTACGTCCGTATATTGACAACTCAGAATGGGTGATATATACCTATTTTGGGGGCGTCACAACACTTATCAAGGTCATTTGTGAAAAAGAACTTTGGTGAGATGTGATTTGTTCTATCTCAGTTGATGTATCCCCTTTTTAATACAAAATGGATGGAATTCTTTTGTAGCAATTTCTAAGAATATACCTCGTTAAAAACCTTACCAAATAAAAACCCGGTGGGAAAAAATTTGGCGAAGGAAAAGAGTACAATATTCTTATATAACTTCTAGTGCCTTGGGATTGCCTCATTAAAACCTTACAAAGGAAAACCTAGTGGGAAAAAACCTTAGCGAAGGAAAAAGAGTACAATCAGCACATATCCTTTTTACTCCCCTTCATAAGTACATATAATTTCCATTGTTCATGATAAAAATATCATTAAGTCGAAGTATGTCAATATTGTGCACCATCTTCTTCAAAATCATAGTTGGTAATGACTTAATGAATATATCAACCAAATTATCACATGATCAATATTGCCATTCTTCTGGGATTCATGTGTATAAAATAATTTTGGTGCAATATGCTTGGTTCTATCACCATTTGGATTAAATAATCTCAAATCAATAGTCTCACAAAGATAACGTAAAATATGTTTAATTTCATTACAATATCTTCGAGTTGGTGCATAACTATACATTGCTGGTAAGTTAACTGCAAATGTTATATCAAGTCTCGTCAAATTTGAAATATACATCAAAGTACCAATTACATTAAGATATATTACTTTAGTACCAAAACACCAATTTCACAAAGATATGGTACTTCAAGACCAAAAGTTTATTAATCATTTTCTTGTGGTCAAAATGGATATTTCTTGATATCAAGTGACCAACCCATCATTAGAGCACTCAAAGGATTAACATTATCCATGTAAAGTTACTTCAGGACTTTTTTTCTATGTATGTTGATTGATGAACAAGAATTCCATAGTTCATTTTGTAGGCCAAGACAAAAATTTGGCTTACCAATATCTTTCATCTTAAATTAGTTGTTTTTATCGACTCTTCTGGAGCAAGATCTTTCATCAATAAATACAATAATAATAACAAATCCAGATTATGACCTTTTGATAAAAATGCATGCACAAATTTGATTATTCTCAAATCCTTCTTTCAAAAGATATTCACTTAGGCGATTATACCACAATATGCATCTGGATTGCTTTAACCTATATACAGATCTTTGTAGCTTAATAGAATACATATTTCGAGATGTAGAATTATATATTTTTGCATTTTATATCCTTGAGGATTTTATGTAGATATAATTATATAATGATCCATACAGATATGATGTAACAACATCCATTAATTTCTCTTTCTACCAAGCTAATTAAAATCTGAATGTAATTGTGTCCATTACAGGAGCATATGTCTCTTCATAATTAATATCATGTCTCTGCGAAGAAACCTTGTGCTATAAGTTGTGCTTTGTACCATATAATTTCATTTTTCTTATTTTGTACAAATACCCATTTGTATTCAACAGGCATTACACCTTTAGGTGTTCGGACTACATGTCCAAAAATTTCACATTTACTTAGTGAATTTAATTATGCTTGAATCGCCTCTTTCTACATTGGCCAAATATTTCTACATTCATCAACGATTTGTGGTTCATATATATGATCATTGTGAGACCCCAGATTTTATCAATAAAGATTTAAATTTTTTCGAAATAATTTTTTTATATTATGGTGTGAATTTGAGATAATATTATAGTTGTGGGTAGTATTTATAAATTTTTGCAAAGTATCACAGTGGTTATATTATATTCGATTGGTGGGGAATATTCGGTTTAGCGAGGGAATATTAATACAACGACTCAATCATTGGTGGACCCCATAATGAAATTATTGTCGGATTGAAAAGCGACAAAAATATTTTATTGAAATAACGGCGGAAGTTTTTCTGGTTGATCTTGTTGAACTACTTGGTAGTAAAAAATGCGATGAATCGTGTGGTTGCGTAAGAATACACGGTATTGATTATTGATGCTTATGTGAGAAGTCACCGGTTTGATTCCATTATTGTCGATTAATAATATGAATTATTATAAGCGATAATGACGTTTTGTTTTATTCAGTATTATTAACGTAATAAAAGCGAAACATCTTTTATATAAAATAGAATACTTTATTAAAGTTATTACATAAATAGAATATATTATATTTTATTATGCATAGTGTTGCATAGTGTTTTGCATAGTATTTTGCATAGTGTTTGCATAGTAAAATGTTTTTATATAAATAGAATATATTATATTTTATTTAAAAGATTTTTCTTTAAATATGAACCGTCGATTAAAGTAAATCAAACTGGATAGTTCATGGATTAATTCTTATGCATTCCATTTTCCTATAAATAGAAGCTCATTCCTTCATTATTTTCATTTAATTCATTGAAACTCTACAGAGAGAGAAATTATAGAGAGAAGCTATAGAGAAAATTATAGAAAGAAGAAGAGTATTCTGCTACTTCACTACTTCTAAATTCAGTTCTTTTACGGTAAGGGATATTATTTGTTGTACTCGTAAGGGGTGTTATTCTTTCTTATTCATGAAGAGAACTTACATTATTCCATTCATTATTATTACATTGGAATAACTTGTAAAAAGTGGCATACCCTATACATATAACTTGTATCATGGATACCCTATACTTGGTGAAATCCTTATATTATTCCATTCTTATTTATTCATTGGAATAACTTTGTATCTGCGGAATCCCCTATACTTGGTGATCTTCTTACGTTATTCCATTCTTTATTATTACATTGGAATATCACATGCGTGTGTTGTAACCGGACCGGTTCCATTGTTTATTATTCGCATTTAATATTCTCGCCGGAATATCACATGCGTGTTTTTACGCATGGACTGGTTCCATTACTTATTATTCAGAGTATTTACGATTAGATTGGAACATCACTGTCTGCGCTTTTACGCAGGACCAGTTAAAATCTTTATTATTCTGTTGGAATAACTCCATACATGTGGATTACCACATGCATGGTGAATGATCCTTTATATTCATTCCTTATTAAATTATGAAAATAATATGTACAAGTGGATTACTGCATGGCGGTGAAAATACATTTGTAGTTTCATATATTCTTTATTATCTTTGTTGGTTATTGGTTTTACTGGTTGTATGTTTTTTGACCTATAGTGAAAAGATGATATGTGGTGACTATCTTTGGCTTACGTGCAAAGATGATTTGTTGTTTGATAGCTTTGACGTAGTGCGAAGATGGACGGTGTATGACATGATCATGACCACTAGTGATACTAACGAATATCCTTGGCCGTAGTGCATGGATAATTCAATGATGTGATTGGCGAGGATCGTGACCATTAGCTAACGATTGAATGTCTTTTAGTAGTAGTGCAGCGTGACATGCAATTGATTGGTATGAACATGACCATTGGTTTTATAGTTGAATATCTTTGGCCGTAGTAAAAAGATAGACAACCGATTAGTATGATCATTGTTATTACATTTGAATATCTTGACCTTTGGGGTAAGGATATTGAGTAAACGTTCTATTAAGCCTTTGTGGTAAGAAGGGCTGTTAATTCACATTATTATAAATAGGAATTGTGAATTTAACTAACATTTTTAGTGGTTCGGTGAAGACAAGTGTTGAAAGTTCTATTTGTCTTAAGTATAACAAAGAAGCTGTTGATGAGTATTATTAGGAATAAATATCAACGATGGACTTTTAAATCATAGAAGATAATATATTTTATTCTCTACTTGACTCTTCTAATGGATTGCTTGTTCATTGCAGTTAAACTTGATATTTGTTATATTGTATCGGTTTAACTTTGTTGAAGGCTAACGATAATTTATTCTTCATTATCTTAGTCATAATATTTCTTCTTGGGCTAGTTGAGCTCACCCTTTTTCTTTCTTTATTCTCTTCGTGAAATGAGAACATATTTGAGACGAAGTCTGGGAAGCAGAGTAATGGTCAGAGGATAGCATTAGTAGTCCTCACTATTCCGTGAAATAGTGTGATAATAGTTGTAATGAGGACTCCTTTTGAGTTTGTATAATATCTAGTAGACAATATTTGTATTCAAACTCACGAGTTTATGTCGTATTGTACCATTTACGCTTATATTAGTAAGTTGTATTTGAATTTATGTACCATGTAAGTGGCGACCCAAGATGGGTGACGATACCTAATTTTAGGGGCGCCACAATCATTACTTCTGGTAATATCCATAGCAAATTTATATGAAAATATATTTTATTTCTATCCAATATATACGTCTCCTGTATATACATAATGTATCGAGATCTCGTTATTTTCAGGTACCTGATCCTCTTTAGGGGATAACTCATCCTTTTAAGGGAATAACTCTTCAAGAGTTTTATTTACAGGAGATTTTTGTTCATAAGTTTTGGATAGATTGATAAATTTTGTAGCCTGTTTCATGGGTATAACCTCTTTATAGGCTGCAACTTGTTTTTCTTGTACTTTCTTCTTCTGGGAAATTTTATTTTATTTTTAACATCGATAGATCTTCCACGCTTCAGGTGTGGTTTTAATTCAATTTTCTGCTGTATTAACTGATTGTCTTACAGGGACTTCAATATCTGCTAGAGTATTAGCAGCTAGAATGTGAGATATCACTATTTTCTTATTATCGGTGAATAATTCTGGTAATTGATTTGCAATTCATTGCAAATGAATTATCCTTTGAACTTTTAGTTCATATTGATTTGTATAAGAATCAAGATTAAATAACATTGAAATATTTTAATTAATCTCTCGTCGTGCTTCAGGCAATGATCTCACGTCGTGCTTCAGACAACGACTTTTCTCCCCCTAATGGTGGGAAGACTATTAAAATAACAATCCTCAAAATATACCTTAAAAATATCACTCTGAATTCTTTCTTAGAAGATGAACACCAAATAACAATAATTAAATGTGATAATTTGGTAATTAATTTACTTTGATATAATCAACAGGTCAAGAAATCTTCTGGTTCTTTAAGGAATGTTCATGGGAGTTTTTAATAATTCAATGCATCATTATTGATCCTAGATGATTATGCCAAATCATAAAAATATTTGGATCCAAACACTTCTGGTGTATTGCACACTTCTGGTGTATTACAAATTTTGTTTCAACTATTCTCATTTTAGTATAATATAACCCAGAAGAGAAAATATACAATTTTTCTAATATGAGCTTCTGGCCCGATACTATTGAAGTAATATAAAGAAATTCTTCTTTGCCTTGATATTGGTTTCAATATGATAACCATTATAACGTATATCCTTAAAACTGAGCAAATTTCTGCTTGTCTCAGAAGAATATAAAAAATCATCAATACAAAGTTTTGTGCCCTTTGAAAACATTATAATCGCTCTTCTAGAGACTTTAATTAAATTTGATGAATAATCACTTTTCAAGAGTCTTCAATTATGTTTGATGAATAATCGCTCTTCTAGAGCCTTTAATTAAGTTTGATGAGCTTCTGTCCCATACAACTTCATATATGCAAAATATAAATTTAACTTTATTACTTGAAACATAAATAAAACATATAATAAAATTACTTATTATAATGAAATAAAAATAATTAATTGGTATGGACATTTCTATCAACATATCATCAAGGAACCCATAGTTATCAAAATTAGTTATATCCACTCCATTTGAAAAGTCCAAATAATTCACGGGATCTTCCCATTTTCTTTTCTTTTATGGAGTCTTGGTACAAATCTACCAAATGTTTAGGAGTACGACGGGTACATTCCCTTTTATATATTGATTGTTCTTTTCAAGTCCACTACCACAACTACAACCATAATTTCCTCTATGATTATCAAATGAGGTTCCATTCACTTCAGGGAATGTAATAGAATCGGTCGAGCGAGATTGTTAGTTTTTCGGCAAAAACTCATTATTTTGTACAGCCACTAGAAGAAATGATATCACTTCTAGGAATATAATTTCCTTTATCGCTTCAAGGAATATATTATGAACTTACACTCACAATATTGCTACTACAGGAGTATATTCGAGGTATGAAATATAGTAAATATTTTTTTTTTCTAACATGTCTTTATCAATATTTTTTTTTCATGGAGATGATAGCGAATAAAAATAATTAATTTTGCATGATCCTGCAGGGATGCATGATTTCCAACTTTAATTGCATCTCCAAGGTTCTTTGCCTTTATATGAATCTCAGCATCAAGATTCCATTACAAATAATTCTTGCTCGATATAAATCAAGAGCAACAAATTTAAATCTATAAGATTTAAATATTAAATAACTAAACATATTTCCCATTAAATTAAATAATCATATATGTTCAGATTTAATTATAATGAAACAATTTATAGAAATGCAGTAAAACACGTAATTAAATTTTTCCACTAAAATTAAATAACAAACCAACACTACTAAGTATATTTGTCATTGTAACTTCATACAAAAATATATCAAAAATCATTAGAAATTTAGTTTATTATAATATAACAACGCTACGTTACTATCACCATTCAAAGACTGAAAAATTTGCATGAGGTATATAAAAATGTAAAGAATAAATTATAATAGTTCATGCCTCTTATCATAATGAATACCTTTTAAATGATGCACTCGTTTACATAGAATTTGTGGTTTCTACAACCATTTGAAGTTACAAAAAATTTCCTTTATTTCAGATTGTACATCGTTAAGCCTTGTAATAGAATATTATTCAGTTAGAAAAATTCATGAAACCGTGTCGATTATTCTAGAAAATTGTTTTTTTTATTTTATTTTATTTTTAATTTTTTTTATAGTACTAAACAGTACCATAGAGGATGGTAATATTACATGAGTATATACTTGTGCTACACCAAATATTCATAGCCCAATATGCTTCCCTATATATTCTTGAGATAACATTTCTCAAATATACTTGTACATATGTATAGGCATATAATACAACACTATAAAGTAGTAGCACACTAAACAGTGTGTAACTAGTGAACAATATAATTTATAACAAGACCTTATCAAACATTGATATACACGTATGTGTTAAAGCAGCCACAGCCTTAAACATAATAAAGTACACTCCATTTATAATGTTATCCAAGCGTGAAAGCGCGAATAGAAATAAGAAACAAGTTCTAAAAATGAACCAATATATAGCAAAACAACAAAATCTACTAACATATAAATAGATAGTCTAACACACGTTAATATGATTATATGATAAACTGTGATAAAGTCTTTAAACACTAAAACATAACCACACCACACAAAAAGCTAAACACCAGTACACCGAACTATGTAATGTATTGCCTTAGAAAAAAAATGATAACAAAAAAATCTAAAACACTCTTGATGAGACAACCAAAATTAAATAGTTTACATAACAACTGTTAAATAGTTCTATTATAAATACAAAGATTTGTGAAAAAGTGAAGTAAAAATAAACAACAACTGCATATGAAATTAACCATGTTTTTTTGCATGTTTGTTGATTTTTTCCAGAATAATTGAATTATTTGTGATCACATGCATAGAATAATTATCATAAAATAAAAAAAATAGTACATGCATGCATGATGACCATGCAATACTCAAACATACATATATAGAGAAGAGTTATACCTTCAATTCTATTTCAAACCGAAAATGATTATCTTCAAGATGAAGGTGAGGAGCAACTCGTGCTGATAACGTGTTATAAAAGATTAATAATATTAAGAACAAAGATGAAGATTAAGGGAGGAGCATTCTCATTTCATATATGTTGTAATTGTATGTGTCTCTAACTCATCCTCTTAACAATGCTACTATTTATGGTACAAGGATATCAATACTAAGAAGTTACAAAACTCAAAGGTCATGAGTTTCAAACCTTAACGGATATGAGAGTTACAAAGCTTAAAGTTCATTATAATAATGAGGGGTAGGAATGTATCTAGACATGGGTAAGAATGTATCTAGACATCCACACACTATGTATAATTTTATAATAGTTTAAAAATTGATTTACCATCAAAAATATACTTAAGTGGGTCTACTAAGTTTAGAAAAGACAAAAAATTCATTAGTACAGGTGGGGTCTACTATGGATAAAAATGGTACTTAATTTATTATCTTTTCTCTACTTTAATTTTCAAAACATATTTTTAGGTATGTTTTGAGGGAGGGAGTACTACTCAAAAAAATTGATCAAAATACTAGAAAGATCACAATGTACACATGATCAAATCTTGCAGTATCTTTTGTTTTCCTTGTTGATAAACAAGTTTTTATATAATTATCTCACTAAATAATGTATTCAAATAAAATCTTCAGGTTTCACCTAAAAATTGGCTACAATCTGTACAGAATTTCTCCCCCCTACAAATCACTGTATTTGACCACTAACCAATATTTGCCAAATTCTAGTCTAGGGCAGAGTTCAGTAAGTCAGTTTTCAATAGTATGTCAGTTTTCTTCAAAGAACCAGAGCAACTTCCCTCTCCTAGTTCCTCTTCAGATGCAAGAGAAATGACTCGTAGGAAGTCAAAGCTGCAATGCTAAATCTGGCTGTTGGGGCGACCCAACCCTCAACCCGGAGCTAGGCGAGCCAGGCGCCTGGAGTCTGACATTAAGGTCAGGTTGTACCGGAATAGAATATTGTCTGGGGTGCGGTGATATTGCTTTCCAAGGTGGTCTCCCAAAACTCCCGGCTTCAGTTACTTTGTGCAACACGGAACCTCTATTAGGCATTGTTAAATTGCCAGAATGTAACGTCCTCGCACTTTCTGAATACTTGTGTTCAGCTGAGTCAGTATCGGCTTTAAGAGCCGAATGAGTGGATGAAGAACCATTTTTCGGGACCATTCCTGGTATTTGAGGAGACTGTCCTGTTACCGCGGTTTGTATCACCGTCCCCATTTGAGATGGAAAATTGTACCCAAATACACCATTAAAGCCATTCCTATCAGGGTTAAAGACGGGTTTATTCTGAGTATGGATTGGTCCGGGTCTTATCCCAGGAAATGGTGCACTCCTCGGTACAGCCAACTCATCCAGGGAACTTAATCTCCTATCTACTTCAACCATGTCGTCTTTGGCTTGAAACCCAGATGGGACTACCGGATTTACGCCCAAGGTAGATGGAGTCACTGGTCTGCTTGGATTTCCATCACAGTCCAAGTTAGTTGAAGATCTCTGTTTCTCGAATGAAAAAAATGGTGGCCGTAGTGATACTTCATTTTCTCCCACAAAACCAGGCCCAAACTTCAGTCCTGGAGGCAGAACATTCTCCAGCTTTATGGAAGCGATTTTCCACACAACAGGCCCAAGATTTGCAGCAAATCGAGCTAGGCTTCTTGCATAACTATGCTCCATATGCAAACCTACCTGTATTACCAGTAAAAACTGATGACCTTGACAATTGGCCAAAACATGAAGTTGCAAATAAACAGTGTAATCTGCGGTGTAGCATTGATTAAATGAAATCCACATACTATTTTTGTATTCTTATCATAGAAGCTAGTCCTAGCATGTATTGAGTTGGCCATAATATTTTTAGAAGATATGAACAGTTCTATACAGCATCATGGTGGAAATGTGATTCCAAGAAAGCAAACTATCAAACTCTCCAAAACTCTAACATTAATCAAAATGTAACAATTATAATCAGTCATACCGGCATTAACTGTTTTGTATTTCCACCAAGATCAGACAAAGATGACTCGTGGCCAAAAGCTGAAGGGTGAAATTGCTTGTAGGTGTCACGCCTGGTCTCATCTATCGTAAATTGTTTCTTCCCATACTTCATGTCAGCTCTCAGAATTGATGCTAAAAACAGAATAGAAAAGAGAGAGAAAAAGAAAAGGTTTAGTATTCCACAAAAGGGCTTGAGAGTAATGCATACCCATATCTCAAATTGAAAATGATTCGCAATTTAAAAGGCAAACACTAGTTTTATATTCCCTATCAAACTTTATCATCCGCTAAATTAAGATACGGTAAACCATCACGTATACATGTTATGTAATAAAATGTAAATTGTACAACGCAATTTTGGAGCATGATAAGATTCCGTTCTTATAACTACTCCCTCTTACTCCCTCCGTTCCTAAATAAGTATCGTTTAAGGTTTTTGCACATGAATTAAGAAAGTCATTTAATACTATCATTTAATAATTAAATTTTTTGTGAAATTCCATCACTACCCATTTATGGGAAGTTGAAAAGAATTTATTGGGACAACGAGAGAATGTGGGGGTGATATAGGAAAGTAAATAATTTATTCTCCTATAAAGTTGTAAACGACAAATAAATTGGAACAAATTTTTTCTTTCTAAAATAGGAATGGAGGGAGTAATAACATATGCTTATTTTTGGATATCCAATAAAGGAAAGGACTCTTAGATCAGTAGTCGGTACTGCAGAGGTGTATAAAAATATATATAAAGTAGATAAGGAGTTGAAGACAACACAAAACACTGAAGTTAATTCTTGCACCTGGAAATTCATCATTCCAGTCAGCCAACCACTCGGAGTAGTTTTCACCATTACGAGAGCGGTGGGAGGTGACCATCGCATCAGGTGACTGAAACTTATACAACATAGGCGGCGCTCTTCTTAAATTGTAGGTGTTAGACCCGTTTGTGTTATCTTCCCCAGTACGTTCCCCAGTGGCAAGAGTTGCGCCTGAGGAGAGCTCAGGACCAATACGGTCAACAGAGGTACTACCAAGAGGCTTTTTCAGGTGCTTACTCGGCGGCCTGCCTCTCCTTACAACTTTTGGTCGCAGTTCACCATCATCGCCTTCATGTCTTAAATTTTCAAAGTCTCGTTTAGCCAGATCTTGTATGGACCGGGCCTAAATAACCGAGATTCAATACAATAGTAGACCAGAAGAAAGCTGAATAATCTAAAATAGAGTAATTTGAAACTAGGACATACCTGCCTAAAGTAAATAGTATCTGATGAGTTATACTGCATTGCATTCGAGCAGATCAAGAACACATCTGCCTGGATTTCAAGGGAGGACGAGGTTAGATTGTATTATTATTGTTGGACATCCCAAACACAAAATCCAGATGAATAAATAAGTATTTAAAAGAGAAATACTAGAGAAAATCTCATAAGATCAACTTTGAGAAAACAGGGAAAACCATTATATAATGAGATGCGGCCTTGAATGGAATTCAAAACAAGAAACTCAAAACATACCCTGTCCATCCCGATTTAAATGACCATTTGTCCGTCCCGTTTTAAATGAACATAGAAACCGTTGGCTAAAGCCCAAATTTCAGTTAACCCATCTATGGACATCCACCCAGATCATGAACGATATATTTATAAACATGTCCAAACTGTTCAGCAAAGTCCGCCAAACTATATAACAGATGGCTCCGCCGAATAGGTAGACAGATTGAACTGTCTAAATAGTTTAGTGGAGATTCCGCCAAATTCTGTTAAGTTTAGCTCTGCTAATTTGCTTACAGACAATTTCAAAATTTGGTGAATGCTGACCATGGATTATTCTCCCTCTATCTCATTTGATAAGGCAAAAAAATTTGAGGCACAAAGTGTGATAAAATGCCATTTTGAGCATTTTTCTTAACTTTCCAACTTTACCTTATTAAATTTCGAGTATTATACTCAAAAATAACTTAGGAATAGCCGAATAGAGATATTGTGTACAAATCAAATAAAATATAAATATTAGTCAGATTTGTTGGGAAAGTAAAGAGCGCCTGGCCATCTTTTCATGTTAATTGTGAAGGTCAATTAAGTAGAGGTTAAACGGGTATTTTACACTCCATACTAAGCATTTATTGTGCAACTTTATCATCATTTTGGGACATCCCAAAAAGGAAATTTTGCCTAATAAATTGGGAAATATGGAGTATATTTATTGTACAAGTTAAATATAACTGAAAATATAATATAAGAATGTATTGCGAGTATAAAAATACATTACAAAAATAATGGATATATAAGTTTTAACATATCTTCAAATCCCAAAAAAAAACACAAATAGTGAGCCACTTAAAGCGAGACAGAGGGAGAACTAACTAAAGCTTTTAAAAATCCCAACATCCCACAACTGATATCTCAATGGAAAGAAAGAGCTTGAGCAAGGCATGACACTCATTCATTGAATCATATTACCATAGTGGTGGACAAACATTACAGTCATAATGATATCAACCTCCAACAACTTATATCTCAGAAAAATACTTGTAAAATCTAAAAGACTTAATTTATTTTTAAGTAATTGAGACTCAGGGAGTGAATGAAAAAGATGAATCATTTCACAAGTTAATAAATGCAGTGCAATGACTAATTCCGTCTATCAATAAATCAAATAAGAATAACAATAATAAGTAGAACTCTAAATTCACAAGAAGCTAGTGAATATAACCCATTTCTGTATTTCATTATTCATAAGAATAAAGATAGCACAGATGGTGACCATCTCATTGTGACTTGTGAGTGGTTAGTATTTCTTGCTTAGGTAAAAAACCTATATAACAAAAGTTTTTCTTGCAGAAGATGAACAATCAAAGCTCAGAGGGTAACCATAAAAAAATTTTAAACTTCATTACTAAATAATTGTCAATGAAAAAATTGGAGAGTCAAACAATTGCGCACAATTAGATACTCCCTTGGCAATCAATAGAATATGAATCCTAATTCATCACCAATTCAGACAATCAAATTTAATGGTAGTGCGAATGTGTCCAATCAATTAAGAATCTAATAATAAGAACTTCCACAGGTCCATTATAAAGTGATCAATGTCTTCATGCCGCAATGTACTGGCCAAAACACAGTATAGAAACAAACTTTATCAACCACCTAACTTCCCTTTAAACAGATTCTTTCCCAATTTATGTCTCACTCATTTTTGTTCTTTTCATAAATGTATGTACCCCTCCACATCATTCGTTCAAAAACTAATTTACTTATCAAAAAAATTATTCATTTTAGCATCATCCAAGTGTTTTGAAATTAATATTTCAGCCTAGAATTTAAGAACACCGCAATCAACTACACCTGCAGAACGGATTACATGTACGAAAGTTAGGGTTCCAGAATTCAAGATGACTAACACAAACAAGCCCGGCATACAGAAATTGACAAACTGGTTCAAAAAAAATATGTTCATGCAGATTATCGCACAACGGAGCAAAAGTGCAGAAACTAGGTTTAGTAGTGCAGAACTGCATATGACTCGAAAGAAAGAACTTTAAAATATCAGAAGTTCAGCGCATCTTAGTTGCCAAAGTAACTCTACAAGACTACAACTACAATAAGCATCACAAGTGAAATTAAAGTGATCAACACATATAAATAAACATTGATAAATTCAAACTTCTGGCTCAGATAGTCACCAACCAACCTCTAATTGTTCCAAGTTCAAGTATAATCCCGCATCAAGTTTCATCCTAACAGTCCCAAAATCCATTGGAAGCTCAATAATTTCATGGTAATCGGGGAGCTGCATAAAATGTATAAAATCAATCTCCAAACGGGAATCGTGAATAATACAAAAAGTATGCATCATTTTCAGGAAAAAACACCTCATTGGGATCAACAGGCTCAGAGAATACACCATAAGTGTCCTTCCTGCAGTTGAATATTAAAAATTAACAAGTCTTCTAACAATACCCCAATAGAAACAGTAGAAGAAAAAGAACAGCTAGGAAGCTAAAAGAATATAACACACTTTTGAAGCCTGTCAAGAATGAAGACCAACAACTTTTTGTCTAGTAAAGGTGTTGTGGGTCCGCACTCCAATGGTGACCCTATACACAAATAAATGAAACAAATTCAATAAAAGTAAATTAACCAACCGGGAATTCCCAACTTTTATTCAATAATAGATAATAGATTTATACCATGTAGAGTGTCAGTCGCTTTCGTAACCTTTTCCTCCTGCAAATTTTATCCAGTACCATAAGTTAGAACTAAAGAAAATGAGCTAATATAAACCCAGTTGTAGTTCTATACTCCTCAACAAGGAGACTTACAGTAAAACAGCTGCTACAAGTAAATACTAAGGGAGGAATAATTAAAGAAAAGACAAATTTGAACTTTTTCCAATGTTATTCAGCAACATAAGAAAAAGGCCCTTTAACTTCAAACAATCAATAATAAAATACTAGGAGTAATAATAATAGGAAAGAAATAATATTTAGACGCTGAAAACTAAAAACTAGCTCGGATTTATAAAACTTAAAAAATTAAATGCTGAATATTTATAAAAGTAAAGTTCTTATATATACCTACAAAACCCTTGACCCAGTCAAACAACATGTACCCACATATCGGATCTTGGAAGTCGCCAGAGAAAAAAGGAACGTTGGAATTAAGCGCCAAATTCCAACGATTTAAATCACCCCATCCAACAAAAAATTCAAATTTTACATGCCCAAAAAACAAAATTGAACCTTTTTCAAATTTCTTAATAAATCAATAAAATTAATCACCTGATGATCAGTGAGCAAATTATCACCAGATCTGTCCGTAACAGCATTGATTTTGCATTTTTTAGGAGAGGCCTCGGGATTTTCGCCCTCATCATCCGAATCAGAAGTAGCCGAAACCGAATTTATAGACGAGGATCGAGGCAAATTATCAAAATGTTGTCGTTGCTGTTGAATTGATTGGGGTAAACGAACAACGAGCTTGACTTTTTTCTCTTTCCGCTCGTCATCATCATCGTCTCCGAGCTCCGGCGACGGATTACGGCGAGTGGATCGGCGAGTGGGATTAGGGCTAGAAGAAGAAGAAGCAATTGGGGGTGGTTTTTGTTGTTGTTGTTCCTCTTGTTGTTGTTTGAGGAGATTGCGCTTTTGGAGATCTATGAGAGAAGGGCGGCCTTTCTTCTTCTTCCTCTTCTTCATGTCCGTTGTAGTTGCTGTTTCTGCTGCTGCTGATACCTTACCCATTCCTACGTTTCTCTCTCTCTCTCTCTCTCTCTCTCCTCTCCCTCTCCTCTCCAAACAGGCGTTGGTTACTTTTGTTTTTTATTTATTTTATTTTTATTTTATTTTTTGGGATGGGGTTTCCTACGTGTGAGAGGAGTCACACGGATGGGATGTTAAGAGAGAGAAGAGGTTGGTTGGGCCGTTTGGGTTGTGTTTGTGGCCTGGCCTGCCAACGGAACGGGGCGAATAAACTTTTTTTATACCCGTCCCGTTAATGAGTCCTCAGTCCCTTCCCGTATTTAACCACTACTTAAAAATAAAGGATATTTTAATGATTATATTATAGCATATTTAATTATATGAAATTTATTCAATTAATGTAATACCCCTCCGTTCCTAAAAGATTATTATTTTAAAAAAAAAAATTATTTCAAAATATTTATTGTTTATAATTTTTGAGGAGAATAAATTATTTATTTTTCTATATAACCCCTACTTTTTCTCATTGTTCTAAGAAATTGTATCTTTCTTGTATTAATAGTTTTCAATTTCCCGTAAATGGATAATGATGGAATTTCAAATAAATTTTAATTATTAAATGATAACATTAAATGATTTTCTTAATCTATGTGCCAAAACTTTAAACCATAATTTTTAAGAAGCGGAGATAGTCTTAATTCTATGAAATCAACTTATAAATTGGTCAAATCAACTTATAAGTTAGTTATAAGTAATTTTTTACTGGTCAAGTATAGTATTCGGTGTGAGACCTATTTTTTATTTTTAAGAAGTAATAATTTTTACTTTTAAAAAATGACTTATAAGTTCTTTTAAAATTAATAAGTTTGGCCAAATGTAAAAACTATTTTATCCTTATTTTAGTTATCTTTTCAATTTATTTTAATTTAATTTTTAACTTATAAATAAAAATAATATCAAGTACTTTTATTTATAAATCATAAACTTATAAGTCATGATAGTGGTGAACCTCCGGTGATACCACATCGGTGTACTCCAAAACAACAAATTTCATCGAATTTGATATTCTTCACAAATAAATTGCAAATTACAATATATATATATATATATATATATATATATAAAATAAAACATGTTTATGCAGTTATGCAATTATTTTTTTTATATATATCCAAATTTCACCCAAAATAATTGTATGTAAAAAATTTTGATTTAAATAAAATATTAATTTTTTTTAATTATTTTAAAAAAAAACAAAAAAAAAAAGTTCGGATTTTACTCCCGTCTGGGAGTCCGGACCTGACCCTGACCCTGACCCTGACCCATATATATAAACTGACAAATAAATTATTTATATAACAATAATACTCTTTTCATTTCACACAAAAAAAATTCTTGATAAAATTTACAAATTTTAAATGTATATTTTATTTTATTTTCTTCACCTCCGAGGGAACACTGCCCACTATATCTCCACGCTGACCACTGAAATAAGAAATTATTTGATTCCTTAATGTCTAAATGATATGCTCGCCATTTTAAATCTGAATTTTTATTTTATATATTCTCTAAGTTGGCTATAAATTATTATCGTCTTAATGGGTCATTAACGGAAGTGATTAACACTAAATTTATTTTTGAGTAAGTTAATTAATTAACTAATAAAGTGCTGACACATAAATAAAATTTTATGTGTATCAATTGATCAATTTATTAAAAAATAAATTTTATGCTAACCGAATCAGTCATTAACACATGCCTCCATTGCCAAGTCACAACAAAATGAATTTGGTAAATGACTACTCTCGCCGCCATAAACAAAGAGAGATTTGAGATACAGGGATTTAAGGTTTTTTTGTGTGCTTCAGTGGCCTAAAATAACTAAAGACCTTAACAAAAATAAAGTTTTTTTTTACATCCTATTACATTACAATTCAATTCAAGGTTAGGGGGGATTAAGAGAAATCTAGTGGGCGAATCATGAAAAATCTAGAGAAAATTTACCTTTCTTTATGCAAGAAGAAATTTTTTAATTTCGGCAACTCCAACAGCACAATCTTACACTATATTTAGTTTAGGATTTATCTTCCATCTCCAGCAGATAGACTAAATATAGTCTGTGACTATATTTGAAGCACCAACAAGACTAAATCTATGAACTTGATAGTCCATGGATTATAATTTTAATTAGGGTCCTTTACATAAGTATACAACAAATAGAAAGTAATTACAAGAAAAGTGCATCAACTAAATAATTACAAAAAGAATGTAATTATTACAAAAATAGTACAATTCACATTAATAAGGAAACCTAAAATCAAGGATAACTAATAATTCAAATTCAAATTCAAATCTTGTCTCTAACAACAATTTCAAATCCATGTTTCAAAATTCAAATCAAAATGAGAAAATTAAAAATAAAAAATTATGAAGGAGCTAATGTTCATCATCCTCCTCTCTCGCCATGCGCCGTCATTGCCATTATACATCATGCCATGGCCATGTCATTTTGGAGTTGCTATTCTTAATTTCTTTGACGATTTGGTTACCCACAAAAAATTGAAATGGTTACCTTTATACAATTTTGACTAAGTAATTGCATCACATTTAAAATAAAATTGGTAATCAAATAAAAGCGAATTGGTTATCTTATCAAATGGTTTGGTAACCAACTATATGAAATTTGTTACTAAATTGCATCACATCCAAAATAAATTAGTAACCTAATAAACTAAATTGGTTACCTTATCGGAAGGTTTAGTAACCAAGCTGCATAAATTTTAATTCTAAATTGCATCACATTCAAAATATATTAGTAAACTAATAAAACTGAATTGGTTACCTTATCAAATGATTTGGTAACCAACTACATGAAGTTTGATTACCAAATATATATCGCATCCAAAATAAATTAGTAACCTAATAAAACTAAATTGGTTACCTTATCGGAAGATTTCGTTGCAGTGAAAATAAAGAATGGATGGGTGGTGGTGGGAGGCGAGGGATCGAGGAGAGGCGGGAGGAGGAGGAGAGGAGGAAAGGAAGGCGGGAAGAGGGGGGAGAAAAGGAGGCGTGAGGAGGGGGAGGCGGAGGAGGGAGGTGGTGAGGCGGGGAAGGAGGAGGGGGGTGCAGAGTGGGAGGATAAAGGCGGGAGGAGAGGGAGGGGGGTGGGGAGGGTGGCGGGAGGAGGTGGAGGCGGGAGGAGGGGAGGCGGAGGAGGTGAAGCGAGGAGGAGGAGGAGGGAGGAGGGGAGGAGAGGGAGAGGAGGGTGGGGAGGGTGGCGGGAGTAGGGGAGGAGGAGGAGGAGGAGGGAGGGGAGGAGGAGGAGGAGGAGGAGGAGGAGGCGGAGGAGGCGGGAGGAGGAGGAGGAGGCGGGAGGAGGGGAGGCGTGAGGTGGGGAGGGGTGAGGGTGGGGAGGAGGAGGAGGAGGAGGAGGAGGCGGAGGAGGAGAAGAAGAAGGGAAACAAAATGGAGTGGGAGAAAATCGTGGGAGAGATGGGGAGAAAATTATGGAGAGATGGGGAGAAAATCGTATGCATAATTAAAGGGATAAGATTACACTCTTTTTGTAATTAAGTATTGCACTAGTATTGTAAATAAATATGGAAGTGTATTAGTTGTGTAAAATTTTTATGAGGACACTATTGTTGTAATTATTTTTAAAAATGTAATAGAATATGTAATTGTCCCTTTTAATTATATTTAAATGGGAGAGTGGAAGGAGATTGGAGCTTTTTTGAATTTATAGATTATTTTAATTTTTTTATATTCTAGTCCACGAGATAGTCCATCTGTTGAAAAGATGGGAGACTAGAGGACATTTGTTGATGTCATATGGACTAAATATAGTCCATCAGATAGTCTAGCTGCTGGAGATGCTCAAGTGATAGATTCACAAATCACAACTGATCTTCCACAGTAAAAAAAAAAAAATTACCGCTAAATTATCACCTTTAATTAGGGCCAAGTAAGAAATCAAATTACCACTAAAATCGAAAACAACATAAATCGCATTAATGGTTCCGGTATATGTGACGATTTTAGGTGAGTTGAAAAATCAAATTTACGGTTAGAGCTTGGTTACTGGCTAAAATCGAATGCATAAAACCGAAATCGCATCATACTTTTTTTGAGTTTTTTTTTTCATTTAAATTATTAACAAGAATGAGGCTTCGTTACATAAAATGGACGCTCTTACTTTTTATTATCATCTCATTGATCTTACTGTTCGTTTACTTTTCAAGGTCTCTTTTACTTCTTCACACGCATTTAGAAAAAATCCATTTACATCACAGAAGAAAAAAAAAAAAATTGATAAAAAATTATAAAATTGTTAAATTGAATTAATTTTGTATTATAAGCTATGTATCAGTCTTTCAATGCATTTGTCTTATTTATTTTCTCGATGAATAATGATAAACAAATCAAACAATCCATTATTCATTCAAGCGTCCAGCTTTTTTTATTCCACAGTTTTTCTTTTATATAACCTCTTCAAATATTTCTCTTATATAAAAGATTATGATTAATCATTTAATTTTAGAGTAACTGTAATAATATTTCTAGAAATAGATTAATTTAATTTGTTTTGAAACCGAAAAAGTACAGAATCCCTCCAATAGCATAAAAAAGTAACAGTAATAGAAGGGGTGGGAAAAATTACAAACTAACTCGCAAAACTGGATAAATTCTTGCAGCATCACCATCTGTTTTCTTTATTGATAAACAAGTTTCTATATAATTATCTCACTAAATAGTGGATCCAAATGTTACAGAAGAAACTCTTTCGAGTTTCACCTAAAAATTGGCTACAATCTGTACAGAATTCCACCCCCCAACCCCCACCCCTCCAAATCGCTGTAATGACCAGCACCACTAACCAATATTTGCCAAATTCTAGTATAGGATGTAATTAACTTCCCTCCCCTAGTTCATGTCAGTTTTGTTGCAAGGACCACAACTTCCCTCCCTTAGTTCCCCCATCAGATACATGAGAAATGACTCGTATGAAGTCATAGCTGCAACGCTAAATCTGGCTGTTGGGGAGACCCAACCCTTAACCCGGAGCTAGGTGAGCCTGGCCCCTGGAGTCTTACATTAAGGTCAGGTTGTACCGGAAGAGAATATTGTTCGCGGTGCGGTGACAACGCTTTCCAAGATGGTCTCCCAGAACTCCCGGCTTCAGTTACTTTGTGCAACTCTGATCCTGTATTAGGGGCAATTAAATTGCCAGAATGTAATGTCGTCACACTTTCTGAATAATACTTGTGTTCTTCTGAATCAGTATCGGTTTTAAGAGCCGAATGAGTGGATGAAGAACCAATATTGGGTATCATGCCTGGTATTTGAGAACGCGGTGAAGCCTCTTCCGGACCAGACTGTCCTGTCACTGCAGGTTGTCTCATCGGCCCCATTTGAGATGGAAAATTGTACCCAAATAAACCATTAAAGCCATTCCTATTAGGGTTAAATACAGGTTTATTCCGAGTATGGATCAGACCAGGTCTTATCTCAGGAAATGGTGTACTCCTTGGTACAGCCACCTCATTCTGGGAACTTAATCTTCTATCTACTTCAACCATGTCATCTTCGACTTGAAACCCAGATGGGACTACCGGATTTACGCACGAGGTAGATGGAGTTGCTGGTCTGCTTTGTTTGCCATCAGAAGCCAATTTATGTGATGATCTTTGTTTCTCAAATGAAAAAAATGGTGGCCGTAGTGGTGCTTCATTTTCTCCCACATAACCAGGTCCAAACTTCATTCCCAAAGGCAGAACATTCTCCAGCTTTTTGGAAGCGATTTTCCAAACAACAGGCCCAAGATTTAAAGCAAATCGAGTAAGGCTTCTTGCATAGCTATGCTCCATATGCAGACCCACCTGCATTTCCAGTAAAAACTGACTACCTTAACTCTCAGTCAAAATGTAAAAGAGCAAATAAGCAGGGTATATCCAGGATCAAAGAGATCCACATACTATTTCCTATTCTAATCATAAGAGCTAGTCCTAGCATGTATTGAATTGGCCAGGTAATATTTTTAGAAGATACGAACAGTTCCCTAAAGCATATCATGGTTGAAATGTGATTCCAAGAAAGCACACTGTCAAACTCTCTAAGACTCAAATTTATCAAAATGTAATAATCATAATCAGTATTATCAGTCATACCGGCATCAACTGTTTTGTATTTCCACCAAGATCAGACAATAAAGATGGCTCGTGGCCAAAAGCTGAAGGGTGAAATTGCTTGTACGTGTCACGCCTGGTCTCATCTATTGAAAACTGTTTCTTCCCATACTTCATGTCAGCTCTCAGAATTGATGCTGCACACAAGAAAAAAAAACAAATAAAAGGTTTGGTATTATACAAAGAGACTCCAGAGTAATAAACCCCAAATCTTAAATTGAAAAAGAGTATCAATTTGAAATACAAACACTTTGAGGTAAATCTTCCAACACGTGTACATTGTGTAATAAAATGCAAGTTATAATGCAGTTTTGGAACATTATAAGATTCCATTCTTTATAATTAACAACAGACACTTATTTTAAGATATCCAATAAAGAAAAGGACTTTTAGATCGGTACTGAGGTGTATAAAAATATTTAAGTAGTAAATAAGGAGTTGAAGGCAACACAAAACACCAAGTAATTCTTGCACCTGGAAATTCATCATTCCAGTCAGCCAACCACTCGGAGTAGTTTTCACCATTACGAGAGCGGTGGGAGGTGAGTATCGCATCAGGTGACTGAAACCTATACAACATAGGTGGCGTTCTTCTTAAATTGTACGCGTTAGACCCGTTTGTGTTATCTTCCCCAGATACGGGCGGTCGGTCCCCAGTGGCAGAGTTGCACTTGAGGAGAGCTCAGGACCAATACGGTCAGCGGAGGTGCTACCAATAGGCTTTTTCAGGTGCTTAGTTGGAGGCCTGCCTCTCCTTACAACTTTCGGATGCAGTTCACCATCATCGCCTTCATGTCTCAAATTTTCAAAGTCTCGTTTTGCCAGATCTTGTATGGATCGTGCCTAAATAACACAAAATTTAGTAATAGACGACGAAAGCTGAATAATATAAAATGGAGTAATTTGATACTTGACATACCTGCCTAAAGTAAATAGTATCTGATGAGTTATACTGCATTGCATTTGAGCAGATCAAGAACACGTCTGCCTGGATTTCAAGGAACGACAAGGTAAGATAGAATTATTATTCTTTGACATCCCAAACACAAATCCAGATAAATAAATAAATAAAAGAGAAAATGCTAAAGAAAATCTCATAAGGCCAACTTTGATAAAATTGGGGAAACCATTACATGATAAGATGTGGCCTTGAATGGAATTCATAACAAGAAACTCAAAACGTATACTCTGTCGGTCCTGCTTTGAATGACTATCTTCTAAGGTTGTTTTCGTCTTTAAAGACAAGCCAGAAACACGTTAATATACTGAAGTATGATCCCATAGCAAGCATCGACTATATCAGTCAACCCATCTATGGACATCCACCCAAATCATTAACGACTACGATTTTTTAAAAGCAAAGTCCGCCAAACTATATAGTCGATGGGTCCACTGAACAGGTAGGTAACTGCCTATTTAAGTCATATTTGTTGGAAAAGTGAGGGACTCACCATCTTTTTATGTTAATTGTGAGGTTCATTTAAGAAGAGGTATCAAATGGGCTTAGGAAGTTGGGAGTAGAAAAATAGTACATGGGATAGTCATAGGACTACCCTCAAAGATAATAAAGCGTTTATAGGTACCTAAATGGTATAAACATGTTAAAATAATTCAATCCCATGCAACAGATTACAAACAAACATAGCCTAGATTCACAAGAAGTTTGAGAATATAACCCTTTTTGTATTTATAATAGTAAAAAGATAGCACACACGATGTCTGTCATCTGCCATATTTCTTATCATTTAACCTTCTCAATTTTTTTTACCACAATGACGAATCAGTCAAACAAACTTCGAAAAAAAAGACCAACTATAATTCATTAACAGCAAAATAGTCTCTAGATCAAGACCTATCAATCCCTTAAAAACTGAGGGAATTTCTAAACAACAGAACCAAAATAAATCTTAATAGAAATACAGGCAACTTCTATATTACCTAGGCATTACATATGTGCTGATTAGACGGCAGAAGTCAAACTATAATACAAAACTAAAATAGTTATAATAACTGTAGAAATTTACTTGTTAATTTAATGGAGTATTTAACAAACAACTGCAGTTGGTCCCCTATTTTCCTTTTATATTTACATTTGTTCTATTACACCCCTAACACTGCTTTGATCAAGAATAGAAATGGTTTTCAGTCAGGAAGTACAAAGAAAAAACTGTAGAAAGTTCCCAAACATTAACAAAAGTGACTAAAGAACTGTACTTTTGACCATAACCCCAAAAACATCCTGCCTTCATGATCTACCAACAAAACTGGCTGAACTAAGATATAAGTACAAACTGAACTTTAAAATTTACATTTGTTCTATTACTCCCCTAACACTGCTTTGATCAAGAATAGAAATGGTTTTCAGTCAGGAAATGCAAAGAAAAAATTGTAGAAAGTTCCCAAACATCAACATAAGTGACTAAAGAACTGTCCTTTTGAGCATCACACAAAAATATCCTGCCTTCATGATCTACCAACAAAACTGGCTGAACTAAGATACAATTACAAATTGAATATCGCTATAGCCACCCTACAAGCAAGATTCTCAATGCTATTGCAGCGGACAGCCTCATAAAAGCACGCGGAAAGCAAGTTTCCAAGGACGAGGCTAGTGATTCCCTTTTTTCATAACATATACTTCTCTCTCTTCTGGTGTTGGAAAGCGATGGAACAGGTGTATTCAAGTTTTTTTGTGAAAAGCGACTGCAGTACTCATAGTAAGGAGTAGTGCAGGCACTCACTTACAACTTCATTCATGAATCTCATTGCAAGTGATTAGTACTTCTTGCCTACATAACTAAGACTGAAGTTATTAAGAAAATCGTGTGGAAATGTATGAGCCCGCCACTTAACGACTTTCATGACCATTTACAAAGGAAAACATATTCTTTCTCCTTTTCAGACATTAAAAAAAAGCTCAAAGAAAAGGCCTAATTAGGACTCGGAAGTGATCATAAACTATATTACAAGAATATTTCGTGCAAAAGAAGAACGGTCAAAGCTGAGAGGGTAACATAAATTAATTTTAAATTTCATGACTAAATAATTGTCCATGAATAAATTGGAAAGTGAAACAAGTGCGCATAAAAAGATATTCCCTTGGCAATCAAGTAGTATATAAGTCCTAATAAGTCACCCATTTAGACAATCAAATTTACTAATACCACGAAGTATGTCCAGTCAATAAAGAATCTCACAATAAGAACTTCCACAGTTCTATTATAAAGCGATCAATGTCTTCATGCTGCAATGTCCTCTTGGCCAAAATACAACATATAAATCAACTTCTATCAACCTCCTCACTTCCCTTCAAAAAGATTCATTCCCAATTTATGTCCCACTAAATTTCGTTCTTTTCAAAAATTTATGTACCCCTCAAGATCATTCATTCAAAAAATAATTTACTTATCAGAAAAATATTCAATTTCACATCAACCAAGCATTTTTAAACTAATATTTCAGCCTAAAATTTGAAAACAATGCAATCAACTACACGTGCAAAACGGATTACATGTATGAAAGTGGGGATTTCAGACGTTGAAGAAGACTGACACAAACAAGCCCGTCATACAGAAATTGACAAACTGATTCCAAAACAATATATTCATGCAGATTATCACACAAAGGACTGAAGGAGCAAAAGTGCAGAACTAGGCTTAGTGGTGCAGAACCGCATATGACTTGAAAGAAAAAAAAATTTAAATAGCAGAAGTTCTGTGCATCTTAGTTGCCAAAGTAACTCTACAACTACAATAAGCATCACAAGTGAATTAAAAGTGCTCGACACACATAATTATGAACATTGATAAATTCAAACTTTTGGCTCAGAGAGTCAGCAACCAACCTCTAATTGTTCCAAGTTCAAGTATAATCCCACATCAAGGTTCCTCCTAAGAGTCCCAAAATCCATTGGATGCTCAATAATTTCATGGTAATCGGGGAGCTGCGCAAAATGTATAAAATCAATCTCCAAACAGGAATCATGAATAATCAAACAGGCATTCATCGTTTTCAGGGAAAAACACCTCATTGGGATCGACAGGCTCAGAGAATACACCATAAGTGTCCTTCCTGCAGTTGAATATTAAAAATTAGCACGTCAACTATCAATACCCAAATAGAAACAGTAGAAGAAAAAGAACAGCTAGGAAGCTAAAAGAATATAACACACTTTTGAAGCCTGTCAAGAATGAAGACCAACAACATTTTGTCTGGCAAAGGTGTTGTGGGTCCGGACTCCAATGGTGACCCTGTCCACAAATAAATGAAACAAATTCCATAAAGAGTAAATTAACCAACTGGAATTCCCAACTTCAGTTCAATAAAAGATATTAGATTTATACCATTTAGTGTGTCAGTCGCTATCGTAACCTTTTCCTCCTGCAAAATTTATCCAGTACCAGGGGTTAGTACTAAACAAAATGAACTAATATAAACTAAGTGGTAGTTATAAAAACTCATCAACAACTAGACTTGTAGTAAAACCAGCTGCAGAGCAAGTACAAGGGAAAACTAACCGAGAATAATTAAATAAAAGACAAGTTTGAACTTTTTCCAATGTTATCCAGCATTCATAAATAAAAGGTCGTTTAATAAAATACTACTAATAATAATAGGAAATATTAATATATAGAAACAGAAAGTAAAAAATAGCTTGGATTTATAAACTTAAAAAATTAAATGCTGAATATTTATAAAAGAATAGTTCTTATGTACTACAAAACCCTTGACCGAGTCAAAACACATGCACAATCAGATCTTGGAAGTCGCCAGGAAAAAAAAAGTAAACGTTGGAATTAACCGCCAAATTCTACAGATTTAAATCACGTCATCTAACAAAAAAATTCAAATTTTACATACCGAAAAACAGAATTGAATCTTTTTTAAAATTTCCCAATAAATTAATAAAATTAATCACCTGGTCAGTACCAATATTATCCTCAGATCTGTCCGTTACGGCATTGATCTTGCGTTTTTTGGAAGACTCCCCGTGATTTTCTCCCTCATCACCCGAATCAGAAGTACCCGAAACCGAATTTAGAGACGAAGATTTATGCAAATCATCGAAATGTTGACGTTGCTGCTGAATTGATTGGGGCAAACGAACAACGAGCTTGACTTTTTTCTCTTTCCGCTCGTCATCGTCGTCGTCTCCGAGCTCCGGCGACGGATTGCGGCGAGTGGATCGGCGATTGAGATTAGGGCTAGAAGAAGACGTAATAATTGGGGTTTTTTTGTTGTTGTTGTTGTTCTTCTTCTTGTTGTTGTTTGAGGAGATTTCGCTTTTGGAGATCTATTAAAGAAGGGCGGCCTTTCTTCTTCTTCCTCTTCTTCATCTCTGTTGTTGCTGCTTCTGCTGCTGCTGCTGCTGCTGATACCTTACCCATTCTTTGCGTTTCTTTTTCTTTCTCCAAACAGGCGTTAGTTATTTTTGTTTTTATTTTTTTATTTTTTTCATTTTATTTTTATTTTTTGGGGGAATGGGGTTTCGTACGTGTGAGGGGATTCACACGTATGGAGTATTTAGAGAGAGAAAGAGATTGGTTGGGGTCTCGGATAAACAAATAAACAATATTGTAAATGAATCTAATAGAATTAGTTCACAAAATTTATGAGTATAAAATAGAATTTTATTAAAATTCGTTTAATTATCGAGTCGAGTACGATCTCGAATCGAGTTCGAATAATTTAAAATTTTTAAATAAATATAATTATATTTATGATCTAAATATTAATAAAAAGTTATAATTTGAAGAGATTCGAGTAATATATCGAACTTTAAATTTATTTATATTTGAATCGTTTATATTTTATATCGAACTCGAATCGAATTAAAATTTTAGTCGAACGAGTACGAATCGAGCACAAATTATTTGATCATTTTACGGTCACATTCATACACGAGGGATGAATGATGTTAGGTTACGTCGTCGTTTTGTATGTAATTACTTTTGTTTTGTTGTTGACTTTGAGAATCTAAGTATTGAATAGTGGACTATCAGGTACAGAGTTGTTCAGCCGGCTTCCAAAATAACAAATGTCATCTGAATTTTGCTATTAATAATTTTTTTATAAAATAATAATACTATTTTCATTCCACACAGAGTTTTCTTTAAAATATTTTAAACTTTAAAAGCACATTTTATTTTATATTTTACCCCTTGTTTAGCATAATAATATTTACAGTGCTATATATAACCAATATATATTTAATAACCATAGTCAATGGCGGAACCAGAACGTTTTTATAGAGGGTCAAAAACGTTCTGATTCCACCACTAGTTTTATTACATGGCAATAAATTCTTATGTTAGTGATGTTGTTGATAGACCTTTTGTAAGACCCCAACTTATTATTAATGAAATTTAATTTTCTCTATTTATTATTTTGAAATAGTAAGGGTTGATTTGATTAATGTGGATAGTTATGGGTAAAATCTGTGATATTTCAAAATAAGCAGTGGTTATAAAATATTCATTGTTATTGGGGAATATTCGTTTGGTCGTGGAATATTCTTCTTTGTCGGGAATATTAAATGCAATGGCCTAGTGATCTTTTATGGGCCCCAAAGCGGAAAGCGATTGGATGAAGAAAGCGACAAATATAAGTTGTTTAAAAATAACAGGCGTAGTTATTCACAGAATTATCTTTGTTAAAATATACCGGTGGTTAAAACAAAGTAGCTGCAGTATTACACCAATTATTGATTCTTACGTAAGAAGCCTACTTTCGATAATGGTTATAGTAATTCTTATTCAATTATTTTATTGATTTAATAATTCTTTGCGTTGATATTTTATATTCTTTGTTATTTTGATAATTGTCATTACGGTATTTTTTATTATCGAAGCAATAATTCATATTATCTGAATAATATTATTAGATAACATTATTGGCAATGTCTAGAAAGTTACATACAGGGAGGTTTGGTCACCTAATTACTTGCCAAGTAAGGAGAAATTCTTATTGGAAAGCCCCTCTTTCCAGGGGCGCTTTGGTTGTCGATATTGTGATTACGTAATATTATTTGTGAATAATTAATTATTGATTCATATGATGAGGAAAATATTGATTTTATGTGGATATAGATGGAGAAAATTTTTAATGTGACAATTGTTGAAAATTGAAATTTTATCTTTTTACGATAAAATAATTCATTTAAATATATTATTATATTTTAATAATATAATAATGGTGATATTTTTACAACGAATGTGGGATATATGAGTATCTGAGGAGGAAGAGTATTTTTGTTGCAATAAATGTTTAAAACATATTAAACATGTAAATTGGACCCCATTTATTGGTGAAATTTGATTATAGCTTGTAAAATTGCCGTTTGTGGATTTGGTCAATTTTGTTTGGAAATTGGAAAAACTTTCTTCCGCAAAGTTGTAGAGAATTGAATTTCCTATAAAAACTCGTGAGATTTGAATTTTTACGATAAAAGGGCTATTTATTATGAATTATTGAAGTTTTGAAGCTCAGAAATAATTGATTTTGGAAGTTTAAAATATTTAAAATAGGAAAAACGTTTTTTACACTTGTGGGGCTCATGAAACATGTGCAAAGTGCTGAAACTAGAGGATTCAAAGTGGGCGTAAGAAAATTTATTTATATATTAATATTATATTAAATTTTCGCTTTGGTGTTCTAAGCAATTTCTATAAATAGGGTCTTAGGTTAGAATTGAAAATCACACGTAAGCTGAAGTTTTTCTCTCTATATTATCGAGCGTATTCTTGTGAGTATTTTGAGTATACTTTGAGTATTCTTTATCGGTGCAAGTTTAAGTCATAACTTTATATCCAGGTGTTTTTAATTTAGAAATCTTGATCTTTCGAGGTAAGGGATATTATTATTTTTTACGTAATGATATTATTTCTTCAATATCATTATCTTTGAAATATTGATCTGAAGTTTTTATCAAATTTGGAACTTTTGGTGTGAGATTCTTATTCACGTATCGACACTTATTCACGATATCTGATCTTATTCACGAATACGGACTATTCATCGAAAAATGAAAAATTTTCCTTTTCGTCTAAAATATCTATTGTGGATACTAGCTTTGATTGTATCCATATTTTGATCATTCTTGAATTTTACACCACTATGATTATTTTTGAGGTATTTTGGACGTGGATAAAACAAAGTACGAATCCTAATCCTTAATCCTTAATCCTTGTCATTTTGTTTCCTTTGGATTCGTTTCTTTAAAAATATTTTCATCATCCTCGGTCTTAAATGATGATATTATTGAATATCTTTGGCGTGTAGTGCAAAGATGAATGATTTCGATGAATATCTTTGGCCGTAGTGCAAAGATGAGCAGTGTGTTTAGATGAACATGACCCGGTGATGAATATCTTTGGCTGTAGTGCAAAGATGAATATTTGATTCGGATGTATATTGATTGATGTTACTGAGGGATAAAAGATGAGCGATGAACTTTTAAATTCATACATAGAAGATAGTAGTTTGCATTCTCTACTTAACTCTTCTAATGAATTATTATTTCATTTGCGAATATTGATTTAAAAACTTGTTGTCTATTGTATTCTATTAGATTTTTCCATGTTGAAGACTAATGATAATTTGTTGTATATTATCTTAGTAATAATATTCTTTCTTGGGCTAGTTGAGCTCACCCTTTTCCTTTTGTTCCATTTTTCTTCTCGGGGAGGCGAGAATATAGCGAATGCAAGTGGGGTATGGAATGAAGGTTTTAGAAAGGAGTTGTTTAGTAGTCCTCACCATTTTTGTAAAATAATGTATCAATAAATGTGATGAGGATTTATTTGAGTATAGATATTATCTAGAAGATAATATTTGTATTCAAACTCACAGTTTTCTTGTTGTAATAATAAAGTTGTAGTTGTTTACATGCCATGTATTGATGATTTCGAGAATGGGTGATGTATACTATTTTGGGGGCGTCGCGGTTGGTATCGAGCTTAGGGATATGATCTCTGGCGGAGATGGGGAATAGAACTAGGAGGAGAGGCGAGTAAATCCTTCGCTAGTGTGTCCTACCTACTAAGCTTATTTGTTAGTTAGTCGTATATAGGGATATTATGTGATATATTGATTTCTTAATTAACCCTTGTTTTATGGCGATATTTGAGAATGTCGATTGAGAATATTAACAATGGAAATGAGGCCAGTGGAGGCACTTTGTACTCTGACGAGGAGAGCGTGCAGCAGTGGCAATGTTGTTCTCCTCTGTGAACAACACCTTGGAAGCGAGATGATGAGCGAGGGGATGTTTAGAAGCTTTTTGCGATTCATGCAAAATCGGACGAGGAGACTTCGTGTTCAAAATCTGAGGAGAAATGATAGCAATTCACGGGTTATCCGGCCAGCGATTCAAAAGTTGGGACCACCAGAATTTAAGGGAAAGCGGATCCGATCATGGCGGAAACATGGGTCAAGCAAATTACCAAGATATTCGATGTCTTGGGATGCGGAGGAAACGAAGGTTCCATTCGCCACCTTTATGTTCGCGTGGCGAGGCGGACTCTTTGGTGGGAGTCGTGAGGCGTACCCATCCGGTACTTTCGGCATGTCTTGGGAGGCGTTTTGAAACTATTTAATGACAAATACTTTCACGAAAGTGTTCGTCATATGAAGGAAGTGGAGTTTATTAGGATTAGAGCGAAAACAACATTACGGTGTCTCGATGCGAGGCAAAGTTTGCGAGTTATCGAGTTTGCACCTCATTTGGTGGAGAATGAGGAGCGTATGACGCGGATGTTTCTTAGAGGTTTGAAACCCGGCATCGTCGGTATCTCATTTCTCGTAAATTTTCTCTCTATTCGGATGTTGTAAGTGAGGCTCAATTATTAGGCGAGATACGAAAGTACTGATGTTGAGGACCACAACGAGGATCATCTAGGAGATGGTAGTCGACAAAACAACGATAACCGGCGGAGAAAAAGAAAAAGACGGACAAAAATGGTAACCACTACGGTGGTAATCATAGCCGTGAAAATAGAAGAAGCGAGTCGGGAGGAGATTTTAAAAATAGGAGATTTAACAACGACCGTATGAAGAGGCAGCAGTCCGTGACAAGCGGTTCTAAGGGAGAGAAACGACCACCGGTCGTATCTTATAAATGCGAGAAAGAGGACATATCAGTCAAGCTATCCCAACGATTCAAGGTATGCTATAATTGTGGAAAGGAAGGACATATCGCTCGAGATTATCTGATAGCGAAACCTAGTTCGATTGGGGACGGTGACTCAAAAAACATCCCGAGAAAAGTCAAAGTCAGCGGTTCTCGGAAGCGTTTGTTTTGTGTGGTGGTCAAAATCGAGAACCCCAAGCGAGGTGATCACGGGTAAGCTATTTATAAATTCTTGAAGTTTATACCTTACTTGATCTGGGTGCTACCCATTCATTTATCTCTCTACTTGTGCTCAGCGTTTAAATTTGACTCAAAAAATTAGACTTTGACCTATCTATGGAAACTCCGTTAGGAGAAACTTTCATCACATCCTTTGTTTATAAATCTTGTTTGATTCAAGTTGGCACCATCACCTTATCATTGACCTTATCTCTTTAAAGATACTTGCTTTTGATGTGATTTTAGGGATTGATTGGTTAACTACACATCATGCCAAAATTGATTTTTTTTCGTAAGGTTGTTAGTTTTCATATTCCTAAACAACTTTGTTATGCGAATTCAAGCAACTAAACCATTAAAATCAATCATTGTCATATCTAATCATAAAAGCTATTTGTTTATTGAAAAGCGGATGTCAAGCTTTCTTAGCCCATGTTATGGATTTGAATAAAGACACGTCAAATTTGAATAATATTCTGTTGTTATTGACTTTCTGACGTATTTCTGAAGAACTTCCCGGTTTACCCCGAGCGTGAAGTTGAATTCTTTATTGATCTTGAACCGAGTACAAAGCCCATTTCTAAAACCCGTATCGAATGGCTCTATTGAACTTGAGGAGTTAAAGGTCCAACTACGAGGAATTGTTGGACATCGGTTTCATTCGGACTGAAGTACATCTACTTGGGGTGCTCTGTTTTATTCGTAAAGAAGAAAAGGCGGGGAGTATGCGACTTTTATTGACTATATCGGAATTGAACCATGTCACCATCGATAATAGGTATCCTCTACCTCGTATTGATGACTTGTTTGACCGATTGCAAGGGCGCAATTTTTTTCAAAATCGATCTTAGATTACGGATATCATCGGTGAAGATTAGGCGAGGATATTCAAAGCGCCTTTAGAACTTCGATGCGGGCATTATGAATTCTTAGTCGTGTCTTTCGGATCTACTAATGCTCTGTGGCTTTCATGGATATGATGAGCCAAAGTATTCGAGGAATATTTGGATCGATTCGTTGTTGTCTTTATTGATGACATCCTCATATATTCCAAAAGTCGTGAAGATCATGAGCACCATTTATTTGGTACTCAAAGGATTCGTGAAAATAAACTATATGCCAAATTGAAGAAATGCGAGTTACGGCTTGAGGAAGTAGCATTCCTTGGGCGCGTGGTGTCGAAACATGGAGTATCTGTTGATCCGCGAAGATTGAAGCAATCAAAGTTGGGAGCAAGCGGCCAAATTGATGTTGAAATCGTAGCTTTTTGGGCTTATTTGGTTATTATCGGAGATTCGTGGAAGGGTTTTCTCGAATCGCTACTCCATTAACTCAACTAACTTTCGAAAGGATACAAAATTCGTTTGGAAGCGAAGAATGCGAGAAGAGTTTCAAAGAGCTTAAGAGGAGACTTATTTTGACTTTTGTTAACAATACCATCTGGTTCGGATGGATTTGTTATCTCTGACGATGCTTCTTGAGCAAAGGTTAGGATGTGTTCTCATGCAGCGTGGGAAAGTCATAGCCTTTATGCCTCGCGACAACTTAAAAGAGTATGAGAGGAATTATCCTACTCATAATCTAGAGTTAGCGGCCCGATCGTTTTCGTATTAAAGATATGGAGGCACTTATCTATATGGGGAGAAAGTGGAGATATATTCGGACCATAAAAGCCTTAAATATTTCTTCACTCAAAAAGAACTCAACATCGCGGCAATGACGTTGGCTCGAGCTATTGAAAGACTACGACCACACTATTCAATACCATCACGGAAAAGCGTGGTGGTGGTGACGCGTTGAAAGTAGAAGATCATATACTTTGAGGGAGCGAGTGCGATGATGTCAAGTATATCGTATAGAGCCAACTTTAATAGAAAAAGTTAAGGTTGCTTTCGAAGCCAATTCGAAGGCCGGAGTGATCGTATGAAGAAGAAAGTTCAAGAAGGAGCTATTTGATAAAGCGAAATTAATGAAGAAGTAATACTTGAGTCCACTCTAGACTTTGTGTTCCTAACGACTACGATTTGAAGTCAAGATTATGATGGAGGCACACAATCTTTATTGGGTTTGTAATATTAATAGGTATGATCAAATTGCATAAAAAGTCAAGCGTGTAAAATCGAGTTTAAAAATTTTACAAACCATATACCGGATCATCCTTTATGCATAATTATTAATTAAGCGAAAAGATAAAGAATAAATCATACCCTTGAAGATCGAGCTTCCTCGGTACAAGTTCACCTCAAATCCTTTTTGCGTTCAATCTTGAATCCATCGGGTTTGGTTCCTTCCTTTGATCGGCGTTAGCCACCCAAATGTTTGGCCTCAGAGGTGATCCACCGAGGAAGAATAAAATTCAAGAAGATGGGTGTTATGGATAACCCTAGTTTTTTCTATCTCTATAGAAAAGGCATACTCCAACAACTTGGAATTATTACGACACTTTGTTAAAGTCAACAACCCATACCACCCGTAATAAGACTCCTTTTATTTATAGATGTGGGCAACCCACCTTAACAATTAAGGAATTGAGTTTTAATTAATTAATTCTTTTAATTAATTAAGCTCCCTAATCTTATTAGGGATAATTAATTAAACTCCTTTAATTAATTTTTTCTTCTAATCAATTAGGAATAAATGAGAGTACTTATATTAAATTAATTCCTAAACTCTTTTAGAAATTAAAATAATAATAATTTTAATAATATTAATAAGACTCCTCTTATTAATTTATATTTAATATTTCTAAAATATTAAATAATAAATATTAAGCTATTTAATTTATTCTATCACCATAGATTAAATTAAATATATAACATTATATTATTACGATTATGCCATTTACTTCTTAAATAATTATTCTTCCTTTTATGGTGTGACCCTTTAGGTTCTCCATATTAATAGGTTGTGAATAAATCAATTAGAACAATTCTAATCTTATTTAAATAAATAAATTAAACAATTAATTTATTTAAATAATATTTATTCTCTGATAGGGATAAGCCTCCTAGCGATCAGCGACTTTCCGGATAATATAGATTTCAACATTAATCATTAAAGAACCTTTGAGTAAATAGTTTCAGATCTGATTCAATCCTTCCACCATCTGATGTCCCGATTAAATATAAGACATGGAATTCTTGTCGAGTCTTATTTTATTTAATTATATGTATTTCGACTCTTAAATGCTGACTCAAATAATGCAAATTAGAAACTCCTTTCTAATTTCATTACGCCTTGCCAAGGACTCTTTGGGTTGTCATTTATCGAATCACATAGGACATTTCTCTTCTTTTATTAGAAGTGGTAGATTCTTTATTGATCATACATTATCTCCGTATACAACTTATTATACCCAAGCATACCCTTTGATATACCCTAAGGGTCTTAAGAAATAAGTCAAAGTATAACTCATCATACGAGATACTATGATGATCTCAAGTCAAGGATCACTTGTCTACTATCATTCTGAGAATTCCTATTGACGAAGCAAATAAAACTCCATTAGGTATTCCTTAACGAGCCACGTTCGATTGAACTTATTCTCTAATAAGCACCTACATACTTGCTTTAGTGTCTCCACACAAATAATCATGAGATCAATCATCCTCATCCGATGAGCAAAGCAACGTATGTACCGATCTATCCGGATTCACTAATCCCCGATTTAGTAATCAATGATTGGGAACTATTTTAGTTTTAAGCTTTCAAAGAATTTAGATCTCATTAGAATGATCATCATCATTATTCTAAAAGCATTGTTTAAAACTATGGGTTTATCACATATTATAAAACGACATCATGTAGATAATTAAAAGCCTTTAATAAATTAATACTTTTTATTAATAAATGAATAAGATTGTTACAAAGTATATGCTTTATCATCAAACATGATTGGCTTGTATGCATACTACTTTCAATCTCCCACTTGCACTAAAGCCGATCGTCGTGGTATCTCATACTCTTCTTCTCTAAGTGGCGATTATCCTGTTTGTTGGATAAGCTTTAGTTAATGGATATGTAATGTTGTTTTGAGAGTTCACTATATCTATAGTGATTTCCCATCTTTCAATGATTCTAATAATCAAATGAAAGTGCCACAACACATGTTTAGATCCAAGATGAGACTTGGGAACTATTCTAGATTACGTAATGAACTTTTAATCCAAACAATCAACTTGAAAGCTTCATTTATAGCTATATACTTTGTCTTTATCACTAAACCGGCAACCCTTTCTTTGTTTGGAACCTTTCCATTCAACTGCACCCTTGTTGAGGTAACACTTTACCTTAAAGTGGATTTTTGATCGTCTTTAGTGCATCTGAAAAACTTGAGTGCATAAAGCCCTCTAGTTTTAATTCGGACCCACCATGTTTGCTCACATCCTTAGTCTTAGGTTAAGAACTTTAAGATGTTTTTCAGCGACTCGTAGTGAACTTCTCGAATATGGTGATCGACATCGGGTCTCGTATATTTCATTGCATACATGATAGTCACTCATCGACTCTCTCTTTTCGAGAGTCTGTGGGGACTATTAGAGAGATACACTCCATAGCTCATCTACATGAGACATCTCTTGGAGTTTGCTATGCTAAAGCGACTTTAGCATCAAATGAATATCGTTCTTTGGGTTAAGTCGAGCATCCTCTTAAATCTATCTATATAGATTTATATCCCCGATTAAGATACTCTTCCAAATCATTCATGGAGGAATGTTTAGACAACTTTATCTTTCTTGATTGTAGCATTGGTATGTCATTCCTTATCAAGTAGTATATCAACATATAATACTAGGAATGTCACGGCGCTCCCACTGACCCTTTTATACACACTAGAAGTCTTACCTCATCGAATGTAACTCTGGATCATCATCTTCTATGATGTGTACCTCATCATCATCATCCATGATGAATCCATACCTCCTAGGTATCTTTGGTACTATTCGATTTACGATTGGTTGTGGTATAATAGGTCTATCTACAGGTTCCTCTTATTTGACTTATAGTGTTTTGTGGTTCTTGAACTCTTCAAGATCTATTATCCTCCCACTAGCGCCTTCATTGATAAACACCTTTATCTTAGAAGGAAGCGTGTTTCGCAACAAACACCTTTTGCTAAGTAGGATTATAGAACATATACCCTAAACTTACTTTAGGATGTCCCACAAAAATTGTATTTGTCAAATCTTGTCCCAAGCTTATCCTTTGAAACCGTTTCACATAAGTTGGACAACCCTTATCTTAACATACTTAAGATTAGGAATCCTCCACATCCATAACTTTTATGGAGTCTTGGGGTAGGATTTTGAGGTTACCATTTTCCGTAGATATGTAGCCATTTCTAGGACATTATCCCAAAAGGATCTTTGGAATGTCGGTAAAATCATTATGAACTGCATACCATGTCCAACAAGATGCGATTTTTTCATTCAGATACATCAATCAATTATTGCGTATCAAGATGTGTCCATTAGAAAACCATTTGAGATGATCTAGAAACTTATTGCACAAGTATTTATTCCTTGATCTAATCAAAGAATCTTAATATTTTGCCGATTTGTTTCATTTACGAATTCTTTGAACCTTTCGAATAATTCACAATTGTATTCAACAAATACACACATTCAACTCTTTGAATGATCATCTCCTTTTCTTATACTAGTTTGTTCGATATGCAAAATTATTTTCATGTAAGTCAGTATACAAAATTTATTAAGTAATATTCGATTCTATACAAAACATTATTATTATAAATAGAACAACAATTGTTCTTAATTATAATACCAAAATTTTATTGTCCAATGATAAAATGGAAATAATATTTTTAACAAGAAGCTGGAATACTGATAACAACTTATTGACTTAATAGATTTGCAGTAGGCATTGCTAAACTATAAGTTTCTATGGCTAATGTCGTGACCTTTGCTTCATTTTTTTCCTACATAGGATTACTTATATTTGTTTAGCTTTCTACTTACTGCTTGGTCCCTTCATAAATCTATATTTATGATAACCAAAGTCGGTATCAATACCCAAGTAGAACCTTGACTTAAAGAAAAATTTATTTCAATCATGAACAAAAGCGTATTTGTATGTAGAAACTTCACTAAGCTTCTTTGGTTAGCCTCTGCAAGATGCTTCTCGCAGTTTCTTTCCAGTGTCCTGGCTTATTGCGGTGGAAGCAAACTCCTTTGCTATCCGTATCAGTTTTGTTCTTATTATCCTTTGTTTAAGCCTTTCTATTTACCTTCTTTGAATCGTTCTTCTTTTCAGAAGATCCTTTGGCCCCTACCAGTAAGACTTGATCTTTCTTGGTTGGAAAGTGACTCTCAATATTTTTCAATATGTTAAGCAAATCAGTGAGGCTGATATCTAGCTTATTCATATGAAAAATTCACAACAATTGTGAAAGAAGTCAGGGAGTGAGTGCAAGATCAAATCTTGGCTCAACTCTCCATCCATGACAAAACCGGTTGTCTAATTGATCAATCAAATTGATTATGTTAAGAACTTTTTTATGCATCTTATAGTGCCATTGGTCATTCTAGATCGGAAGAGCTCCTTAGATATCTCGATATCTATCGGTCCTACTTTCCTCACCATCAACTACTTGTTGTGCGGGGAATATAGTAGGTGCATCCATAGTTTCATCTTGTCATTTGAAGCTCGTTACTTCGTGGATGCGAGCATGATGCGTTGAACAATTGTGCATCATCTTGCCACTTTCTAAAAGTAGCAATCTCTTCCTCGAGGCATTATGCGCAACCATTGCGGGGATAGGCGTATTAAGGACATAAGATAGCTTTTCAACCATGAGAACTATTCTCAAATTCCTTAATCAATCCAGTTTAATGATTCAGATTAAATAGCATCTAATATACTTGCAGATGATAGTAATTTTAGACATTGTAAAATTACGTAAATGAATTTGTAATTAACAACATTTTAACATACATTCTTTTATTAATTACCAAAATAAATTAGGTCTTCTTTTAAATTGGTATCTCCCACTATTTTCTTCAAACTATATTACCCTCACTTATATAGTTCGGCAAAATCTAATTAAAGATTTGCTAGTGAGAATAAGGATCCCATTTCAAATGTATATAGCCTTGTGGTGACACAACAAACTATATATAAATAAATAGGTAGACAACTTTTGTCAATTACATCAACTACGCAACTCCTTGTATTTTGCCTCTTAGATTATTTTGATCAGTGGTGGCACATCAGAATCAAAATTATCCAAGTTAAGTCCGACCTAGCACTCCATATATTCAAAAAAAAAAATATCATCCTTGTGGTGACCTGACAAAACAATATTGTTCAATTTTCTTTATAAGCATCAAATGTGATAAATTAACATCTTAAATACTTAATACTTGCCTTGTGGTGACACAACAAACTCATATTAAATATTTAATACTCTATTAATTTTATCATACTTTAGAAAGGCGACGTTCGATATTCCAAATATCTTTGAGCGCTTAGGACTTAATATAAAAAATTGAGGGATTTGTTATTAATTTGTCTCATCTTGTTTAAGCGTGGCATGCGTATATATATATAAAATACGCGTCATATTAATTAACATGCGAAGCATGTTTGCATAATATATATATATATATATAATATAGCATACGCATATAGAATACTATATTCTACACGGATTGATTATGGACTTTTATTCTAGTTTGGTTTACTTAGAGCCCACCAAGTGAACCAAAAGGTCAAATCCCAGGTGCAAGAATTAATATTTAAATATAACTATTACATTTAAACCTTGCTCCTTATTAATAATTCTTCAAAATTAATTCTAAAGTGGCTATTACAAAACTCCTTGATCTCCAATTTTTCAAAATTAATTCTAACTATTCCTATTACAAAACTATTTAAAATAAATATAAAACCTTGATCGACTAAAATAAAATCCAATCGCATTGGTTGAGTCCATAATCAGGGTACATAGAGAGAGATAGAATTTACATTAAGAAAAATTAGAGAATTTAGTTAGTATAAAATCTATTTTTGAATCAAAATAAACTCCTTTATTTTAATCCAAATTTAAATCAAAATAAAACTATTTTATTTTAATTTATCCAATTTTGAATAAAATAAACTATTTTATTTTAATCAAAATCTTTAATCAAAATAAACTCCTTTATTTTAATTAATTATGGAATCCAATTCCATGTAAAAAAAATCTTTAATTAAAATAAACTCTTTATTTTAATTAATTATGAATCCAATTCCATGAAAAAAAAAATATTAAAGGAAACACGGATATTTTCCTATTCATAAATAAACTCTTTTATTTTGAATAATATGAAATCTTATTTCATATCTAAACAAACTCCTTTATTTAAGGAAAGATGGATTTACTTTCTATTCACAAATAAACTCCTTTATTTTAGGAAAAAATAAAATCCAATTTCAACTCCAATTAGTTAGCATGGAATCCAATTCCAACTCTAATTAGTTAGCATGAAATTCTAATTTTAAAATTAAAATAAATCTTATATTTTAATATTAAAATAAACCTTTTATTTTAAGATTAAAATAAACTTTTATTTTAATAATAAAATAATTAAAATATATATATATATATATATATTACCGTAATTATTTTATATATATTTATTTTCATATTATATATATTAAGTAATTATATATATATATATATATATATATATATATATATATATATATATATATATATATATAATACGGCAAATGTTATATATTTAACATGGCAAGCGTATGGCCTCGTGTTTTTTTTGAACTGCATGTAATGTTCATTAGCAACATGCTTTTTTTTTTTTTTTTATTAAGACTTGAAACCGATTTCACGACTTAAAAAACAATTCCTCGCTAACCAAACTTAAATGTGGCTTGATTATCGAACCAAAGAACAGCTTCCTTTTTGTTTTTTTTTTATTTATTTATTTATTAAATTTTATACAATAAAATTATGCCCAATTAAATTGTTCTAAACACATATCAATATAATATCAAATTAAACAATTAATAATTCGCATAAAGGTTTGGCTCTGATGCCACTGTTAGGTTTGTAATATTCATGGGCGCAATCAAATTGCATAAAAAGTGCGGAAGCGTGTAAAATCAGAGTTTAAAAATTTTTACAAACCATATACCCGGATCATCCTTTATGCATAATTATTAATTAAACGAAAAGATAAAGAATAAATCATACCCTTGAAGATCGAGCTTCCTCAGGTACAAGTTCACCTCCAAATCCTTTTCGCGTTCAATCTTGAATCCACCGGGTTTGGTTCCTTCCTTTGATCAACGTTAGCCACCCAAATGTTTGGCCTCTAGAGGTGATCCACCAAGGAAGAATAAAATTCAAGAAGATGGGTGTTATGGATAACCCTAGTTTTCTATCTCTATAGAAAAGGCATACTCCCAACAACTTGGAATTATTACGTACTTTGTTAAAGTCAACAACCCATACCACCCATAATAAGACTCCTCTTATTTATAGATGTGGGCAACCCACCTTAACAATTAAGGAATTGAGTTTTAATTAATTAATTCTTTTAATTAATTAAGCTCCCCTAATCTTATTAGGGATAATTAATTAAACTCCTTTAATTAATTTTCCTTCCTAATCCAATTAGGAATAAATGAGAGTACTTATATTAAATTAATTCCTAAACTCTTTTAGAAATTAAAATAATAATAATTATAATAATATTAATAAGACTCCTCTTATTAATTTATATTTAATATTTCTAAAATATTAAATAATAAATATTAAGCTATTTAATTTATTCTATCACCATAGATTAAATTAAATATACATACTTATATTATTACGATTATGCCATTTACTTCTTAAATAATTATTCTTCCTTTTATGGTGTGACCCTTTAGGTTCTCCATATTAAATAGGTTGTGAATAAATCAATTAGAACAATTCTAATCTTATTTAAATAAATAAATTAAACAATTAATTTATTTAAATAATATTTATTCTATAATAGGATAAGCCTCCCTAGCGATCGGCGACTTTCCGGATAATATAGATTTCAACATTAATCATTAAAGAACCTTTGAGTAAATAGTTATCAGATACAATTCAATCCTTCCACCATCTGATGTCCCAATTAAATATAAGGCATGGAATTACGTCAAGTCTTATTTTATTTAATTATATGTATTTCGACTCTTAAATGCACAACTCAAATAATGCAAATTAGAAACTCCTTTCTAATTTCATTCGCCGCCCGAGGACTCTTTGGGTTGTCATTTATCGAATCACATAGGACATTTCTCTTCTTTTATTAGAAGTGGTAGATTCTTTATTGATCATACATTATCTCCATGTATAACTTATTATACCCAAGCATACCCTTTGATATACCCTAAGGGTCTTAAGGAATAAGTCAAAGTATAACTCATCATATACAAGATACTATGATGATCTCAAGTCCAAGGATCACTTGTATCTACTATCACTACTGAGAATTCTATTGACAGCAAATAAAACTCCATTAGGTATTCCTTAGCGAGCCACGTTCGGTGAACTTATTCTCTAATAAGCACCTACATACTTGCTTTAGTGTCTCCACACAAATGATCATGAGATCAATCATCCTCATCCAATGAAAGAAAACAACGTATGTACCAATTCTATCCCGGATTCACTAATCCCCAATTTAGTAATCCAATGATTGGGAACTATTTTAGTTTTAAGCTTTCAAAGAATTTAGATCTCATTAGAATGATCATCATCATTATTCTAAAAGCATTGTTTAAAACTATGGGTTTATCACATATTATAAAATAAAGATCATGTAGATAATTAAAAGCCTTTAATAAATTAATACTTTTTATTAATAAATGAATAAGATTGTTACAAAGTATATGCTTTATCATCAAACATGATTGCTTCAGTATGCATACTACTTTCAATCTCCCACTTGCACTAAAGCCAATCGTCATGGTATCTCATACTCTTCTTCTCTAAGTGGCGATTATCCCGCCGTTGGATAAGCTTTAGTTAATGGATATGTAATGTTGTTTTGAGAGTTCACTATCTCTATAGTGATTTCCCATCTTTCAATGATTCTAATAATCAAATGAAAGTGCCACAACACATGTTTAGATCCAAGATGAGACTTAGGAACTATTCCTAGTTCTGTAATGAACTTTTAATCCAAACAATCAACTTGTAGCTTCATTTATAGCTATATACTTTGTCTTTATCACTAAACCAGCAACCCTTTGCTGTTTGGAACCTTTCCCATTCACTGCACCACTGTTCAAGGTAACACTTTACCTTAAAGTGGATTTTTGGATCGTCTTGTCTGCATCTCGAAAAACTTGAGTCTGTAAAGCCCTCTAGTTTTAATTCATACCCACCATGTTTGCTCACATCCTTAGTGCCGGTTAAGAACTTTAAGATGTTTTTCACTGACTCATAGTGAACTTCTCCAGAATATGACTGATCAACATCAGGTCTCGTATATTTCATTGCATACATGATAGTCACTCATGCGACCTCTCTTTTCAGGAGTCTGTGGGGACTATTAAGAGAGATACACTCCATAGCTCATCTACATGAGACATCTCTTGGAGTTTGCTATGCTAAACGACTTTAGCATCAAATGAATATACTTTCTTTGGGTTAAGTCGAGCATCCTCTTAAATCTATCTATATAGATTTATATCCCCAATTAAGATACTCTTCCAAATCATTCATGGAGGAATGTTTAGACAACTTTATCTTTACTGATTGTAGCATTGGTATGTCATTCCTTATCCGTAGTATATCAACATATAATACTAGGAATGTCACGACGCTCCATCGACCCTTTTATACACACTAGAAGTCTTACCTCATCGAATGTAACTCGGATCATCATCTTCTATGATGTGTACCTCATCATCATCATCCATGATGAATCCATACCTCCTAGGTATCTTTGGTACTATTCCGATTTACGATTGGTTGTGGTATAATAGGTCATCTACGTGTTCCTCTTATTTGACTTATAGTGTTTTGTGGTTCTTGAACTCTCAAGATCTATTATCTCCCACTAAGCTTCTTCATTGATAAACACCTTTATCTTAGAAGGAAGCGTGTTTCATAACAAACACCTTTTGCTAAGTAGGATTATAGAACATATACCCTAAACTTACTTTAGGATGTCCCACAAATTGTATTTGTCAAATCTTGTCCCAAGCTTATCCTTTGAAACCGCTTTCACATAAGTTGGAATGACCCTTATCTTAACATACTTAAGATTAGGAATCCTCCCCATCCATAACTTTTATGGAGTCTTGGGGCCGGATTTTGAGGTTACCATTTTCCATAGATATGTAGCCATTTCTAGGACATTATCCCAAAAGGATCTTTGGAATGCTCAGAAATCATTATGAACCGCACTATGTCCAATAAGGTGCGATTTTTCATTCGGATACATCAATCAATTATTGCGTGATCAAGATGTGTCCATTATGAGAAAACCATTTGAGATGATCTAGAAACTTATTGCACAAGTATTTATTCCTTGATCTAATCAAAGAATCTTAATATTTTGCCAATTTGTTTCATTTTTCAATTCTTTGAACCTTTCAAATAATTCACAATCATTGTATTCAAAGAAATACACACATTCAACTCTTTGAATGATCATCTCCTTTTTCTTATACTAGTTTGTTCAATATGCAAAATTATTTTCATGTAAGTCAAGTATACAAAATTTATTAAGTAATATTCCGATTCTATACAAAACATTATTATTATAAATAGAACAACAATTGTTCTTAATTATAATACCAAAAATTTTATTGTCCAACAATAAAATGGAAATAATATTTTAACAAGAAGCTGGAATACAATAACAACTTATTGACTTAATAGATTTTTCGTAGGCATTGCTTAAACTATAAGTTCCTATGGCTAATCGTGAACCTTTGCTTCATTTTTCACACATAGGATTACTTATATTTGTTTAGCTTTCTACTTCGCTTGGTCCCTTCATAAATCTATATTTATGATAACCAAAGTCGGTATCCAATACCCAAGTAGAACCTTGACTTAAAGAAAAATTTATTTCAATCATGAACAAAAAGCGTATTAGAATAGAAACTTCACTAAGCTTCTTTGGTTAGCCTCTCGCAAGATGCTTCTCAGATTTCTTTCCAAATTGTCACGGCTTATTGCGGTGGAAGCAAACTCCTTTGCTATCCGTATCGCTTTTGTTCTTATTATCCTTTGTTTAGCCTTTCTATTTACCTTCTTTGAATCGTTCTTCTTTTGAGGAAGATCCTTTGGCCCCTACCAAGAAGACTTGATCTTTCTTGGTTGGAAAGTGACTCTCAATATTTTCAATATGTTAAGCAAATCGGCGAGGCGATATCTAGCTTGTTCATATGAAAAATTCACAACAATGTGAAAGAAGTCCAGGAGTGAGTGCAAGATCAAATCTTGGCTCAACTCTCCATCCATGACAAAACCCGGTTGTCTAATTGATCAATCAAATTGATTATGTTAAGAACTTTTTATGCATCTTTATAGTGCCATTGGTCATTCTAGATCGGAAGAGCTCCTTAGATATGTCGATATCTATCACCCTACTTTCCTCACCATCAACTACTTGTTGTGCGGGGAATATAGTAGGTGCATCCATAGTTTCATCTGATGTATCTTGAAGCTTCGTTACTTTCATGGATGCGAGCATGATGTATTGAACCAATCATGCATCATCTTGCCACTTTCTAAAAGTAGCAATCTCTTCCTCGGAGGCATTATGCGCAACCATTGCGAGGATAGGCGTATTAAGGACATAAGATAGCTTTTCAAACCATGAGAACTATTCTCAAATTCCTTAATCAATCCGTTTAATTGGTCGATTAAATAGCATCTAATATACTTCGCGATGATAGTAATTTTAGACATTGTAAAATTACGTAAATGAATTTGTAATTAACAACATTTTAACATACATTCTTTTATTAATTATCAAAATAAATTAGGTCTTCTTTTAAATTGGTATCTCCCACTATTTTCTTCAAACTATATTACCTCACTTATATAGTTTGGCAAAATCTAATTAAAGATTTGCTAGTGAGAATAAGGATCCCATTTCAAATGTATATAGCCTTGTGGTGACACAACAAACTATATATAAATAAATAGGTAGACAACTTTTTGTCAATTACATCAACTATGCAACTCCTCAGATTTTGCCTCTTAGATTATTTTGATCAAGTGGTGGCACATCCGAATCAAAATTATCCAAGTTAAGTCCGACCTAGCACTCCATATATTCAAAAAAGAAAAATATCATCCTTGTGGTGACACAACAAAACAATATTGTTCAATTTTCTTTATAAGCATCAAATGTGATAAATTAACATCTTAAATACTTAATACTTGCCTTGTGGTGACACAACAAACTCATATTAAATATTTAATACTCTATTAATTTTATCATGCTAGAAGGCGACGTTCGATATTCCAAATATCTTTGAACGCTTAGGACTTAATATAAAAATTGAGGATTTGTTATTAATTTGTCTCATCTTGCTTTTTAGCGCATTTGCATATATATATATAAAATACGCGTTATATTAATTAACATGCGAAGCATGTTTGCATAATATATATATATATATAATATAATATGCATTATGCATATAGAATACTATATTCTACTTGGATTGATTATGGACTTTTATTAGTTTGGTTCACTAGAGCCACCAAGTGAACCAAAAGGTCAAATCTGGGGTGCAAGAATTAATATTTAAATATAACTATTACATTTAAAAACAGGGCTCTATTACAAACGGGTCTTCAAGACTCCTTGCTCCTCGATCTCCAATTTTTTCAAAATTAATTCTAACTATTCCTATTACAAAACTATTTAAAATAAATAGAAACCTTGATCGTGATCGAGGGAAATACATAGGAGAGAGATAGAATTTACATTAAGAAAAATTAGAGAATTTAGTTAGTATAAAATCTATTTTTGAATCAAAATAAACTCCTTTATTTTAATCCAAATTTAAATCAAAATAAAACTATTTTATTTTAATTTATCCAATTTTGAATAAAATAAACTATTTTATTTTAATCAAAATCTTTAATCAAAATAAACTCCTTTATTTTAATTAATTATGGAATCCAATTCCATGTAAAAAAAATCTTTAATTAAAATAAACTCTTTTATTTTAATTAATTATGGAATCCAATTCCATGAAAAAAAAAATATTAAAGGAAACACGGATATTCTTTCCTATTCATAAATAAACTCTTTTATTTTGAATAATATGAAATCTTATTTCATATCTAAACAAACTCCTTTATTTAAGGAAAGATGGATTTACTTCCCTATTCACAAATAAACTCCTTTATTTTAGGAAAAATAAAATCCAATTTCAACTCCAATTAGTTAGCATGGAATCCAATTCCAACTCTAATTAGTTAGCATGAAATTCTAATTTTAAAATTAAAATAAATCTTATATTTTAATATTAAAATAAACCTTTTATTTTAAGATTAAAATAAACTTTTATTTTAATAATAAAATAATTAAAACATATTATATATATATATTACCGTAATTATTTTATATATATTTATTTTATATATATATTATTATATATATATATATATATATATATATATATATATATATATATATATATATATATATATAACATGGCAGCGTGTTATATATTTAACATGGCAACGTGGCCTCATGTTCCTTTTGAACCGTGCATGTTCATTAGCAACATGCTTTGTTTTTTTTTTTTATTAAGACGGGCGATTTCGTGACTTAAAAAACAATTCCTGTAACAACTTCGTTTGATTGATTTAAGAAAAGAAGCTTCCTTTTTTTTTTTTTTATTTATTTATTTATTAAATTTTATACAATAAAATTATGCCCAATTAAATTGTTACTAAACACATATCAATATAATATCAAATTAAACAATTAATAATTAGCGATAAAGGTTTGGCTCGATGCCACCGTTAGGTTTGTAATATTCATGGCGCAATCAAATTGCATAAAAAGTGCTAAGCGTGTAAAATCGAGTTTAAAATTTTTACAAACCATATACCCGGATCATCCTTTACGATAATTATTAATTAAACGAAAAGATAAAGAATAAATCATACCTCGAAGATCGAGCTTCCTCAGTACAAGTTCACCTCCAAATCCTTTCGCGCTCAATCTTGAATCCACCGGGTTTGGTTCCTTCCTTTGATCAACGTTAGCCACCCAAATGTTTGGCCTCAGAGGTGATCCACCAAGGAAGAATAAAATTCAAGAAGATGGGTGTTATGGATAACCCTAGTTTTCTATCTCTATAGAAAAGGCATACTCCCAAACAACTTGGAATTATTACGCACTTTGTTAAAGTCAATAACCCATACCACCCATAATAAGACTCTCTTATTTATAGATGTGGGCAACCCACCTTAACAATTAAGGAATTGAGTTTTAATTAATTAATTCTTTTAATTAATTAAGCTCCCTAATCTTATTAGGGATAATTAATTAAACTCCTTTAATTAATTTTCCTTCCTAATCCAATTAGGAATAAATGAGAAAGTACTTATATTAAATTAATTCCTAAACTCTTTTAGAAATTAAAATAATAATAATTATAATAATATTAATAAGACTCCTCTTATTAATTTATATTTAATATTTTTAAAATATTAAATAATAAATATTAAGCTATTTAATTTATTCTATCACCATAGATTAAATTAAATATACATAATATTATATTATTACGATTATGCCATTTACTTCTTAAATAATTATTCTTCCTTTTATGGTGTGTGATTGACTTTAGGTTCTCCATATTAATAGGTTGTGAATAAATCAATTAGAACAATTCTAATCTTATTTAAATAAATAAATTAAATAATTAATTTATTTAAATAATATTTATTCTACAATAGGGATAAGCCTCCCTAGCGATCAACGACTTTCCGGATAATATAGATTTCAACATTAATCATTAAAGAACCTTTGAGTAAATAGTTACCAAACAATTCAATCCTTCCACCATACAATGTCCCAATTAAATATAAGACATGAAATTATCGTCAAGTATTATTTTATTTAATTATATGTATTTCGACTCTTAAATGCATGACTCAAATAATGCAAATTAGAAACTCCTTTCTAATTTCATTACGCCTTATTGCCGAGGACTCTTTGGGTTGTCATTTATCGAATCACATAGGACATTCTCTTCTTCTTTTATTAGAAGTGGTAGATTCTTTATTGATCATACATTATCTCCATATACAACTTATTATACCCAAGCATACCCTTTGATATACCCTAAGGGTCTTAAGGAATAAGTCAAAGTATAACTCATCATACACAAGATACTATGATGATCTCAAGTCCAAGGATCACTTGACTACTATCACTACAGAATTCCTATTGACAGCAAATAAAACTCCATTAGGTATTCCTTAATGAGCCCGTCAAAGTGAACTTATTCTCTAATAAGCACCTACATACTTGCTTTAGTGTCTCCACACAAATGATCATGAGATCAATCATCCTCATCCAATGAGCAAGCAACGTATGTACCAATCTATCCGGATTCACTAATCCCCAATTTAGTAATCCAATGATTGGGAACTATTTTAGTTTTAAGCTTTCAAAGAATTTAGATCTCATTAGAATGATCATCATCATTATTCTAAAAGCATTGCTTAAAACTATGGGTTTATCACATATTATAAAAAAGATCACGTAGATAATTAAAAGCCTTTAATAAATTAATACTTTTTATTAATAAATGAATAAGATTGTTACAAAGTATATGCTTTATCATCAAACATGATTGGCTTGTATGCATACTACTTTCAAATACACCATTTGCAATCCATCCTGGAAGTAGCAAAATGTATCGTGATCTTCGACATACATTTTGGTGGAACAATATGAAGAGAGAGATTGCAAAGTTTATCTCGATGTGTTTAACTTGCCAACGTGTAAAGGCGGAGCATCTAGTACCTAAGGGTCCGTTATAACCATTTGAGATTAGAAATGGAAGTGGAAACACATTACCATGGATTTAAATTCATTGGTCTTCCTACGGTTTCTCAAGGCATCAATGCTATTTGGGTTATTGTTGATAGATTAACCAAGTCCGCTTCATTTCAGACGATGCGGAGACTTATTCCTTGAATGTCTTTCTTAGTATATGACGTGAATGAGATTGTGAGGTTGCATGGCATGCCTGTATCCATAGTTTTGGATCGTGACCCAAGATTCATTTCAAGATTTTGGGTTAGCTTGCAAAAAGCTATGGGCACGGATTTTGCGATTTAGTTAAGCATACCATCCCTAAAGCGGACGGACAATTAGAGAGGACTATTCAAACTCTTGAAGATCTATTAAGACTTTGTGTCCTAGACTTCAAGGCGGTTGGGATAAGTATTTACCATTGGTGGAATTCTCCTACAACAACAGCTTATCGAGCAAGTATAGGTGTGGCTCCATTCAAGCATTATATGGATGAAAATGTCGTTCTCCAATATGTTGGGATGAGGTGGGTGAAGCAACATTGTTGGGACCCGAAGTTAAGACGTATGACTCACCGAAAAGATCCAAATGATTCGACAACGTATACAAACGGCACAAGATCGACAAAAGAGTTATGCGGATCTTCATCGAAAGGACGTGGAATTTAGTATAGGGGATCATGTATTGTTGCGAGTTGCTCTATGGAAGGGAGTTACAAGAATGGGAAGAGAGAAAAACTCAATCCACGATTTATTGGTCCATTTCAAATTCTCGACCGAGTAGAAATGTAGCCTATAGACTTGCGTTACCTCAAAGTATGTCTCGTGTTCATAATGTGTTTCACATGTCGTATTTCAAATATGTGAAAGACCGAACCACGATATAGAGTTAGAACAGAGCGAGATAAAGAAGACTTAACGATGTGAGGAGGTACTGTCAAGATCTTGGATAGGAAGGAGCATGTCCTACACGCAAAGGTCATACCACAAGTTAAAGTTACGTGGAGGAATCATGCTATAGAGGAAATGACACAGGAATTGGAAATGGAAATGAAAGCGAGGTATCCTCACCTTTTGAAACAAACAGACGTCACGTCGATTTTCGAGGACGAAATTTCATAAGGGAGGGAGGTTGTAAGACCCCAACTTATTATTAATGAAATTTAATTTTCTATTTATTATTTTGAAATAGTAAGGGTTGATTTGATTAATGTGGATAGTTATGGGTAAAATACGCAATATTTCAAAATAAGCAAGTGGTTATAAAATATTCATTGTTGTCGGAGAATATTCGTTTGGTCGTGGAATATTCTTCTTTGTGGGGAATATTAAATGCTGACTGTAGCGTTAATTTTTGTGGGCCCCATAACTTGAAAGCGATTGGATGAAGAAAAGCATAAATATAAGTTGTTTAAAAATAACGGCGTGGGTTTCACAGATTATATTTGTTAAAATACTAAATTGGTTAAAACAAAGTAGCATTACGATATTACACCAATTATTGATTCTTACGTAAAGAAGGCACTACTCAATAATGGTTATAGTAATTCTTATTCAAAGATTTTATTGATTTAATAATTCTTTGCGTTGATATTTTATATATCATTGTTGTTTGATAATTGTCATTATACAAGTATTTTTCATTATCGAAGCAATAATTCATATTATCTCGAATAATATTATTAGATAACATTATTGGCAATGTCTAGAAAGTTACATCTAAGGAGAGGTTTGGTCACCTAATTGCTTGGCGCATGATTAAGGAGAAATTCTTATTGGAAAGCCCCAACTTTCCTGGGCGCCTTGGTTATCAATATTGTGATTACTGTAATATTATTTGTGAATAATTAATTATTGATTCATAGGATGAGGAAAATATTGATTTTATGTGGATATAGATGGAGAAAATTTTAATGTGACAATTGTTGAAAATTGAAATTTTATCTTTTTTACGATAAAATAATTCATTTAAATATATTATTATATTTTAATAATATAATCTGGTGATATTTTTACAACGAATGTGGGATATATGAGTATCTGAGGAGGAAGAGTATTTTTGTTGCAATAAATGTTTAAAACATGTTAAACATGTAAATTGGACCCCATTTATTGGTGAAATTTGATTATAGCACTGTAAAATCGCTTGGTTTATGGATTTCGGTCAATTCTTTGTTTGAAATTCGGAAAAACTTTCTTACGCAAAGTTGTAGAGAATTGAATTTCCTATAAACACTCGAGATTCTAATTTTCGATGAAAGGGCTATTTATTATGAATTATTGAAGTTTGAAACTCAAATAATTAATTTTGGAAGTTTAAAATATTTAAAATAGGAAAAACATTTTTTTTACACTTGTGGGCCTCATGAAACATGTGCAAAGTGCTGAAGCTAGAGGATTCAAAGTGGGCGTAAGAAAATTTATTTATATATTAATATTATATTAAATTTTACGCTTTTGGTGTTCTAAGCAATTTCTATAAATAGGGTGCTTAGGTTAGAATTGAAAATCACACCGAAGCGAAGTTTTTCTCTCTATATTATCGAGCGTATTCTTGTGAGTATTTTGAGTATACTTTGAGTATTGCTTATCTGATGCAAGTTCAAGTCATAGCTTTATATCAGGTGTTTCAAATTTAGAAATCTTGATCTTTCAAGGTAAGGGATATTATTATTTTTCGTAATGATATTATTTCTTCAATATCATTATCTTTGAAATATTGATCTGAAGTTTTATCAAATTTGGAACTTTTGTGTGAGAGATTACTATTCACGTATACGACCTTATTCACGATATCTGATCTTATTCACGAATACTCAAGACTATTCATCGAAAAATAAAAATTTTCCTTTTCGTCTAAAATATCAATTGTGGATACTAGCTTTGATTGTATCCATATTTTGATCATTTTGAATTTTACACCACTATGATTATTTTTAAGGTATTTTTGGGCGTGGATAAAACAAAAAGTACGAATCCTTAATCCTTAATCCTTGTCATTTTGTTTCTTTGGATTCGTTTCTTTAAAAAATATTTTCATCATCCTCGGTCTTAAATGATGATATTATTGAATATCTTTTGGCGTGTAGTGCAAAAGATGAATGATTTTCGATTAATATCTTTGGCCCGTAGTGCGAAGATGAGCAGTGTTTAGATGAACATGATTAATCGATGAATATCTTTGGCTGTAGTGCAAAGATGAATATTTGATTCCGGATGTATATTGATTGATGTTACTGAGGATAAAAGATGAGCGATGAACTTTTAAATTCATACATAGAAGATAGTAATTTGCATTCTCTACTTAACTCTTCTAATGAATTATTATTTTCATTGCGAATATTGATTTAAAAACTTGTTGTCTATTGTATTCTATTAGATTTTTCCATGTTGAAGACTAATGATAATTTGTTGTATATTATCTTAGTCATAATATTCTTTTCTTTGGGCTAGTTGAGCTCACCCTTTTTCTTTTTGTTCCATTTTTTCTTCTCGGGAGGCGAGAATATAGCGAAAATGCAGTCGGGGTATGGAATGAAGGTTATAGAGAGAGTTGTTTAGTAGTCCTCACCATTTTATAAAATAATGTATCAATAAATGTGATGAGGATTTATTTGAGTATAGATATTGTCTAGAAGATAATATTTGTATTCAAACTCACAGTTTACTGTTGTAATAATAAAGTTGTAGTTGTTTCTGTACTATGTATCGACAACTCAGAATGGGTGATGTATACCTATTTTGGGGGCGTCACACCTTTCGACAACACAACTACTACCGGAATCATTGTCCATGAGGGTGCCACATCATCAACTCCCGTAATACCGGTCCTATCGGCGTTTAAACATTTCATAATAATTTCATTATTCATCGATTCAATTATTCAAACATTTCATCATAATTTCATCAATTAACATAATTTTAGCAAGTCAAGACTCCGATGTTGGAAGACAAAGTGCAATTTCAGCATAGGCACAAAAATACACATCAAAACATAAGAAGGGACATAATCATAATCCTCCTCTGTCCCAAAATCAAGGGCCATTTTGAAAAGTCAAAAATCAATGCCCAAGATGTCAATTCATTTAAATATAATAAAATTTGGTAAATTGATTTTGAAAGTGAGTCTAAATTTTGTTTCTCTAAATGTTTTTTTTTTTTTTTATAAAAAATGAACGAAAATGAAAGGAAATTAAAAGCTAGCTAGTACGTTAAATTATAGAATTGTTACTTTATTCTGATAAATAAACATAATTAATATATTTAGCAAACAGAAATTAAACAATAATTTAAGATTACTCTAACAGTAACAATTTTGAAAACTAAATTACTAAAAGATTAATATAGAATCCCAAATTACTAAATTCCCAAATTGAGAGTCTAATTTTCTTTTCTGATATAATCCCAAATTGGGAGTTATTCTATATAGAAAGAGAAGCCAGGAAATAAAATAGGAAATTTGGTCTAAGAAATTATCCACCAAAGTTTAACTAATATAAAGAACAAGTAGCCCATGTTAGTTGTTACCACACTCGACCACAACAATAACAATGAATATCACAAAACCTGTAAAACCACTGACCTAATACCCCAATCAAATTAGACCTTAAGAATCAAATTACCAAATTTAAAAGACATTTAGGTTAAATTAGAATTTAGAAATTAGTCAAATTATCAAAGTCCAAAGTAGTGGAGGGTCATTGGGCCTGAGTGTGGAGCGGTCGTGGCAAGTGACGTCAACCACTGGAAGCGATGGTGAGATAAAGAACGAGAGGCAAGAAAGACTTTGGAGGCAGTGGAGGCGGAAGAGTGAATAGACGAAGAAAGTCTGTGAAGAGACTAGAGAGTAAGAGAGTCTGAACTCTGAAGAGTGAAGCCCTAATAAAAAAAAATATTTTATTTTAATTTTTTTTAATGAAACTACGTCGTTTCATGTTATTATAAAAAGAAAAAAAAGAAACAAACTTGTGTTGTCTTGCAGACTGCATAATCAGAGAAGAAGAAGAAGTGAACACCCGGGAAGCGGTGAGTTCTGGCCGACGCCGCCTGGCCGCCTCCGCCTCCGCCTCCGCCTCCGCCCCCTACCCCTAGTTAAAATGGCTCGAATCGCTTTCACTGGGTCGATGCCCTCGCCCCTAGTTCCGTCTCTGACCATAGTATAATTGTTCACTACATGTTTTGTGTCAAAAATATTATACTTACATAAGTTAGTATCGATGTTGGTTTATGGGTAAGATGTCGCCACTACTCTCGACTTCAACTGCCTTCTTTCCTCTTGTTTTGGCATGTACTTTTTATTTTCTCCTTTTTGTGCGAAGAATTTGTGAGAGTCCGAGGACTATATGAAGACCCGAAAACTAAGTTCCGACCCAAAAGTGCAAAGTATTGTTATTTTTGCTATAAAAAACCTACTTATCTATTTATTTAATGTTAATTTATTTATGTTGGACATTAATTTATTAATAAAAGTACATAGTTCATCATTCATTATATGATTGCTTACTTGTTTGTTTATATATATATATATATATATATATATATCCATATTATATATGTTATCGCTATGTGTTTAAATAAATGTTATACAATCGAAAAATATAAAATCATATGTAATATATAAATGAAGAAATAATGCTTTATAACCTAAAATGATTTAGAGATATTATTAGGTTATAGTACTTTAACAAATATGATTTATCTTGATTATTGAAGTTGGCCTTCTAATTAAAGTATGAATGCATTAACGGCTTGCATTAAATAGATCATGTGATGATATTTTATTTATAAAATATTTTCACATAAATACTAATTTATAAAATTTATTAATTTTGAAATAATATTGGACTTAATATTGTTATATATATTAATTTGATGTTTCAATTAGTGAGATTACATTGTCTTAATTAATACATCAGAATGTCGATTAATGTATATAGTTAATATTAGGAATATTATTATTGTTAAAATATCTATAAAATTTTCACAAGATAATTTATCATTGATCATATAATCATGTGCAAGTTTTTTAATATTTATTATTAAAAATATTAATTTAATTGTTAAATCAATTTATGATCAAATAGAGATAAATTATGGACTTATGAAATTAGTTTAAATATATCAAAATTATATTAATTGATTCTAAAATATTTATGTTCATTTATAGATGAAATATTTATTATTTATTAGTAAATTTTTATTTAATTAATTTATAGAATGAAGTGGAATTACAATTATTTAATGGTATTAATTGTAGTTAATATTTATTTGAATATTATTATTAGATAATAATATCTATAAAAGTATTGGAGTCAGAATAAGAATCTCTTAGAATCCCCTTCATAGCTTAATATGGTCTAGATTCTTAAGATGGGTAAGCATCAATGTCATTATATATATCATTGACCAGAAACATATTTTGTACTTTTTTTAGTAGAGAAAAATACCAAAATTTTGTATTATCTCTTTCAGCCTAAGAAAGATAGAGTTAGATTTTTTTTTCTAGAAGGGTGTTTTGGAGACCACACTCCAAATTTAGCATAATGTTATAGGAGAGAAGATCTTGAGAATAATCAAAAAGTGTTAATCCAACCAAACAATAGGTCACAAATTATCTCTTTAGATACATATATATATATATATATATATATTAGTTATTTTGTATAAAACCATTAAAATGATCCTGATTTTATTTTTAATTTTTTTTAAAACCTATTTTTGGAAGAAAAAAAAATCCAACAATTATATCCTCTGAGGAAGGTATATCCTAACAGTTTGAGTCAATACAATTATGAATATCATAAATTACCTAAAAGTACTACTAGTTATAAAATATATTGTTTTCAAAATTTAAATGGATTACGTCAATTTTAAATTTAAAAATAATATAAATTGACTTTTAAAAAGTTAATATTAATCTAATAAATCGAAACAAGGAGTAATAGGTATTGCAGTTTACCAAGTCGCCAAGTAAACCCCTATGGGCCATGTCTAAAAAAAATCATAACAAAATGTGTACGGACATTTAAGAGCTCGACTAGACGATCGACCAAATTAAAACTATCGATTTACCTAACCGGTAATCAGATAAGGTTAACTAAGGGTGTAAATGAGTCGAACCGAAATTGTAAGACTCCAACTTTTATGAAAAAAATAAATTTTTTATAAATATCATTTTTGAATATTATGGAATAAATATGATATAATGTTATAGTTGTGGGTAATATTTATAAATTTTGCAAAGTACGCAAGTTGTTATATAATATTCGATTGGTCAGGAAATATTCGTATGACGACACAATCATTGGTGGACCCCTACTAATGTAATTATTGTCGGATTGAGAAAGCGATAAAAAATATTTTAATGAAAATAAAAGCGGAAGTTTTACCGTTGATCTTGTTGAACTACTCGGTAGTAAAGTAAATGATGATGTCTGGCGTGGTTGCATAGTAGCACACCGGTATTGATTATTAATGTTTATGTGAGAAGTCACTCGGTTTGATTCAATTATTGTCGATATTTTATATGTTATTAAATCAATAATTGAGATGACGAAGTTGTTAATATTATTATTTGCATTATTAACGATGTACAGAAGTTACGCGAGGAGAGGTTTGGTCACCTAATCGCACGCATCAATAGGGAGAAATCCTTATTGGAAAGCCCTCTTTTACGAGAATGACACGATCGATTAATAGTGTGAATAATAATAATGATGATGACGTTTTGTTTTATTAATTATTATTAACGTAATAAAATAGAAAAACTTTTTATATAAAATGAATACTTTTATAAAGTTATTCATTTTATTAGGCTAATAGTAAAATCTTTTTTATATAAAAATGAATACTTTTATAAAGTTATCTGTTTTATTAAACAATAATTAGAATATATTATATTTTATTATGCATAGTGTTTGCATAGTGTTTGCATAGTGTTTGCATAGTAAAATCTTTTTAAAAGTTATTCGTTTTATTAGATTATAAATAGAATATATTATATTTTATTTAAAAGATTTTGCTTTAAATATGGACCGTCCGATTAAAAGTAAATCAATCTGGACCGTTTCATGGATTGGTTACTTATTCATTCCATTCTTCTATAAATGAAGCTTATTCCTTCATTATTTCTTACGAATTCACTTTGAAACTCAGAGAGAGAAACTATAGAGAGAAAGAAGAAAAGTATCCTCGCTACTTCATTTACTCTAGATATCAAGTTTCTTTTTACGGTAGTGGGTATTATTTTTTTTTATATTCATGAGGAGAACTTACATTATTCCATCTTTATTATTACATTGGAATAACTCAGACACGCTGTGCTACCCTATACTTGGTGAAATTCTTTCGTATTCCATTCTTTATTATTACGTTAGAATATCCCATCGCATCTTTCTGTGGGACTGGTTTCGTCTTTTATTATTCTGTTGGAACATCCTGTTGGTGTGAATTTCACGACGTGGTTCCGTCATTTAGTATTCATTGGAATAACTTTTGTTTATCTAAGTACCGCATGCATGGTGATTTCTGTTGTATTCCATTCTTTATTATTACATTGGAATATCCCGCTTGCGCGTGTATTACGTCATCTCCGGTTCCGTTATTTATTATTACGATGGAATAACTTTACATGTAAGTCCGCGTGCATGCATGGTGATTTCTTTTGTTATTCCATTCTTTATTATACTCGGTTGGTTAAAGTTTTGACTTCTACACTTCATGAAATTAGTGGAATATTCTTGATATTTACGCTTTCATCAAAGATATCTTTTCATGAAAATATTCTTCTGAGCATTCTTGAATTTTACTTTACAAAGAAGTATCATGTTGACAATTTGGACGTTATTAGTTCCTGAATAAATTAATTCTTGAACTTATTTTATTGAATTCTTATATCATTGTTGTGAGACCCCAGATTTTATGAATAAAGATTTAAATTTCTCAAAATAATTTTTTAAATATTATGGAGTAGATTTGATATAATGTTATAGTTGTGGGTAGTATTTATAAATTTTGCAAAGTATGCAAGTTGTCATATTATATTCAATTGGTCGGGGAATATTCTTTTTGTCAGGGAATATCCGTACGACAGTACAATCATTGGTGGACCCCACATCGGAATTATTGTCGGATTAAGAAAACGACAAAAATATTTCAATTGAAAATAACGGCGGAAGTTTTACCGTTGATACTGTTGAACTACTCGGTAGTAAAAGTACAAGAATCTGGCGTGGTTGCATATTAGCACACAATATTAATTATTAATGCTTACGTGAGAAGTCACCGGTTTTGTTCAATTATTGATATAAGTAATTGTTGATAGTATCTCACGTTATTTGATTCAATTATTGTCGATATTTTATATATTATTAAATCAATAATTGAAATGACAGAGTTATTAATATTATAAATTGCAATATTAACGATGTCTAAAAGTTCTGCCAAGGAGAGGTTTGGTCACCTAATTGCGCGCCAATAGGGAGAAATCCTTATTGGAATGCCCCCTCTTTCTTGGGAATGACCTGGTCGATTAATATTGTGAATTGTAATAAAGATGATAAATGTTGTTAAAAATTATTAAGGTGATTTTTATGAAGTTTTGCTTATTTTATGGATTTCTATTTACCCATTTTCAAAATAATCGGTAGAAAATTATTTAAAGGTGGGGCCCACATGTGGGGGCCACATGTGTGGCCCATATGTGTTGAGAAATGATTTTGGAAATAGAAGAGTATACGTATGGAAGTATATGTGTGTTTTGAGTATATAGTGGAAGAAAATGATATGTGAAAGTGATAGGTGTGTGATGTGTGTGTGAGTGAAAAATGGTGAAAAAGTAGTAGTGTGATAGTGATGTGTAAGAGTGTAGTGAATTTGATTATTGAGTGGGTGGGGATTGATGTTGGTTATGGGGAGAAAAATTAAGTGGTGTATATATAATATTGATATATATAAGTTGAAAACATGTGTTTATATATATGTATTATATTTTAATTTTTGTTTGTGATTTTATTGGTTAGTTGATTGACTTTATTGTATTTGGTTGAAGAAATAAATCTGCAGAATTATTTTTCCTTGACAAGACACTTCCATTCTCCTATAAATAGAAGCTCATTCCTTCATTATTTATTTCTTACGAATTCATCGAAACTCTATAGAGAGAAAATTATAGAGAGAAAAAGAAAAGATTTTCGCTACTTAACTACTCTTATATTAGGTTCTTTTACGGAAGGGATATTATTCTTTTGTATTCAAGAAGAGAACTTCTGTTATTCCATTTCTTTATTTTTTCTATTGGAATAACCTATATACGCGGGCTACCCTATACTTAGTGACATTCTTCTATTATTCTGTCTTTATTATTATTCTGTTGGAATATCGTATACGTGTGTTTTACAGGACTTTGGTTAAAATCTTTATTATTATTTTGTTGGAATATCACATCGCATGTGTTTTTACACACGGGACTGGTTCCATCTTTATTATTATTACATTGGAATATCCATGCATGTGTGTTTTACATGGACCTGGTTCCATTACTTATTATTCTACATTGGAACATCACGCTTGTGTAATTTCACGACTGGTTCCGTTATTATTATTACGTTGGAATAACTTTTATACATCTGCAATACCGCATGCATGGCGATTTCTTTTGTTATTCCATTCGTTATTATACTCGATTGGTTAAAATATTTACTTTATACTCCATGAAATTAGTGGAATATCCTTGATATTTGCGGCTTCATCCGGTATTTTCATGAAAATATTCTTACGAGCATTCTTGAATTTTACTTTACAAAGCGGTATCATGTTGACAATTTGGACGTTATTAGTTTCGAATAACTTAATTCTTGAACTTGTTTTATTGAATTCTTATATCATTGTCATCATCCTCATGTTTATATTTTTTGAAAGTCATACGTGGTCTGTAATGCATAGATGGACTTGGTATGATTATGACCGAGGATTATTGATTGTAATCATTTAATAGTAATGTTACAAATGATGTGATAAAAGTCCTCATTGGCCCGTAGTGCATTGATGGACAGTTGTTGGCATGATCATGACCATTGATGAATACACAAATATCCTTGGTCAGTAGTGCATGGAATTTGTGACGCCCCCAAAATTAGGTATACATCACCTATCTTGGGTCACCACTTACATGGTACAGAATTTAAATACAACTTAATACATAAACTGTGAGTTTAAATACAAATATCGTCTACTAGATATTATACAAACTCAAAAGGAGTCCTCATTACAATTATTATCACACTATTTCACGAATAGTGAGGACTACTAATGCTATCTTCGAGGACCATCATTCGTTTCCGAGGCTTCGTCCGTCCGGCCTATATTCTCATTTTACAAGAGAACGGTGAAAGAAAAGGTGAGCTCAACTAGCCCAAGAAGAAATATTATGACTAAGATAATGCGAATAAATTATCAATAGTCTTAAACAATGTTAAACCGATAAAATACAATGACAACCAACCGGTTTAAGCTGCAGAATGAATAAGCAATCCATTAAAAGAGTCAAGTAGAAAATAAAGTCTACTATCTTTTAGGTTTTAAAAGGTTTTTCATCATTGTTATATTTGAGACTCAAACTTTAATAAATATTCCACATCATCGAATCACCCCGCACACTACGTGAAGGATATTCTTTAGTATCACGACCACAATTATTCATGCTTTCACGGCCAAGAATATTTGTGTATTCATTAATGGTCATGATCATGCCAACAATCATCCACCATTGCACTACTACTACCATCGAGGATTTTTATCACATCATTTGTAACATTACGGTCATGATTACACCGAATAGTCTCGGTCATAATCATACCAAGTCCATCTACGCACTACAGCCATGCAGATGACTTTCAACATAATATAAACATGAGGATGATGACAATGATATAAAAATTCAATAAAACAAGTTCAAGAATTATTTTATCCAGGAATTATTAACGCCCAAATTATCAACATGATCTTCGTTTTTGTAGAGTAAAATTCAAGAATGATCGGAAGAATATTTCCATGAAAAGATCTTTGGATGAAACACAAATATCAAGGATATTCCACTAATTTCAAGGAGTATACAAGTCAAATTTTTAACCATTTGGGTATAATAAAGAATAGAATAACAAAAGAAATCACCATGCATGCGATAGGCCGCAGACAGGTGAGTTATTCCAACAGAATAATAAATAACGGAACCGGTCCGGCAGAAACGCATGCATGAGATGTTCCAACGAGAATAATAAAGAATGGAACCAGTCCCAGGTCGAAACACACACAGATGTGATGTTCCAACAGTAATAATAATAAAGGCGGAACCAGTCCGTGTAAAACACATGTGATGGATGTTCCAATGTAATAATAATAAAGCGGAACCAGTCGGGTGTAAAACACACGTATGCAGGATGTTCCAATGTAATAATAATAAAGATGAGAACCAGTCCGGTGTAAAATACATGCATACAGGATGTTCCAACAGAATAATAGAAGAATGTCACCAAGTATAGGGTAAACCACGATATCAAAAAGTTATTCCAAATGTAATAATAAGCAATGGAATAACAATTCTCTTCATGAATAAGAAAGAATAACACCCCTTACTTTTGGTAGGAGATTGAATCTGCAAAGAGCAGTAGTAACAAAATACTCTTCTTCTTTCTCTCTTATTCTCTCTATACTTTCTCTCTCTATAGCTTGAATGAATTCGTGAAAAATAATAAAGCCCAGGCCTCTATTTATAGAAGATTTCTAGCTTAAGCACCGCTTGTGTGAAAAGGCAAGTGGCTTGACGACTAATGATGTGAAAAGAAAAGTGGTTTGACGCTTGTAATGTGAAACGACAAGTGGTTCGGCGCTGTAATGTGAAGCGACAAGTGGTTCGACGTCGGTAAAGGTAATTACTATTAACGAAGGTAAATACTATCGACGAAGGTAAATACTATTCACAAGGGTAATTACTTATTGATGAAGGTAATTACTATCGACGAAGGTAAATACTATTCACAAGGGTAATTAATATTGACGAAGGTAATTACTAACTTGACGAAGAGACTCTTAGATGATGATATATATGAGCCCCCCCATAAAATAATCAAACTTACCACAAATCATTTTATTTTTCATCAACACATATTTAATCTTTCAACAATTATTAATCATTTATAACTTGTCGTCTCAATTATTGATTTAATACTATAACATATTATCTGAGATGATCTTTGTGACAATAATTGAATCAATAATATAAGAGATATGATGCGCAATTCATGAAGCAATAATTGAGCATAGGTGAGTGACTTCTCACGTAAGCATCAATAATCAATATCGTGTGCTACTATGCTGACACGCTGGCGTATTCTTGTACTTTTACTACAGGGTAGTTCAACAGGTTTTAACAGTAACACCTCCGTAGATTATTTTTATAGAAAGATAATTTTGTCGTTTTTTCAATCCGACTAATAATACTTCCATTGGAGGTCCACCAATGATTGATTGGTAGTTATATGAATATTCCCTAACAAAAAAGAATATTCCCAGACCAAACGAATATTTTATAACAACTTGCATACTTTGCAAAATTTATAAATATTACCCACAACTATAACATTATATCAAATTTATTCCATAATATTCAAAAATAATATTTATAGAAAAATTCATCTTTATTTATAAAATTTGGGGTCTTACAACCTCCCTTCTTATGAAATTTAGCCCTCGAAATTAGGTACGTATACTGGTATGTCAAGAGGTAAGGATACCTTGATTTCATTTGATTCTAATTCCCAAGTCATTTCCTCAACATAGTGGTTCCTCCACAAAACTTTGACTTGAGGTATAACCTTGAGCGTAGAATATGTTCCTTCTTATCCAAAATTTGAGCAGGGAACCTCTTCATACGTCAAATCTTCCGCTTATTTCGTCAGGTTCTAACTTTCGATAATATGGTTCGGGTCTTTCATATATTTACGTAACATAGATATGTGAAAATGTTATGAACACGAGACATATTTAATGAGAAAGCGAGTCTATAGGCCACGTTCCTACTCGATCGAGGATTAAAATGGATAGATGAATCGAGGATTAAGTTTTCTCTCTTTCCAAATCTTGTAACTCCTTTCCATGGAGCGACTCTTAACAACAACACATGATCTCCTATATCGAATTCCACGTCCTTTCGATGAAGATCAAGATAACTCTTTTATCGATTTTGTGAGGTTTTTATACGTTGTCGGATCGTTTGAATCTTTTTTCGTAGTCATACGTACCAACTCGGTCCCAACAACGTTGCTTCACCCACCTCATCCCAAATCTACCCGAGAACGACACTTTCTTCCATACAACGCTTGAATAGAGCCATGCCAATACTTTGCTTGATAAGCTGTTGTTGTAGGAAAACTCCACCAATGGTAAGAACTTGTCCCAACTTCCCTTGAAATCAAGGGACATGAGTCTTAATAGATCTTCAAGAGTTTGAATAGTCCTCTCCGTTGTCAAATCGTCTGTCTCGAGGATGATATGCCGAAAGCTAAATCGTAAATCTGTGCCCATAGCTTTTGCAAACTAACCCAAAATCGTGAAGTGAATCTTGGGTCTCGATCGAAACTATGGATACCGGCGATACCATGCAGTCTTACAATCTCGTTTATATACATCTGAGCAAGACGTTCAAGTGTATAAGTTTCTCGTGATCGGTAAGAAATGAGCGGACTTGGTCAATCTATCAACAATGACCCAAATTGCATCAATGCCGAGAAACCTTAGGAAGGCCAAAGAGCGAAATCCATGGTAATGTGCTCCCACTTCCATTCCAGGAATTTCAAGTGGGTTGCAATGGACCTTTTGGTACTTGATGCTCCGCTTTAACTTGTTGACAAGTTAGACACCTTGAGATAAATGCTTATCTCTCTTCATATTGCTCCACCAAAATGTATGGACGAATATCATGATACATTTTGGTACTCCGAGATGGATTGCAAATGGTGTGTTGTGCGCCTCCATCATGATATTATACTTTAAATCGTGGTCGTTAGGAACACAAAGTCCGGAGTTGACTCAAGTATTCCTTCTTCATCGATTCTTGCTTCCTAAGATAGCACCTTCTTGCACTTTCTTCCTCATACGCATCACTCCAGTGTCAGTAGCTTCGAAAGTAGCTTTAACTTTATCGATTAAAGTCGGTTCTACTCAGTATACTCGTTATCATCACATGCGTCTCTGGAGTCTTTAACTCTATCTCCATTCTTTGCAAGTCACACAAAATGGGCCTCTGCGTTGACAATATCGCTCTCAGACTTGCGATATGATTTTCTACTCAATGCGTCGGCTACCACTTTCGCTTTTCGGGATGGTATTGGATGGTATGATCATAATCTTTCAGCAGTTTAAGCCAACGTTGTTGTCACATGTTGAGTTCCTTTTGAGTGAAGAAATATTTGAGGCTTTTATGATCCGTAAAGATCTCCACTTTCTCCGGTCCCATACAAGTAATGCCTCCAAATTTTAAGTGCAAAGACAACAGCTGCCAACTCTAGATCAAGAGTAGGATAATTCCTCTCATATTCTTTGAGTTGTCACGAGGCATAGGCTATAACTTTTCCATGTTGCATAAGAACACATCCCAACCCTTTGCAGAAGCATCGGCTGTAGATGACAAATGTGGCGCCCCCAAAATAGGTATACATCACCTATTACGAGTTGTCAATACATGAATGCGTAAACAACTACAACTTTATTATTACAACAAGAAAAAGCGTGAGTTTGAATACAAATATTATCTTCTAGACAATATCTATACTCAAATAAATCCTCATCACATTTATTGATACATTATTTTACAAAAATGGTGAGGACTACTAAACAATCCTTTCTAAAACCTTCATTCCATACCCCAGACTGCACTCGCATTATATTCTCGCCTCACGAGAAAAATGGAACAAAAAAGAAAAAGGTGAGCTCAACTAGCTCAATAAAGAATATTATGACTAAGATAATATACAACAAATTATCGTTAGTCTTCAACAGGAAAAATATAATAGAATCTGATAGACAACAAATTTTAAATCAATATTCGCAGCAATGAAATAATAATTCATTAGAAGAGTTAAGTAGAGAATGCAAACTACTATCTTCTATGTATGAATTTAAAAGTTCATCGTCTCTATCTTTTATCCCTGTAACATCAATCAATATACATCACGGAATCAAATATTCATCTTTGCACTACGTGCCAAAGATATTCATCGATTAGTCATGTTCATTTAAACACTATTCATCTTTGCTACTACGGCCAAAGATATTCTTCAGAAATCATTCATCTTTGCACTACTGGCCAAAGATATTCTTAAGAAATCATTCATCTTCTGCACTCTTCAGCCAAAGATATTCCATAATATCATCATTTAAGACTAAGGATGATGAAAAATATTTTTTTTAAAAAAGCGAATCCATTGAAACAAAATGACAAGGATTAAGGATTAAGGATTCGTACTTGGTTTTATCCACGTCCAAAAATACCTCAAAAATAATCATAGTGGTGTAAAATTCAAGAATGATCAAAACATGGATCTGATCGAGTTAGTATCCGAATAGATATTTTTAGACGAAAAGAAGAAATTTTATTTTCGATTGAATATAGTATCGTGAATATCTTAGTATCGTGAATAGTGCCGATATCGTGAATAGTAACTCCACACCAAAAGATAGAAATTCCACAAAAACATCTTCACGCTTCATGAATAGTACTAAATGAATAAGTAACTCGTGAATAGTAACTCGTGAATAGTAACTTCGTGAATAGTAACTCATGAATAGTAACCCATGAATAGTAACCAGAGCATGAAAAAGTTCCAAATTTGATAAAACTTCGGATCAACATTTTCGGTATAATGATATTGAAGAAATAATATCATTCTGAAAAAATAATATTCCTTACCTCGAAAGATCAATATTTAGCTAGAATCTAGGGTATAAGTCTTTGAAGGAACTTGCACTTAATCTAACAATACTCAAAGTATACTCAAAATACTCACAAGAATACGCTCAATAATATAGAGAGAAAACTTGGGTTTACGGTGTGATTTTCAATTCTAACCTAAGCACCTTATTTATATAGAAATTGCTTAGAACACAAAAGCAGAAAATTTATTAAATATTATTATATTTTTTCAAAATCCTCATACGCACACTCAACCATCAGCACACATGTAGCCCACCTCTCAAAAAAGTAAGAAAAACGTTTTTGTAATTTAAATTATTTTAAACTTCCAAAATTAATTATTTGAACTTGAACTTCAATAATTCATAATAAATAGCCCTTTCATCAGAAAATTAGAATCTCATGAGTTTTTATAGGAAATTCAATTCTCTACAACTTTGCAGAAGAAAGTTTTTCCAAATTCCAAATAGAAATTGACCGAAATCCACAAACGGGCAATTTATTAAAGTTATAATCAAATTTCGATTCGATAAATGGGGTCCACCAGACATGTTTAACATGTTTTAAACATTTATTGCAACAAAAATACTCTTCCTCCTCGTATACTCATATATCCCACATTCGTTGTAAAAATATCTGAATTAATATATTATTAAAATAATATATTTAAATGAATTATTTTATCGGAAAAAGATAAAATATTAATTTTTAAAAATTGTCATTTTTAAAATTTTCTCCATCTATATCCACATAAAATCAATATTTTCCTCATCATATAAATCAATAATTAATTATTCACAAATAATATTACTGAGAATCACAATATTGACAATGAGTGAGGTTCACAGGAAAGGGGCTTTCGATAAGAATTTCTTCTTCTATGGCAGCTTGATTAGGTGACCAAACCTCTCCTTAGATGAGAACTTTCTAGACATTGCCAATAATGTTATCTAATAATATTATTAGGATAATATGAATTATTACTTCGATAATGAAAAATATCGTGTAATGACAATTATTGAAACAACAATGATAAAAATATCAAATGCAATTATTAACTCGATAAAATCTTTGAGCGATAATTATCTGTAACCATTATTGAGTAGTGCCTTCTTCACGTAAGAATCAATAATTGGTGCAATACTGGTATCTTCTTGTTCAACGGCGTATTAGTGTGTTTTAACCACCGGTATTCCAATGATGATAGCGGTAACAACTTCTAGATTAATTAAAAACAACTTATATTTGTCGTTTTTCTTCATCCAATCGCTTTTCGTTATGGGGCCCATACATGGTCGCTTGTGGTCGTAAATACGAATATTCCGACCGCATACGAATATTCCACGACCAAAACGAATATTCCCAACAACAATGAATATTTTATAACCACTTTGCTTATTTTGAAATATTTGCGTATTTAACCCTTAACTATCCACATTAATCAAATCAACCCTTACTATTTCAAAATAATAAATAAAGGAAATTCCTTTTATTTTAAAAAATTTCGGTCTTACAACAAATCCCTCCGGCGGATGGTATTGTCGAAGCAGGTCTTTGAAATAAGTCTCCTCTTGAGTTCTTGAAAACTCTTCTCACATTCTTCGCTCCAATAGAACTTTGTATCTTTCCGAGTCGAAATTTGAGTCAATGGAGTAGCGATTCGAGAAAATCCTTCCACAAATCTCCGATAATAACCAATTTAAACGAGAAAGCTACGTGCTTGGTCCATCGATTTAGGTTGTTCCGACTTTGAATAGCCCGATCTTTTCTTTGGGTCAGCAGATATTCCATGACTTGATACCACGTGCCCAAGGAATGCTACTTCTTCAAGCCAAAACTCACATTTCTTCAACTTGGCATAAAGCTTATATTCACGAAGCTTTTGGAGTGTCAGCCTCAAGTGTTGCTCATGATCTTCACGGCTTTTGGAATAAATAAGGATGTCATCAATAAAGACGACCACAAAGTGATCTAAATATTCCTTGAATACTCGGTTCATCATATCCATGAAGGCAGCAGGAGCATTAGTCAATCCAAAGGATATGACTAGGAATTCATAATGCCCGTACCGAGTTCTGAAAGCCGTCTTTGGAATGTCAGCGGTTCTAATCTTCAATTGGTGATATCCGGAACGAAGATCTATCTTTGAAAAGAATTTGGCTCCTTGCAACTAGTCAAACAGGTCATCAATACGTGGCAATGGATACCTATTTTTGATGGTGACATGATTCAATTCCCGATAATCAATATAAAGTCGCATACTCCCATCTTTCTTCTTCACGAATGGAACAGGAGCACCCCAAGGAGAAGTACTAGGACGAATAAAGCCAATGTCTACAACAATTCCTGCGGTTGGGTCTTTAACTCGAAGTTCGATAGGAGCCATTCGATATGGGGCTTTGAAATAGGTTTTTGTTAGGGTTCAAGGTCGATACAAAATTCAATTTTACTCCCGGGGTAGGCCAGGAAGTTCTTCTGGGAATACGTCTCGAAATTTATTAACAATAGAAATATCGTTCAAAAGCGGCGTATTTTTGTTTAAATCGTGACATGAGCTAAGAAAGCTTGACATCCGTTTTCAATAAGCGAATAGCTTTATGGCTTGAGATGACCGTGATTGATTTTAATGGTTTGGTCGTTTGAATTCGCATAATAGGTTGATTAGGAATATGAAAGCTAACAACCTTACGAAAACAATCAATTTTTGCATGATAAGTAGTTAACCAATCAATCCCTAGAATCACGTCAAATGTAAGTATTTTTAATGAAATAAGATCGACAGGTAATGTGAGGGTGCGATTTGAACCAAACAAGACTTATAAGCGAAGTGGATGTAATGAAGGTTTCTCCCAATGAGTTTCCACAGATAAGTCAAAGTCTAATTTCTCTAGAGTCAAATTTAATCGATGGCGCAAGTAAGAGAAATAAAAGAATGGGTAGAAGCAGGGTATCAAATAAAGTATAGACTTCATTAGAGTTTATGATAAGCTTACCCGTGATGACCTCATTCGGATTCCTTGCTCTTTGGGAGGTCACAACAAAAGCTCTCCTTGCACTCTAGGTTTTGAATTTTCCGGGATGGCCTTTGGTGCCTCCATCCTAGTGAATTTGTCTTGATGAAACGACAAAATCGAAAGCTAAGTGACCTTCTCTTCCACAATTATAACATGCTTTGAGACGGCGTAGCGCAGTTTGGATCGATGTGTCCCTCTCCTCCATTTTGAAGCATATGATAGGTGGTCTTTCTCCTTCCTTAACAATGGGTCTTTGGTCTTGGCGTCTTTCCATCATTGTTGAATCTCCGTTTCTTGAAATGTCCATTCTTATTGTTTTTGTGGCCCGATTACCACCAAAGTGGTTACCATATCCGGCACTGTTGATTCCCTCCACGCTTGTTGTCACCGCTTGATGACTACTCTCATTTGGTATTATAATTTGTTTGCTCTCTTTTAGTTACGTTGACTCATTATCGCGTTCCACTAATCGAGCCCTATTTACAACATCTCGAATACAAACACGGTTTATGAGAAATAAGATGTTGGACGATATCTCGACTTCAAACCTCTTAAAAACATTCGCGCCATTCTCTCTTCATTATCCACCAGTGGGGCCGCGCAACCGTGATAACTCCGCAAATTTTGCCTCGTATTGCGACACGGTCATATTGTTTTGTTCCAACTTGATAAACTCCATCTCCTTCATGTATGGCGAATACTTTCGGGAAAGTATTTGTCGTTGAAACGACCCTGGAACTTCTCCCCAAGATATCTTGATCTGACAAAGAGTTGAGTCGTTTCACCGATTCCCCACCGATGTCGCCTCTCCGCAATTGACATAAAAGGCGTGAAGGGAACCTTTTGCTCCTCGGAGCATCCCAAGACATCAAATATCTTGGTAATCTGCTTTATCCATGCTTCTTGAGAAGTGGTTTGGCTTTCTCCCTTAAACTCCCGGTGGTCCCGGCTCCTTGAATTGTTTTAGCGGTGACCCAAATGAGAGTTTTCCGTGTTTCCACCTACGTTTTGGACAGAAGTCGCTCTCTTTCTTTGTTTCATAAATTGCATAAAGCCTCTGAACATTTGATCATTCATCATTTGGTCGGTGTTGTTGTTTGCATGAGGATTATCGCCTTTCGATGCACATTATCACGATTATTGATATGTGGTGAATCAACGATCGTCTGCGCTCCTCCATTCTTATTCTCAACATTCTCGGATGTCATTTTCAGACATCGCCACAAAACAAAAGGTTAATTGACATGTAACAAATTATCCTATCTTTGACCAACCAATAAAATATACATAAACTTAGGTAGGTCATACTAGCGAAAGGTATTCGTCTCTCCCTCCTAGTACTATTCTCACATCTTAGCCAGGATCATATCCTAAGCTCGATACTGTTGTGGCGCCCCCAAAATTAGGTATACATCACCCATCTTGGGTCACCACTTACATGATGCGTAATTTAAATACAACTTAATACATAAAGCTGTGAGTTTAAATACAAATATAAATCTCACTAGATATTATACAAACTCAAAAAGGAGTCCTCATTACAATTATTATCACACTATTTCACGAGAATAGTGAGGACTACTAATCTTATCTTGAGGACCATCACTTTCGTTTCTCCGACTCGTCTCAAATTTATATTCTCATTTCTGAAGAAACGGTGAAAAGAAAGGGTGAGCTCAACTAGCCCGAAGAAATATTATGACTAAGTTAATGCAGAATAAATTATCAATAGTCTTCAACAATGTTAAAGCGATAAAATACAATAGATAAACCGGTTTAAGCTGCAGTGAATAAGAAATCCATTAAAAAGTCAAGTAGAAAATAAAAGTCTACTATCTTTTAGGTTTTAAAGGTTTTCATCACTTATAAATTTGAGACTCGACTTTAATAAATATTCCACATCATCGAATCACCCCCCGCACTACTGGCGAGGATATTCTTTAGTATCACGACCATAATTATTCATACGCACTACGCCAAGAAAATTTGTGTATTCATTAATGGTCATGATCATGCCAACAACATCCACCGATGCACTACTAATTTGACGAGAGATTTTTATCACGTCATTTGTAACATTACGATCGTGATTACATAGAATAGTCTCTCGGTCATAATCATACCAAGTCCATCATGCACTACAAAAGCCACAGATGACTTTCAACATAATATAAACATGAGGATGATGACAATGATATAAGAATTCAATAAAACAAGTTCAAGAATTATTTTATCCGGGGAATTATTAACGTCCAAATTATCAACATGATACTTGTTTTGTAGAGTAAAATTCGAGAATGATCGGAAGAATATTTCCATGAAAAGATCTTTAGATGAAACGCAAATATCAAGGATATTCCACTAATTTTCATGGAGTATACAAGTCAAATTTTTAACCATTGGGTAATAAAAGAATAGAATAACAAAAGAAATCACCATGCATGCGATAGGCCGCTTGCACGGCGAGAGTTATTCCAAGAATAATAAATAACGGAACCGAATTAAGCACAGTAAAGCGCATGGCAGACGGGATGTTCCAAAATAATAAAGAGAATGGAACCAGTCGGCGTAAAACACACATGAGGATGTTCAGCAGAATAATAATAAAAACGGAACAGTGCGTGTGCAAAACACCATGAGTGATGTTTCCAATGAATAATAATAAAAGTCCTGAAATCACAGGTGTAAACATTTTATCCAGAATTATTAACGATATCATCAAATTATCAAATCGACATTGTTTTGTAGAGTAAAATTCAAGAATGATCGTGTGATTTGGAAGAATATTTCATGAAAAGATCGGCTTTAGATGAAACGTACGAATATCAAGGATATTCCACTAATTTCATGGAGTATACAAGTCAAATTTTTAACTAATCTCTTCCGTGATCACTGGGTATAATAAAGAATAGATGCGATAGGATCGCAGGCGAGTTATTCCAGTATCATGAAATGAATAATAAATAACGGAACCCGGTCCAGCATTTCGATGTGGTAGGTGTAATCAGCGCTACAATAAAAGCGCTTAAAATGTGACAAATGCCAACCCCGGCGGGATGTTCCAGTTCACGAGAATAATAAAGAATGGGAACCAGGTCCGTAAAACACATGCGCATTGACACGAGGATGTTCCAACAGAATAATAATAAAAGGCGGAACCAGTGCAGTGTAAAACACCCGAACGCCTTGATATGTTGGGATGAATTGGGTGAAAGTTCAGCATGCATGAGGATGTTCAGCAAATACTGTGATAATAATAAAATAACCGAGTCCTTACTTTTGGTAGGAGATTGAATCACCAAGTATAGGGTAAACGCGATGTAGTATGGAATAATAAAAATAACTCTTCTTCTGAATAAGAAAGAATAACACCCCTTACTTTTGGTAGGAGATTGAATCTAAGAAAAATACTCTTCTTCTCTCTCTTATTCTCTCTATACTTTCTCTCTATGAATTAGTGAAAAATAATAAAGCCCTAGGCCTCTATTTATAGAAGATTTCTAGCTTAAGACCGTGTGAAAAGGCAAGTGGCTTGACGACTAATGATGTGAAAAGAAAAGTGGTTTGGCGCAGAATAATGTGAAGCGACAAGTGGTTCGGCCTGTAATGTGAAACGACAAGTGGTTCGACGTCCGGTAAAGGTAATTACTATTAACGAAGGTAAATAAATACTATTGACGGAAGGTAAATACTATTCACAAGGGTAATTACTATTGATGAAGGTAATTACTATTCGACGAAGGTAAATACTACTCACAAGGGTAATTAATATTGTGAAGGTAATTACTACTCTTCTTGTGAAGAGACTCTTAGATGATGACATACGAGCCCCCATAAAATAATCAAACTTACCACAAATCATTTTATTTTTCATCAACACATATTTAATCTTTCAACAATTATTAATCATTTATAACTTGTCGTCTCAATTATTGATTTAATACTATAACATATTATCTGAGATGATAATTGTGACAATAATTGAATCAATAATATAAGAGATATGACGCAAAGAATTATCTTGTAGTAATAATTGAGCATAAATTTGAGTGCTTGCATAGTGTTTTGCATAGTAAAATCTTTTTAAAAGTTATTCGTTTTATTAGATTATAAATAGAATATATTATATTTTATTTAAAAGATTTTGCTTTAAATATGGACCGTCCGATTAAAGTAAATCGATACTGGACCGTTCATGGATTGGTTCTTATTCATTCCATTCTTCTATAAAAGAAGCTTATTCCTTCATTATTTCTTACTTAATTCCTTTGAAACTCTGAGAGAGAAACTATAGAGAGAAAGAAGAAAAGTATCCTCTACTTCTTTACTACTCGATATCAAGTTTCTTTTACGGTAAGGGTATTATTTTTTTTTATATTCATGAGGAGAACTTCGTTATTCCATCTTTATTATTCATTGGAATAACTCAGATCTGTGCTGCTACCCTATACTTGGTGAAATTCTTACGTATTCCATTCTTTATTATTACATTAGAATATCCGCATGCAGGCTTTACTGACTGGGACTGGTTTCGTCTTTATTATTCTGTTGGAACATCCTGTTGGTGTGAATTTCACCGACGTGGTTCCGTCATTTAGTAATCTCATTGGAATAACTTTGCTTTATCACAATCGCATGCATGGTGATTTCTGTTGTATTCCATTCTTTATTATTCTCGTTGGAATATCACAGCCGGCATGCGTATTACGTCCGTCCGGTTCCGTTATTTATTATTCGATGGAATAACCAATACATGCTGAAATACCGCATGCATGGTGATTTCTTTTGTTATTCCATTCTTTATTATACTCGGTTGGTTAAAGTTTTGACTTCTACACTTCATGAAATTAGTGGAATATTCTTGATATTTACGCTTCATCCAAAGATCTTTTATGAAAATATTCTTACGAGCATTCTTGAATTTTACTTTACAAAAAAGTATCGTGTTGACAATTTGGACGTTATTAGTTCTGAATAAATTAATTCTTGAACTTATTTTATTGAATTCTTATATCATTGTTGTGAGACCCCAGATTTTATGAATAAAGATTTAAATTTCTCAAAATAATTTTTTAAATATTATGGAGTAGATTTGATATAATGTTATAGTTGTGGGTAGTATTTATAAATTTTGCAAAGTATGCAAGTTGTCATATTATATTCAATTGGTCGGGGAATATTCTTTTTGTCAGGGAATATCCGTACGACGGTACAATCATTGGTGGACCCCACAACGGAATTATTGTCGGATTAAGAAAACGACAAAAATATTTCAATTGAAAATAACGACGGAAGTTTTACCGTTGATACTGTTGAACTACTCGGTAGTAAAAGTACAGTAATACGCGTGGTTGCATATTAGCACACAATATTAATTATTAATGCTTACGTGAGAAGTCACTCAGTTTTGTTCAATTATTGATATAGTAATTGTTGCATAGTATCTCACGTTATTTGATTCAATTATTGTCGATATTTTATATATTATTAAATCAATAATTGAAATGACAGAGTTATTAATATTATAAATTGCAATATTAACGATGTTCAAAAGTTACGCCAAGGAGAGGTTTGGTCACCTAATTAATGCCGCTTGATAGGGAGAAATCCTTATTGGAAAGCCCCCTCTTTCTTGGGGATGACCTGGTCGATTAATATTGTGAATTGTAATAAAGATGATAAATGTTGTTAAAAATTATTAAGGTGATTTTTATGAAGTTTTGCTTATTTTATGGATTCCTATTTACCCATTTTCAAAATAATCGGTAGAAAATTATTTAAAGGTGGGGCCCACATGTGGGGGCCACATGTGTGGCCCATATGTGTTGAGAAATGATTTTGGAAATAGAAGAGTATACGTATGGAAGTATATGTGTGTTTTGAGTATATAGTGGAAGAAAATGATATGTGAAAGTGATAGGTGTGTGATGCGTGTGTGAGTGAAAAATGGTGAAAAAGTAGTAGTGTGATAGTGATGTGTAAGAGTGTAGTGAATTTGATTATTGAGTGGGTGGGGGATTGATGTTGGTTATGGGGGAGAAAAATTAAGTGGTGTATATATAATATTGATATATATAAGTTGAAAACATGTGTTTATATATATGTATTATATTTTAATTTTTGTTGTGATTTTATTGGTTAGTTGATTGACTTTATTGTATTTGGTTGAAGAAATAAATCTGCAGAATTATTTTTCCTTGCACAGTACACTTCCATTCTCCTATAAATAGAAGCTCATTCCTTCATTATTTCTTACGAATTCACTGAAACTCTATAGAGAAAAAATTATAGAGAGAAAAAAGAAAAGATTTCTGCTACTTAACTACTCTTATATTCAGTTCTTTTACGGTAAGGGATATTATTCTTTTGTATTCAAGAAGAGAACTTCTGTTATTCCATTTCTTTATTTTTTCTGTTGGAATAACCTATATACGCGGGCTACCCTATACTTAGTGACATTCTTCTATTATTACATCTTTTTATTATTATTACATTTGGAATATCGTATGCGTGTGTTTTACAGGACTGGTTAAAATCCTTTATTATTATTTTGTTGGAATATCACATGCATGTGTTTTACACGGACTGGTTCCATCTTTATTATTATTCTGTTGGAATATCACATGCATGTGTTTTACATGGACACGGTTCCATTACTTATTATTCTGTTGGAACATCAGTCGATTGTGAATTTCACGACACAGTTCCGTTATTATTATTCTGTTGGAATAACTTTTATCTGGCAATCGCGCATGCATGGCGATTTCTTTTGTTATTCCATTCGTTATTATACTCAGTTGGTTAAAATATTTACTTCTATACTCCATGAAATTAGTGGAATATCCTTGATATTTGCGCTTCATCCAGTATTTTTCATGAAAATATTCTTCTGAGCATTCTTGAATTTTACTTTACAAAGCAGTATCATGTTGACAATTTGGACGTTATTAGTTTCTGAATAACTTAATTCTTGAACTTGTTTTATTGAATTCTTATATCATTGTCATCATCCTCATGTTTATATTTTTTTGAAAGTCATCTGTGGCCTGTAATGCATAGATGGACTTGGTATGATTATGAATGAGGATTATTTGATTGTAATCATGGTAGTAATGTTACAAATGATGTGATAAAAGTCCTCATTGGCCCGTAGTGCATTGATGGACGATTGTTGGCATGATCATGACCATTGATGAATACCACAAATATCCTTGGTCAAGAAGTGCATGGAATTTGTGACACCCCAAAATTAGGTATACATCACTATCTTGGGTAACCACTTACATGGTATGTAATTTAAATACAACTTAATACATAAAGCGTGAGTTTAAATACAAATATAAATCTACTAGATATTATACAAACTCAAAAAGGAGTCCTCATTACAATTATTATCACACTATTTCACAGAATAGTGAGGACTACTAATCTATCTTCAGGACCATCATTCGCTTCCGACTCGTCCCGGCTATATTCTCATTTTCGAAGAGAACGGTGAAAGAAAGGGTGAGCTCAACTAGCCCAAGAAGAAATATTATGACTAAGATAATGCGAATAAATTATCAATAGTCTTAAACAATGTTAAACCGATAAAATACAATAGAAACCGGTTTAAGCTGCGGTGAATAATCATGATCCATTAAAAGAGTCAAGTAGAAAATAAAGTCTACTATCTTTTAGGTTTTAAAAGGTTTTTCATCATCATTATATATTTGAGACTCGACTTTAATAAATATTCCACATCATCGAATCACCCCTCGCACTACACAATGAAGGATATTCTTTAGTATCAACGACCACAATTATTCATGCACTACGGGCCAAGAATATTTGTGTATTCATTAATGGTCATGATCATGCCAACAATTGTCTACCAATGCACTACTGACATTTTGAGGATTTTTATCACATCATTTGTAACATTACTATTAAATGATTACAAGAATAGTCTCTCGGTCATAATCATACCAAGTCCATCTATGCACTTACAAAGCCACGAGATGACTTTCAACATAATATAAACATGAGGATGATGACAATGATATAAAAATTCAATAAAACAAGTTCAAGAATTATTTTATCCGGGAATTATTAACGTCCAAATTATCAACATGATCATTTATTTTGTAGAGTAAAATTCAAGAATGATCGGAAGAATATTTCCATGAAAAGATCTTTGGATGAAACACAAATATCGAGGATATTCCACTAATTTCAAGGAGTATACAAGTCAAATTTTTAACCAACTGGGTATAATAAAGAATAGAATAACAAAAGAAATCACCATGCGTACGCGATAGGCCAAGACAGGCGAGTTATTCCAATGAGAATAATAAATAACGGAACCGTGTCCGGCAGAAAAGCGCTTATGCATGTGATGTTCCAACAGAATAATAAAGAATGGAACCAGTCCGGCGTAAAACACATGCATGTGGATGTTCCACGAGAATAATAATAAAGAGCGGAACGAGTAGATTGTAAAACACATGAGACAGGATGTTCCAGTAATAATAATAAAGATGAGAACCAGTCCGGTGTAAAATACACGAGACAGGATGTTCCAATGAGAATAATAGAAGAATGTCACCAAGTATAGGGTAAACCACATATATCTGAGTTATTCCAATGAATAATAAGCAATGGAATAACAACAGATTCTCTTCATGAATAAGAAAGAATAACACCCCTTACTTTTGGTAGGAGATTGAATCTGCAGCAGCGGTGTAGTAACAAAATACTCTTCTTCTTTTCTCTTATTCTCTCTATACTTTTCTCTCTATAGCTTGAATGAATTCGTGAAAAATAATAAAGCCCTAGGCCTCTATTTATAGAAGATTTCTAGCTTAGCACTGCGAGTGTGAAAAGCAAGTGGCAGCGACTAATGATGTGAAAAGAAAAGTGGTTTGGCGCTTTGTAATGTGAAAGCGACAAGTGGTTCGGCCTTTTAATAATGTGAAACGACAAGTGGTTCGGACGTCTGGTAAAGGTAATTACTATTAACGAAGGTAAATACTATTCACAAGGGGGTAATTACTATTGATGAAGGTAATTACTATTGATGAAGGTAAATACTACTCACAAGGGTAATTAATATTGTGAAGGTAATTACTCTTGTGAAGAGACTCTTAGATGATGACATATGAGCCCCCATAAAATAATCAAACTTACCACAAATCATTTTTATTTTTCATCAACACATATTTAATCTTTCAACAATTATTAATCATTTATAACTTGTCGTCTCAATTATTGATTTAATACTATAACATATTATCTGGATGATCTTTGTGACAATAATTGAATCAATAATATAAGAGATATGATCAAAGAATTATTGTAGTAATAATTGAGCATAGTGAGTGACTTCTCACGTAAGCATCAATAATCAATGCTAAGTGTACTACTTATCACGACCAGCGTATTCTTGTACTTTTATCCTTAGGGTAGTTCAACGGTTTTAACGGTAACACCTCCGTAGTTATTTTTATAAAATATTTTTGTCGTTTTTCTCAATTCGACAATAATTACATTTGTGGGGTCCACCAATGATTGAGGTAGTTATGCGAATATTCCCTAACAAAAAGAATATTCCCCACCAAACGAATATTTTATAACAACTTGCATACTTTACAAAATTTATAAATATTACCCACAACTATAACATTATATCAAATTTATTCCATAATATTCAAAAATAATATTTATAGAAAAATTCATCTTTATTTATAAAAACTGGGGTCTTACAGAATTTGTGGTCGTGACCCTAATGAATATCCTTGGCCACAGTGCAGGGATGATGTGGATTATTTATTAAGCTTAGTCTCAGCGATAAAAGTGATGAAAAACATTTTAAATCATAAAAGATAGTAGATTTTATTCTCTACTTGACTCTTTTAATGGATTGCTTATTCCGCTGCAGTTAAACTTGATGTCTATTGTATTTTATCAGTTTAACATTGTTGGAGACTAATGATAATTTATTCTGCATTATCTTAGTCATAATATTTCTTTCTGAGCTAGTTGAGCTCACCCTTTCTTTCACTGTTCTCTTCAGGAAATGAGAACGTAGCTGGGATGAGTCGGAAAATGGAGTGATGGTCCGGATGATAGTATTAGCTAGTAGTCCTCACTATTCTGTTAAATAGTGTGATAATAAATGTAACGAGGACTCTATTTGAGAATGAATATTGTCTAGAAGGCAATATCCCTGTTTAAAATCTCAGTTATGTTTTGTCGTATTTTACATGACAGTTGTATAATTAAGTTATTTATTTTTATTTGTACTATGTACTTGGCGACTCAAAATGGGTGATGTATACCTATTTTGGGGGCGTCACAATTGTCATCATTCTCATGTTTATATTATTTTTGAAAGTCATTTGTGACCTGTAGTGCATAAATGGAATTGGTATGATTATGACCAGGGATTATTCGGTGTAATCATGACCGTAATGTTACAAATAATGTGGTAAAAGTCCTCATTGGCCGAAGTGCATTGATGGGCGATTGTTGGCATGATCGTGACCATTGATGAATAATACACAAATATCCTTGGCCCGTAGTGCATGGATAATTTGTGGTCGTGACCTAATGAATATCCTTGGTAGTAGTGCGGGGATGATGTGGATTATTTATTAAGCTTAGTCTCGCGATAAAAGTGATGAAAAACCTTTTAAATCATAAAAGATAGTAGATTTTATTCTCTACTTGACTCTTTTAATGGATTGCATGTTCCAGCTGTGATTAAACTTGATGTCTATTGTATTTTATAAGTTTAACCATTGTTGAGGACTAATGATAATTTAATCGCATTATCTTAGTCATAATATTTCTTCTTGGGCTAGTTGAGCTCACCCATTCTTTCTTTATTCTCTTGGGAAATGAGAAGCGTGGGCGGGACTAGTCGGGGAGCGGAGTGATGGTCAGAGATGGTGTCTTAGTAGTCCTCACTATTACATTAAATAGTGTGATAATAAATGTAATGAGGACTAAATTGAGTGTGGATATTGTCAGATGACAATATTTGTATTAAAACTCACGCATGTATTTTGTCATATTTTTTTTACGCATTGTTGTATAATCAAGTTGTATTTGAATTTAGTACCATGTATTTTGCGACTCAAGATGGGTGATGTATACCTATTTTGGTGGCGTCACATAAATGAATAGAGAGCTTTTCAAATTTGAGTTGAAACGTTAAATTCATACTCGAATTCGAATTGTATTTAAGAAATTATACTCAGATTTAACTCAACTCGAATATTTATTATTCGAATTCGATCCGACTCGGATCAAATTATATTCAAACTACTCATGAGTTTCAATTTTAAGTTCGAATTCGAGTCTCCGTATAATAACTAATTTTATAATACATATAATTATAATTTGAGTTTGATATTTTTACTTAGAAATGATAAAATATATGACATGAATTCATTAAAATATTGGCAAAATATATGACAAAAATAAAATTATAATTAAAATTAAAATTAAAAGCGACAAGAATTCATTTAGTTTATGTTAAAGTTGAACAATATCGGCAAACCTTCATTTAGAATTACATTTTAATTCAAAAAAATTTACGCGCTCATTTAGAATCACATTTTGACTTGAAAAGTTAATTTATTGAGTTTATGGTTCATTAAAATATATATTTTATCAAACTCTCCTTATATTCTAATGTAAATTTTTAATAAAAATAAGATTCTCTTCACAAAGATTTTAACTAATTATATTTTTGTGAAGATATAATTTCCAGTGCTTGTTCTATTCGCTTTATGCTTATAATAAATTGTTTATAAAAGTTTATCAATCATAAACATAATAAAGGAGAAAAATTGATAATTTGTTCTTCCGACCACCAACAAACAACACCGGAAGCATCATCTGAGACTGAGACTATCGTGAGGGCATGATGAATTGCAGGTTAGGAGTTGGGAAGAAGTGATTTAGGATCAAATGAGAAGTGATTTGGGATATATGGAGCCTACATAATGAAGAACTTAAGAACCTCAGTGTGACAATAAAAGGTCAATAATTTTGGAAAGAAAATCTTAGGCTCGAGAAATGAATAAAAAATAATTGGCGTGGTGATTTAAGAAGATAGAATTTTGAACTTAGTAGGTTACACATATTAACTCTATCAACTCATGCGTAATTAGTAATTACCTGGTAAGAATACCATGTTGATGTGGTGACTACTTCTAGGGCGACATTCTAGCGATATTTTTTTTTTGGTTTTTTTAATAATTTTAAAAAATTGTATAGTATTTATTCTAACTGAAATTTTTATAAAAAATAATATTTTAGGTGTAATTTGGATATATACAAAAAACAGGGTATGTACAGTCGTTGAACAATGTCCCTCTATATTTATTGTTATTGTGGCTCATGCATCGTGGGAATAGCTAGGACAGCCCAATATAAACACGTGCATTAATATAGGAGCAAGAAGGAACACAATGAATGAAAAATTTGGAATGAACAATATGCACAAGGTGTGGATCCCTAAAGATATCTTGATGTTGACATGCCGGATCCAATTTTTGATATTTTCACATAAAACTGTCGTTATAGGATCTATAGCCCGACGATTTTCATGTGAAAATACCAATTTCCTTCTTCTAATTAATTCAATTACAACTACTTGGAAAAAGTAAAACAATACTACTACTAAAATTAAGTCATTCATAACTTGGTAAGGTACATGTTTAAATCAGAGGCCAGCTTGCGTTTAATAAAGGTTTTCTAGAGTCCCAAATTCCATTCATACAAACAACTAAATTAACTTGGACCTAATTTAGTTGCCATTTACTTTATTCAATCAATATCATTGACAACCGTCTTCTTCTTCCTCAACAACCATCTAAATCTTGGAAAAGGAAAATAAATAAATTAACTTTTAAAAAGAATAAATTTTGTTCTGATTCTTAGTAGAGTGATGAGAAGGGGAATTATATATATAGAAAACTTGACTAAGACTACTTAGTAAAACGACGTAATTGCTCCTAGGTTGAATTTTATGTAAAAAAAAAAAAAATTAATTATAATTTTTGTACAAAATTACGTCATGTTGTTAAGTAGTCTCAATCAATTTTTGGATTATTTTACATATATGAAAGAGGTTATAAAGCAAATATTTATTTTTATTGTGAAACGTATTGCTAATTTACTGTCGGATAGACTTAAATTAATGTACAATAATAATAAATAAATAAAAAGCATTTGGATTTAGGTCTAAACAAGAAATAACATTTGAACGTTGGCTAAAAGTAGTATAACTCAAGTACTATGGGTAGTAGTATAACTCAAATACTATGTACTATGGGTAGTAGTATAACTCAAATACTATGGGTCTCGACTCAAAATTAATATACAAACGTGGGTTTATGTACTATTCTTATCTTGTCATATTTATTGAATGCATTCGAATTTCGACGTGTAAGTGACCTCCTGGCTCCTAGTGCCCCTATATTTTTCCCAATTTTGATGGAAGTACAAACGTGGGTACATTGGTGTTTGATCTCAAACACTTACAAATAAGAGTCTAAACGAATTCAACTAGACCGAACAGAGAGCTGTTCGAATTTAACTCGAAAAATTAAATTTGTACTCGAATTTGTCTCGGATTCGAATTGTATTTGAAAAGCTCTACTCATATTCTACTCAACCAGGGGCGGATCCAACCTGAAAGTTTAGTGGAATCAAATTCGAAATTTTTTTTTCTTAAGAAAAATAATTTAATAAAATAAATCACAAAATTAAATAATTCTTAAATATTGTTTACAATAACATTTTTCGAAGTTTCGTTGCTTGAAATTGTTGCATGATAGTCTTATTTTTAATAGTTATAAAAATATCACGCTCAAAAATATCACATTTTTAGTAACTGTAACTCTGTATTTTTACCTTCTTATTATTTAAGAGAAGTAAATTAATCAAGACAATAAAATACTTATAATAGTATTTTATTTTAACAAGATAGTAGCATATTCTTTTTTTTCATTAATATAATATAGTAGTGTACAAATATAAGCGTAGTACTTTACCTATCTTGTTCCACTAAACTTTAAAATTTGTGAATATATTAATAATTGTATATATATATATATATATATATATATATATATATATGAAGAGGCTTCACGAAAAATTCGGTGGGGCATGTGCCCTTGCTCGGCTTTGGGTCGCTATTATCTTTAGACTCGAATATTCATTACTCGAATTCAAACTAATCGGGAGCTTCGAATTCAAACTCGAATTTGAGTCTCCACATATTAACTAGTAGGAGTGAGCATGATGCGGTTTGAAACTCAAACCGTACACGAAACCGCTTAGGTGCGGTTTGACAAATTCAAAACCGCATATAAAACCGCTTGTGATTGGTGCGATGCGATTTTGAAGCGTGTAGTGCGGTTTCATTTGGTGCGGTTTCGGTTCCAAAACCAATTGAAATAACAAAATCGAAACATTGGTTACAAGCTACATATCAACTCCAGTTTGATCTCCCCTCTTGTGGCCACAGTTTAATCTAGGCAATAAATTTGGAAGTTTTTCAATGCTACTTTAAATCTCACAATCACCTCTAGGCTTTAAACCACCAAAATTTTATGCAGAATATGTTCGACGTGGTGGCCACAACTCATGGACCTTTGATGAATCTAAGAATCTACAAACGTATTACTTAGTGAACAAAATCATGGAGCTAACTTAACAAAATAATTCCAGACATCAACAATTATATAGTTGATTAATACTATGTTATCACAATTAATTTAGAAAATAGCAAGTCACTCTTGATTTGCAAACATAATTGATACTGCCGATTTTTTATTCAACCCTACAATATATGTCTTCTAAAATAAAATGAGGAGAATATGTTACAGTAGAGAAATTATATATACTTATAGCAAAATTGGAAAAACACTATGATTATTTGGTGCGGTTTCGATTTTATGCGTGCAGTTTTGGCTAGTAACCAAATAGAAATCGTCAACCCACCTAAAACCGTCACATATGCCGGAACCGTTGGTGCAATTTTAATTTATGCGATTTGTGCGATTCGGTTCTAATTTGGTTCTTTGTTCAGCCCTAATAACTAGGTTTATAATAAATATAATTATAAAATGAATTTATTATTTTGCTAAGAAATGAAAAAAATATATTTGCTATTACATTTTACAAATATATAATAATAATTAAGTATATTAATTTGATTTAACTTTATAAATATATTATAAGAGAATGTATAGAGTATTTAATCGAATATGAATCAATATCGAGTATTTATCGAATCACAATCTAGAATTTGAGTAGTTGGAATATTAAACGAGTCGAGTATAACATTGCTCAGATTCTATTCTTATTTTTATTTGAACTATTTTTTATGCTCAGATTTGGATCATATTATTAACGAATTCGAGTCTTGCTCGTATTTTTTAAATCAATTACATATTCTATTACATTTTTTAAAATAATAACAACAATAGTGCACTCATAAAATATTTATACAATTAATAAACTTTCCATATTTATTTACAATATTAGTGCAATTAGGATTCCTTAATTTAGGGAATTAGTATACAATTAAAATTCCTTAATTTAGAGGATTAGTATTAATTTACTTATTAATTAGTATTAATTTACTTATTAAGCGATTGATTGAGTTGCAGTTTCCCTCGTATTTATCTCTCTTCAAGGCGAATCATGGCGACTGCATCAGGTATTTACTAAAAATCACCTTTTGCCCTTTTCAATTGATGCACATGTATATATTATTCGTATATCTGAAGTTATCCATCCGAATCCGATCAATTTTTTTACAATTGAAATTGTGACCCTGTTAACCGTTTTCTATTCATCCCGTTCGATGTATTTTCTTATTTCTGTGTTTTATATGATATTTCTTTGCAATTTCAGTGTATGACGTTGTTTGATGACATTGAGAAAAAGCCCATTCTGACATATTCAATGTGTTCCTTCAAATACTGGATGGTGGTACCCAAACTTTCATACTAAGGTAACCAAACTGTTATATTAAAGTAACCAATCAACCTCCACACTTTTAATTTTTTCTTAGTGCAATTGGTAACCAAACTTTCAGATCAAGCTAAGCAAACCATCATACTAAGGTAACAAAATCTTCATACCAAGGTAACCAATTCACATCCACACATGCAGTTTTTGCATAGTGCAGTTAGTAGCCAAACCTTCAGACTAAGGTAACCAATTCAGTTTTATTAAGTTACCAATTTCATTTGAATGTGATGCAATTGATAGCCAACCATTCATACAAAGGTAACCATTTTAGTATTTATGAGTAACAAAATAGTCATAAAAAAATTTTCAGAACAATAAATGTACATCTATTTATTTTTAAACTTTTTGTAGGGTGAATCTTCTTCTTCTTCTCATTGGCGTTTTGGATAACGGAGATTCGCGGCAGTGTAGCGGAAGAGAAGCCGGCGGGAAGAGAGAACTAAAAAAGTAAAAACTAAATATTTACATGTACAAATATTTTATTTATTTATTTACTTATTTGTTAACTATTATTTCAAAGTGTATATGAGGGAGATGAAGATTTGAATTTGAATTATTATTTTGAATTTGAATTTGAATTTGTTTTTGTTGTTAGATCCCAAATATTTGAATTTGAATTATTAATTATGGCAGTTATTTCTCCTTGATTTTAGGTTTCCTTATTAATATGAATTGTGTTATTTTTGTAATATGGGTCCTAATTACACTCTTTTTGTAATTATTTTGTTCATACACTAATGGTGTAATCTATTATATATACTAAATCGCAGTACATGGCACAATAAATTGACATTTGTCATTCTACAAAATCAACACTTGTCCATCCTACTTAATGCTCCTTATTGTCCTTGACAAAAATACCCTTGACAATTACTTTGATATATATATATATATATATATATATATATATATATTGATCACCTTATTTTATGGATATTATCAACAACCACGTTATTTTAGGTTCCATTAATTAGACAACTTTCTTAGGCAACAACCAGATTGGATCAATTTAAACACGATAGGACTAACTTGATTTTTATAAAAAAATTAGTTTTAATTATTTAAAAAGTAAATTTCCTTTAATATTAGACTTTTATTTATTTTACCTACTTTTCGTGTGCCTAATAAATTTATTCTATGATTAATTAATTACTTCCATAGTTCCATGCAATTAAAAATTATTTCCAAATTCATTTTAAAACTTCAATCTATTAGCTTTCAAAAATTCTTCCAATTATTTGAACCGCACTAATTGATTCTAAAGATATAAAAATTTATTTGTTTAACCAATTTATAGAAAACTCAATCAAAAATTCTTCCAATTATTTGAACCGCACTAATTGATTCTAAAGATATGAAAATTTATTTGTTTAACCAATTTATGGAAAACTCAATCAATTAATAAATTATGGAATACTTAAATAATGTAAAACCCATCCCAAGATTTATGAAAATAATATTGGTTAGATATATGAAAGATAATAAATCTTTAAAAACTTATTTTCTAACCAACTCCATCAATTATTCCCTAAAATCAACATTTTAAAACATTTTCATATTTATTATTTTATTCTTTGTGCCAATTACGTGACCAACACTTTTTCATCCAATTGAATCATGCTTTACTTAAAAATAAATCCTTGAAGGATTCAATCAACAAAGTAATCAATAACTTTTTATAATTTTTATGGAATATAACATTCAATCGGCTTATTACAAATTGATTTATTCCAATAAAGAAGTCATGGTTCATAAGGAAATGATTCAAACATAATTCACTAAATAATAGGAACTTTTAATATAGAACGAAATGAATAAAAAATTAATCTCTTTTAAGAACTCGGATGGACAACTCATTACCATTTCATTGACCGCTTCTTAAATCATGAAATATGATTTATTAATTAATTAGACCAATTGCAAAGTGAATCGGACAGTTTGAAAGTAAACTTAGGCTCAATTAAGATTTTGATATTTCCTTATTTATTTTAATATACTAATTAAATAATTTCATATTATGAACCATTAAAATCCAATTACTTTATTTCATAATTATTTAACCACTTCCATAAATATGACCATGCAATTCAATATCCTGGAATCTTGATTGAGAAATCTATTATCTATTATATTTATATATACTAAATCACAGTACATGACACAATAAATTGACATCTGTCATTCTATAAAATTAACACCTGTCCATCCTAATTAATGCTCCTTATTGCTCTTAACAAAAATACCATTGACAAAAATACCCATCTAAAATAACATCTGAAATTGAAAAAAAACCTAAATTCAATCCCTTAATTCTCCCCTAAATCTGGACAGGTATTCCGCCTCTGGTGGAGATGGTTGTGTCGGATGTGGTGGCGCGATGGAGGTTGGCGGTTCAAGCATTAATTGAGCTAGCTAATGGAACTTACACGTAAGTTATATATAATTTTTTTCATATATAGAATTTATTAACATTTTGCTTTCATATGTATTCTTCTGTTTAACAAAATGAGTCTATTTAACTTTCATTATAGTTAATTTTAAAATTTTATAATTCATGTGAATATTTATTTTATCTTTAAAATAATAATTTTGTAATAATCGATATTTTTAAAGTAGTTCAAGAAATCAACTATTACATTATCAAATTAATTTACATGAATTGAAATTGTAATTTTCACTAATTGATTAGTAAAAGAATCTAAACTGGATTTTTTATGGGATACTGGAAGTATAATTAATTTTGTCATGAAACTTGAAATTGGTTTAATTATTTTATTAAAATAGAATGAACAATTTACGTGAGCTCATATGAGGCTGTGCTGATGTGGTAAGATTTTGAATGGAATATATCTATTATCTATTATTTATTATTTATTATCTATTATCTATTATTATCCATACTAAATTGCAGTACATAGCATCATTGAATGACATGTGCCTTTTCCACATTGTAACACATGTTCTGTAAGACCCCGAAATTTTTAAATAAAAAGGAATTTCCTTTATTTATTATTTTGAAATAGTAAGGGTTGATTTGATTAATGTGGATAGTTAAGGGTTAAATACGCAAATATTTCAAAATAAGCAAGTGGTTATAAAATATTCATTATCGCTCGGGGAATATTCGTTTGGTCGTGGAATATTCAGAATGCTTTCGGGGAATATTCGTGACGACAATCGCCACGATATGTGTGGGCCCCATAACTAAAGCGATTGGATGATGAAAAACGACAAATATAAGTTGTTTTAAATAATAACAGTAGTTGTTGCTAGATTATCTTGTTGGAATAATTGGTTAAAATACACTAATCTGCGTTGTTGAAAGGGTTGCGCGGTATTGCACCAATTATTGATTCTACGTGAAGGCACTACTCAATAATGATTACGATAATTATTGCTCAAAGATTATTTTATTGAGTTAATAATTCTTTGCGTTGATATTTTATATTCGTTGTTGTTTCAATAATTGTCATTTTACGGTATTTTTCATTATCGAAGCAATAATTCATATTATCTCGAATAATATTATTAGATAACATTACGGGCAATGTCTAGAAAGTTCATGTCTAAGGAGAGGTTTGATCATCTAATTGCTTGCCAAGAAGAAGAAATTCTTATCGAAAGCCCCCTTCTCTGAAGGCGCACCGGTTATCGATATTGTGATTACGTAATATTATTTGTGAATAATTAATTATTGATTTATATGATGAGGAAAATATTGATTTTATGTGGATATAGATGGAGAAAATTTTAAAATGACAATTGTTGAAAATTAATATTTTATCTTTTTACGATAAAATAATTCATTTAAATATATTATTTTGATAATATATTAACGGTGATATTTTTACAACGAATGTGGGATATATGAGTATCTGAGGAGGAAGAGTATTTTGTGGCATTAAATGTTTAAAACATGTTAAACATGTCATTGACCCCATTTATCGATTGAAATTTGATTATAGCACGTAAAATCGCCGTTTGTGGATTTGGTCAATTTCTATTTGGAATTTGAAAAAACTTTCTTCTGCAAAGTTGTAGAGAATTGAAATTCCTATAAAAAGTCGCGAGATTCGAATTTTCTGATGAAAGGGCTATTTATTATGAATTATTGAAGTTCCAAGTTCAAAATAATTGATTTTGGGAGTTTAAATTATTTTGTTAAGAAAAACGTTTTTTGTATTTTTTGGACATCATTAACATGTGTGGCTGGTGTTTTGACCAAAAGGTGGGCTAAGGAAAATTTGTATAATTATATTAATATTATATTAAATTTTTCTGCTTTGGTGTTCTAAGCAATTTTTCTATAAATAAGGGCTTTAGTTAGAATTGAAAATCACACCGTAAACTGAAGTTTTCTCTATTTCTCTCTCGATATTTTGAGCGTATTCTTGTGAGTATTTTGAGTATACTTTGAGTATTGATATACTACGGTGCAAGTTCATTCAAATATATTCGATCCAAAATCTGCTCGCTTCGAGGTAAGTGGATATTATTTTTTTAGTAATGATATTATTTCTTCAATATCATTATCTTTGAAATATTGATCCAAGTTTTATCAAATTTGGAACTTTTTCATGTCGGGTTACTATTCATGGGTTACTATTCATGGGTTATTATTCATGAGTTACTATTCACGAGTTCTTATTCACGAGTTCTTTATTCACAAAGTACTATTCATGAAAGCGTGAAGATGTTTTTTGTGGAATTTCTATCTTTTGGTGTCAGAGTTACTATTCACATATACTCTGACTATTCACGATATCTGCACTATTCAATTAGAAAAATAAAATTTCTTCTTTTGTCAAAATATCTATTACGGATACTAGCTCGATTGTATCCGTGTTTTGATCATTCTTGAATTTTACACCACTATGATTATTTTTGAGGTATTTTTGGGCGTGGATAAAACCAAGTACTAATCCTTAATCCTTAATCCTTGTCATTTTGTTTCTTTGGATTCGTTTTTTTTAAAAAAAAAATATTTTCATCATCCTTAGTCTTAAATGATGATATTATGGAATATCTTTGGCTTTGTAGAATGCAGATGAATGATTTCTTAAGAATATCTTTGGCTGTAAGTGCAAAGATGAATGATTTGAAGAATATCTTTGGCCAGAAGCAAAAAGATGAGCAGTGTTTAAATGAACATGACCAGTGATGAATATCTTTGGCACGTAGTGCAAAGATGAATATTTGATTCCGGATGTATATTGATTGATGTTCTGAGGATAAAAGATAGACGATGAACTTTTAAATTCATACATAGAAGATAGTAGTTTGCATTCTCTACTTAACTCTTCTAATGAATTATTATTTCAATTCTTGAATATTGATTTAAAATTTGTTGTCTATTGTATTCTATTATATTTTTTTTCCTGTTGAAGACTAACGATAATTTGTTGTATATTATCTTAGTCATAATATTCTTTCTTGAGCTAGTTGAGCTCACCTTTTCCTTTTGTTCCATTTTTCTCGGGAGGCGAGAATATAGCGTAGTACTTAGTGGGTATGGAATGAAGGTTTTAGAAAAGGATTGTTTAGTAGTCCTCACCATTTTGTAAATTAATGTATCGATAAATGTGATGAGGATTTATTTGAGTATAGATATTATTAGAAGATAATATTTGTATTCAAACTCACAGATTTCTTCGTTGTAATAATAAAGTTGTAGTTGTTTTACATACCATGTATTGACAACTCGAATAATGAGTGATGTATACCTATTTTGGGGGCGTCACATGTTCTATATAATTAATGTGCATCCCACACTAATTTAATTATATTATAACATAATATTATATCATTTATAATTATATTACAACATAATATTATACTGAGTTTTAAAATATTTAAAATAATTATATCCTAAAATCACTACTTTTTAATATTATACTATTCATAATTATACCATACATCAGTATCACACATGTATATAGTATAATATTATAATACACGTATATAACAAAATAACTACTATCTAATCTGTGTGGATATTATTAGTATTAATTTAATTATATTATAGCATATTATTATACCATTTATAATTATATTGCAACATAATATTATCTGGTTTAAAATATTTATTTTAAAACAATATTAAAATAACAAATAATATCAATCATAACTTACTATGTTTATTTTATAATCGATAAATAACTATTTTCTCAATCTAAAAGGTTTTTTATATTATTATTATTATTTTGATTGTATAATCCCTAAATCACTACAAAATCTAAAATGTTACGATAATATTAGCATTACTAATATTATCATTACTAAATTAATTATTATCTTTAAAATCACAACTTTTTAATTCCAAAATAATATTTTAAATTTATAATCCACTAAATCACTATAAATCTAAACTGCATTTTGGTAATGTCAATTTATTACGATATTATCCTTTCTAATTTAATTATTATCTCCTAAAATCACTTTGATTTTTTAATCCCAAATTAATATTTTTATTTTATAATCCTCTAAATCACTACAAATCTAAATTATTTTATAATGTAAACTGTGTTATGATATTATACTTTCTAATTTAATTATTATCTCCTAAATTCACTACTTTATTATATTATCCTTACTGAGCTATTATCATTACTCCCCGTTATTTATCCTAATTTTCTTATCAAATATTAGATCAATCCCCTTGCAGTAAATGTTGATGTCACATATCCTAATTTATTGGAAAATTTTAACGATGTCTTTTATTTTCAAGACCAAGCCACCCTTACTTATACACTTGATGCTATAAATAAGGTGAACGAATATGTGATGTATTTATGGCCAGGCGATGAAGTACCATATCTAATATGTCCTATGTAAGGTTGATGAAAACTCAAACAGCTATGAAGGCATTTACACCCTATAATTTTTGAATAGCATTACATCTTTTGGAATGTCAAACCACAAGATAACGTTGAAGATTGGGGTTCCTGTAATATTGCTCCGGAATATAGATCAGTGATCTGGCTAGTGCAATGTCACGAGATTAATAGTAACTCGATTGGGAAAACATATAACGACCCCAAAATAGGTCCATTCCATCCAACCCATTCTAAGTCGCCAAATATATGAATACGAAAAAACAACTACAACTTTATTACAACAATTGTCGTAAAAAAATACAACAACACATATCTTTGTGAGTTTGGATACAAATATATACCAATGTGTACGTCACAATGACACCTTACATAAAAGTATAGTCAAAAAGCTGTTTTAGAAATTAGAATCTTTGGGAAGTGCTCAAGAGAAACCTTCGTATACATGGGAGGCCATGCTTTTAGGTTTATGGTAGATATCATATGGCCACGTAATTATCCTTGGTTGACCCAATAGACCCCAAAGAAAAACAAGAAGGTTACTATCATATTCTTCCCAACTACGAAGTCTTCTCTTGACATGTCATTATCTCCACTTGTCTCTAATTTGGTATTATACTCCAAACAAACGCCAAGATTATATAGGTAGTGCTTGTAAATACACTCGGCAAGTGGATGAGCACAACCATGTCTTATGATAACACGAGTTTGTATGTTATTAGACATCTTGTATGATAGTGACAAAACACCCTTCCAAAGTTGGGTTCGCTTCACCCTATTTAATTCACCAAAATAACTATTAAATGATGTATAAAATACAACACACTAAAGCCCTCAATAAAATTATTTTCATACTCTTTAGGGAGAACCTCAACAACTATAGAATTAATACTAAAGATAAATAAATTATTCCCTTGTTATCAAGAATGAATCGTAGATTCCAACCCGGTGACTACACTTTTTATTACCATAGTTGCGGTGAACGAGCAATCCATTAAAAGAGTCAAATAGACTATAAAGTCTATTATCTTCTCCACGTTAAAAGTCCACCAACAATATTTTATCCTCGTAACATCAATCAACAATTCCTCATCCACAATCACATGTATAACTCATAATCATAATTGTAGTTCTAAATTCTCTTCTTATCCAGGATGAAGATAATTTCATCAACACATCTTTACACGAAACATCAAAGATCATGGTTATACCAAATCACAGTTCCTGTTCATAATCATACTAATAAATTCATCTTTGCACCATGGCCAAAGATATTCATCAACAGTTCATCTTTGCACTACATGCCAAAGATATTCAACAACAAGTCATCTTTGCATTACGAGCCAAAGATATTCATCAATAATTCATCTTTGCACTACAAGCTAAAGATATTCAACAACAGGTCATCTTTGCATTACGAGCAAAAGATATTCATCAATAATTCATCTTTTGCACTATAAAGCTAAGATATTCATCAACAAGTCATCTTTGCACTACGGGCCAAAGATATTCATATCTCAAATAAATACATAATCATTTCAGAAGTTATATAACAATAATTATAACCATGTTGATCAATTCACTTTTGCACTTAAGCTAAAAATATTCAATTGTAAATTCAATGGTCATGATCATACTGGGCCAACAATTCAACTTTTGCACTACTTGCCAAAGATAACCTATGGTCACGATCATACCAATAATCTACCCATCTTTACACTCAAGTCAAAGAGAAATATCATCATTAGGGTTATAAGAATGTTATATAAAACAATATAATCAAAACATGGTTTTAATTTCAAGAGTAAGATTCATAAATCAACGATAATTTAGTTGAAAAAGAAACCAATTTTATTATGAATAGTACCCGTGAATAGTAATCGTGAATAGTAACTCATGAATAAGTAACTCGTAAATAATAGTAACTCATGAATAGTAATCTCGTGAATAGTAACTTCATGAATAGTAACTCATGAATAGAACTTCAAAGATTCGTGAATATAGTACATAATCAGATAGTATCGTAAATAATGTCATATACGTAAATAGTATTATATACATGAATAGTGTATAATATACATGAATAGTCAGATATACGTGAATAGTAACCCCGACTCAAAAAGATAGAAATTTCACACAAAAACATCTTCACGCTTCTTAATAGTACTCGTGAATAGTAACTCGTGAATAGTAACTCATAAATAGTAACCCGTGAATAGTAACTCATGAATAGTAACCCCATAATGAAAAAGTTCCAAATTTGATAAAAAGTTCCAACCTAATATTTCAAAGATAATGATATCAAGAAATAATATCATTTGAGAAGAAAATAACATCCCTTACTATCCCTTACCTCAAAAGAGCAAAGACTTCTCGACGGGATATCGGATACGACATTTGAAGGAAACTTGCAGACCGATGAATATCAACTCACCAAGTATCTAAATACTCACAAATTACACTCAATAATCTAGAGAGAGAAAGAGAGAAAACTTTGTTTACGGTGTGATTTTTAATTTAACTTAGCCTCTATTTATAGGAAAATGTTAGCCTACAACAAGGATTCTTGACCAAGCACACGATGGCTTTACCTGCTACTATTCCACCCACCAAAAATCAGCCATCTTCCCCAACAACCAAGAGTGGGGCCCACTCAATTCTAGAATTTTCCACCAAAACCTAATTTCCGAATCAGTTACCTCTTAAAATTCATAATAAATTATACGCTCATTTTTAACGGTTCAAAATTTGTGGACATATACTCAACTTATATATGTATAACATATCCAAAAATTACAACGATCCAACGGTCGGATTAAATATTATAACTCACACAATAAAGCTGTAATAACACCGATTTGATCTTTTAATACCTCCAATCCGACAAAATACAAATAAAACATCTCAGCATTAATTCCTTCATTAATAACCACATAAATAAATCCATCATTTATATTCATATAAAGTAAATATTTCCTTATCATATGAATCAATAATTAATTATTCACAAATAATATTCTGTAATCACATTTATAACAACCAGTTTGTTCCTGTGAAAGAGGGGCTTTCCAATAAGAATTTCTCTCATCTGGCGCGAAATTAGGTGACCAAACCTCTCCTTAGATGTAACTTTCTAGACATTGCCAATAGTGTTATCTAATAATATTATTCAAATAATATGAATTATTGATCCGATAATGAGAAATATCAGGCAAAGTGACAATTATTGAACAACAATAATATAAAATATCAACGCGGCAATTATTGAACAATAAAATAAAATATTGAGCGAATAAGAATAATCAGAATAATTATCGAGTAGTGCCTTCACGTAAAGGATTCAATAATTCAAAATAATCGCGGTAATACCGCAGCATCATCGCAGCAACAACGATATTATCGTATTTTAACCACCGTGTATTCCAAATGGTGTTAATAAAGAATAACTACGCCGTTATTTATAAAAACTCAAACTTGTCGTTTTCTTCATTCGACAGCTTATTTTGTTATAGGGCCCTGAAACGACGCTACCGTGCATTTAATATTCCCCTCGGCTGTAAAGAATATTCCACCACCAAACTAATATTCCCCAAACAACAATGAATATTTTATAACCACTGTGTATTTTGAAAAAAATTCATATATATCACCCTTAACTTTAACTTTTATCAATTTAACCATTTACCTTGAATAGTAATTATAAGAAAAATTGAATACTTTTATTTCATAAGATTCGGTCTTACAATCTCCCTCCTTATGAAATTTCGTCCCGAAATTTACGCATTCGGTATTTCAAAGAGTCGAGAATACCTTATTTCCATCTTCCATTCTATCTCATGATTTCTCCATTGCTCATCTCCCGTATTTTAGGATATCATTCTAGAATACAACTTCAAAACAAGGGTTAATTTAACAAATTAACATATCACCTAATATTAGATATTGATGGTGATCAACAAATAAGCTTAGGTAGACACACTAAGGATTTACTCATCTCTCCTCCTAGTTCTAATCCCGATCTCCGCCAGAGATCATATCCCTAAGTTCTACGATACCAATCTGCGACTCTCATGGTGCTTCAACCACACAAGACCTCACAATGGTACCTATCGGTTTGCCATCAAGAAATCCAAGGCCCCCTACGGAGAGTCCGGCTTTTGCATCCCCATCAATGAGGAAGTCACCGGTGAGAGAGGCTCGGGGCTCTTTACTTATAGCTCGATACCAATCATAACGACCCCAAAATAGGTCCATTCCATCCAACCCATTCTCGAGTCGCCAAATATATGGTACGAAAAACAACTACAACTTTATTACAACAATTATCGTGGCGTAAAATACAACAACACATATGTCTTTGTGAGTTTGGATACAAATATATACCAATCTGTAAGACGTCACAATGACACCTTACATAAAGGTATAGTCAAAAACTGCTTTTAGAAATTAGAATCTTTGGGAAGTGCTCAAGGAAACCTTCATATATGGGAGACCATGCTTTTAGGTTACGGTAGATATCATATGGCCACAGTAATTATCCTTGGTTGACCAATAGACCCCAAAAGAAAACAAGAAGGTTACTATCATATTCTTCCCAACGGTGAAGTCTTCTCGACATATCATTATCTCCACTGCCTCTAATTTGGTATTATACTCCAAACAAACGCCAAGATTATATAGGTAGTGCTTGTAAATACACTCAAAGAAGTGGATGAGCACAACCATGTCTTATGATAACACGAAGTTTCAGTATGTCATTTAGACATCTCAGATGATAGTGACAAAACACACCTTCCAAAGTTGGGTTCGCCTTTCACCCTATTTAATTCACCAAAATAACTATTAAATGATGTATAAAATACAAACACACTAAAGCCCTCAATAAAATTATTTTCATACTCTTTAGGGAGAACCTCAACAACTATAGACCATAAATTTCTATTCCTTGTTATCCTAGATTTCAACCCAAACTACACTTTTATTACCATATATTGCGGTGAACGAAAGCAATCCATTAAAGAGTCAAATAGACTATAAAGTCTATTATCTTCTCCACGTTAAAAGTCCACCAACAATATTTTATCCCAGTAACATCAATCAACAATTCCTCATCCCACAATCACACGATAACTCATAATCATAATTGTAGTTCTAAATTCTCTTCTTATCCGGGATGAAGATAATTTCATCATTGTCTTTACCTCGAAACATCAAAGATCATGGTTATACCAAATCACGCCCCTGCTCATAATCATATTAATAAATTCATTTGCACCATGGCCAAAGATATTCATCATCAGATTCATCTTTGCACTACATGCCAAAGATATTCAACAACAGTCATCTTTCAGACACGAGCCAAAGATATTTATCAATAATTCATCTTTGCACTACAGGTGCAAAGATATTCAACAACAAAGTCATCTTTGCATTACGAAGCAAAAGATATTCATCAATAATTCATCTTTGCACTATAAAGCTAAGATATTCATCAACAAGTCATCTTTCAGACTACGGCCAAAGATATTCATATCTCAAATAAATACATAATCATTTCGGAAGTTATATAACAATAATTATAACCATGTTGATCAATTCACTTTTGCACTTAAGCTAAAAATATTCAATTGTAAATTCAATGGTCGTGCATCATACCAACCAACAATTCAACTTTGCACTACTCGCCAAAAAGATAACCCTATGGTCACGATCATACCAATAATCTACCCATCTTTACACTCAAGTCAAAGAGAAATATCATCATTAGGGTTATAAGAATGTTATATAAAAACAATATAATCAAAACATGGTTTTAATTTCAAGAGTAAGATTCATAAATCAACGATAATTTAGTTAGAAAAAGAAACCAATTTTATTATGAATAGTACTCGTGAATAGTAACTCGTGAATCGTAATAAGAATATGAATAAGTAACTCATAAATAGTAACTCATGAATAGTAACTCATGAATAAGAACTCGTGAATAGTAACTCATGAATAAGAATCATTAATAAGATCGTGATTAATTACATAGTACCGTGATACACGTAAATAATGTCATATACGTAAATAGTATTATATACATGAATAGTGTCGTATACATGAATAAGTCAGTATACGTGAATAAGAACCCGACTCAAAAAAGATAGAAATTTCACAAAAAAACATCTTCACGCTTTCATGAATAGTACTCGTGAATAAGAACTCATGAATAGTAACTCATAAATAGTAACCCGTGAATAGTAACTCATGAATAAGAAACCCGACATGAAAAAGTTCCAAATTTGATAAAAGTTCCAACCAATATTTCAAAGATAATGATATCAAGAAATAATATCATTCGAGAAGAAAATAACATCCCTTACTATCCTTACCTCAAAAGAGCAAAGACTTCCGACGTGATATCTGATATATGATGAAGGAAACTTCAGATCGATGAATATCAACTCACCAAGTATCTAAATACTCACAAATTACACTCAATAATCTAGAGAGAAAGAGAGAAAACTTTGTTTCGTGTGATTTTCAATTCTAACCAGCCCTCTATTTATAGGAAAATGTTAGCCCACCAAGCGAGACTTGACTCAAGCACCGATGGCTTTTACCTCGCTACTATTCCACCCACCAAAAATCAGCCATCTTCCCCAACAACCAAGAGTGGGGCCCACTCAATTCTAGAATTTTCCACCAAAACCTAATTTCCTAAATCGATTTACCTCTTAAAATTCATAATAAATTATACGCTCATTTTTAACGGTTCAAAATTTGTGGACATATACTCAACTTATATATGTATAACATATCCAAAAATTACAACGATCCAACGGTCGGATTAAATATTATAACTCACACAATAAAGCTGTAATAACACCGATTTGATCTTTTAATACCTCCAATCCGACAAAATACAAATAAAACATCTCAGCATTAATTCCTTCATTAATAACCACATAAATAAATCCATCATTTATATTCATATAAAGTAAATATTTCCTTATCATATGAATCAATAATTAATTATTCACAAATAATATTACAGAATCACATTTATGACAACCAGGCTGTTCCCAGGAAAGAGGGGGCTTTCCAATAAGAATTTCTCCTCATCGCATGCAATTAGGTGACCAAACCCTCCTTAGATGTAACTTTCTAGACATTGCCAATAGTGTTATCTAATAATATTATTCAAATAATATGAATTATTGATCCGATAATGAGAAATATTGTGCGGTGACAATTATTGAACAACAATAATATAAAATATCAACGCGCAATTATTGAACCAATAAAATAAAATATTGAATAAAGAATTCATCGTAACAATTATTGAGTAAAGTGCCTTCTTCACGTAAGGATTCAATAATTCAAAAATCGCGTGCAATACCGAAGCGCCATGCAGGCAACAACGCATATTATCGTATTTTAACCACCGTGTATTCCAACAAAGGTTAATAAAGAATAACTACGCCGTTATTTATAAAAACTCAAACTTGTCGTTTTCTTCATTCGACGATTATTTTGTTATGGGGCCCATAAATGATCGCTACCGTGCATTTAATATTCCCTACGAAAAGAATATTCCACCACCAAACGAATATTCCCACAACAATGAATATTTTATAACCACTGTGTATTTTGAAAAAATTCATATATCACCCTTAACTTTAACTTTTATCAATTTAACCATTTCTTGAATAGTAATTATAAGAAAAATTGAATACTTTTATTTCATAAAATTCGGGGTCTTACAAAACATCTGATAGAAGTAAAAGTAATTTCAGTCGGTAATTTTGGACACAAAGTTTTCATACCTCGCTAGGTCTTAACACCGTCAAACATTAGATTACCTTTTAAATTCCAACAAAGACAATTTTGTGACGCCCCCAAAATAGGTATACATCACCTATCTTGAGTCACCAATACATGGTACAAAATTCAAATACAACTTAATTATACAACAGTCGTATAAAGTACGACAAAATACATGCTATGAGTTTTAATACAAATATTGTCTACTAGACAATATCCACTCTCAGAATAAGTCCTCAATACATTTATTGTCACACTATTTAACAGAATAGTGAGGACTACTAGCTAACACTATCATCTAGAACATTACTCCGGAGTTCCCCAGGCTCGTCTCCGCCCACGCTCTCATTTTTCAAGAGAACGATTGAAAGAAAGGGTGAGCTCAACTAGCCCAACAAGAAATATTATGACTAAGATAATGCAGAATAAGTTATCATTAGTCCTTAACAATGTTAAACTGATAAAATACAATAGACATCAAGTTTAGCTGCGGCAGTGAAACAAGCAATCCATTAAAAGAGTCAAGTAGAGAATAAAATCTACTATCTTTTATGATTTAAAAGTTTTCATCACTTTTATCACTGACTGGGACTCGACAATAAATAATCCACATCATCCCCGCTTACTACGGCCAAGGATATTCATTAGGGTTACGACCACAAATTCCATGCACTCTGGGCAAGGATATTTGTGTATTCATCAATGTGAGACCCAGATTTTATCGATAAAGATTTAAATTTTGTCAAAATAATTTTTAATATTATGGTGTGAATTTGAGATAATATTATAGTTGTGGGTAGTATTTATAAATTTTTCAAAGTATGCAAGTGGTTATATTATATTCGATTGGTGGGGAATATCTTGGTTTAGCAGGGGAATATTCGCATAACAGCTCAAATCATTGGTGGACCCTAGCGTAATTATTGCCGGATTGAGAAAACGACAAAAAATATTTTATTGAAATAACTGGTGGAAGTTTTACTAGTAGTTATTTGTTGAACTACTCGGTAGTAAAAAACAACGATGTCGTGTGGTTGCATAGTAGCAGATACGGTATTGATTATTGATGCTTATGTGAGAAGTCACTCGGTTTGATTCCATTATTATCGATTAATAATATGAATTATTATAGCGATAATGACGTTTTGTTTTATTCGTATTATTAACGTAATAAAATGTAAACATCTTTTATATAAAATAGAATACTTTATTAAAGTTATTCTATAAATAGAATATATTATATTTTATTATGCATAGTGTTGCATAGTGTTTTTGCATAATGTTTTGCATAGTATTGCATAGTGTTTGCATAGTAAAATGTTTTATATAAATAGAATATATTATATTTTATTTAAAAGATTTTTCTTTAAATATGGACCGTCCGATTAAAGTAAATCAATCTGGATAGTTCATGGATTAATTACTATGCATTCCATTTTCCTATAAATAGAAACTCATTCCTTCATTATTTTCTTACGAATTCATTGAAACTACTAGAGAGAGAAATTATAGAGAGAAGCTATAGAGAGAAAATCTATAGAGAGAAAGAAGAAAAAGTATCGCTACTTCACTTACTTCTATATTAGGTTCTTTTTACGGTAGGGGTGTTATTCTTTCTTCTGAAGAGAACTTTTATTCCATTCACTATTATTACATTGGAATAACTTTTGTAAAAGTGACATACCCTATACATAATCTATATACTGCGGCATATCCTATACTTGGTGAAATCCTTTATGTTATTCCATTCTTATTTATTACATTGGAATAACTTTTGTATCTGTGATTAATTCTATACTTGGTGACATTCTTCTATTATTCATTGGAACATCACTGCTCGTGTGTTTTACACCGAACACGGTTCCATCTTTATTATTACGGTTGGAACATCCCGCCGGTGTGAATTTCACGAATTGGTTCCGATTATTATTATTCTGTTGGAATAACTTTTCTACATCTAAGTACTGCATGCGTGGTGATTTCTTTTGTTATTCCATTCTTTATTATACCCGGTTGGTTAAAACTTTGACTTCTATACTCCATGAAATTAGTAGAATATCCTTGATATTTGCGTTTCATCCAAAGATATCTTTTCATGGAAATATTCTTCCGATCATTCTTGAATTTTACTTTCTGAAAACGAAGATTATGTTGACAATTTGGACGTTAATAATTCATGGATTAAATAATTCTTGAACTTGTTTTATTGAATTACTATGTCATTGTCATCATCCTCATGTTATATTATGTTATCTTTGGGCTTACGTGCATAGATGAACTTAGTATGATTATGACCGTGGATCATTCGGTATAATCACGACTTGATATAAATGATGTGACAAAAGTCCTCGGTGGCTTTGTAATGCAGTGATGGATAGTTTTTGGTATGATTATGACTAGGGGTGATTAGGTATAGTCATGACCATTGATAATTTGATGAAAATCCTCGACTAGTGGTACGGGGATGATTAGATGTGGTGGTTTATTTATTGTCGAGTCTGGTGATAAAAATTGATGAAAACCTTTTAAAACCTAAAAGATAGTAGACTTTATTCTCTACTTGACTCTTTTAATGGATTGCTTATTCAACCTGCAGATTAAATGGTTGTCTATTGTATTTTATCGGTTTAACACTTTGTTGAAGGCTAATGATAATTTATTACGCATTATCTTAGTCATAATATTTCTTCTTGGGCTAGTTGAGCTCACCCTTTCTTTCACCGTTCTCTTGTGAAATGAGAACATATATACCGGGACGAGTGGGGAACGCAGTAATGGTCCAGAGGATAACATTAGTAGTCCTCACTATTCTCGTGAAATAAGTGTGATAATAGTTGTAATGAGGACTCCTTTTGAGTTTGTATAATATCTAGTAGACAATATTTGTATTCAAACTCACGCTTTATGTCGATTATTATAATTACGTTATATTAGTAAGTTGTATTTGAATTTATGTACCATGTAAGTGGCGACCCAAGATGGGAGACGTATATACCTAATTTTGGGGCGCCACATCAATGGTCATGATCATGCCAACAACGGTCCATCAATGCACTACGGGCCAATGAGGATTTTTATCACATCATTTGTAACATTACGGTCATGATTACACCGAATAATCCCTGGTGATAATCATACCAAGTCCATCCATACTCTCAGGCCACAGATGACTTTCAAAAAATATAAACATGAAGATGATGACAATGATATAAGAATTCAATAAAAACAAGTTCAAGAATTAAGTTATTCAGGAACTAATAACGTCTAAATTGTCAACATGATACTGCTTTATAGAGTAAAATTCAAGAATGCTCAGAAGAATATTTCCATGAAAAATACTGGATGAAGCGCAAATATCAAGGATATTCCACTAATTTCATGGAGTATAGAAGTCAAAATTTTAACCAAATGAGTATAATAACAAATGGAATAACAAAAGAAATCACCATGCATGCAGACTTCGAGATGACAAAAGTTATTCCAACAGAATAATAATAACGGAACTAGGTCGTGAAAATCACAATCATGTGATGTTCCAATGAATAATAAAGAATGAAATAACAATGTAAATCACCATACATGCGGTACTTCCAGCAGTATAAAGTTATTCCAATGTAATAATAAATACATAATAATAAAGGCGGAACCAGTCCTAATGTAAAACACATGATGAGGATATTCCAATGAATAATAAGGGCGGAACCAGTCCAGGTGTAAAAACACATGCATGTGATGTTCCAACGGAATAATAAAGACGAGAATAATAAAGATTTTAAACTGAGTCCTGCCAGAAAGCATGCAATAAAGATGTTCCAACGGAATAATAAAGACGAGAATAATAGAAGAATGTCACCAAGTATAGGGTAGATCACAGATAAAAAGTTATTCCAATGTAATAATAAGAAATGGAATAACAATAGTTCTCTTCATGAATAAGAAAGAATAACACCCCTTACCGTTTAAAGAAGAACTGAAATAAAGAAGTAGTTAAGTAGCAAAATACTTTCTTCTTTCTCTCTATAGTTTCTCTCTCTAGAGTTTCAATAAATTCGTAAGAAATAATGAAGGAATGAGCTTCTATTTATAGAAGAATAGAATGAATAGTAACCAACCCATGAACGATCCAGATCGATTAATTTAAACGGACGGTCCAGATTGGTTTACAATAAAATATAATATATTTTAATTATTATCTAATAAAATAAAAAAACTTTTAAATAAAATATATTATATATATATTATATATATTAATTATATATATATAGCATGTGCAACAACAAAAAATCACGGGATACACTCCCGTGATCAATATTTTCCTTCCTTACCAATTTTGTCAACAAAGTTAATATGTATATATATATATATATATATATAATTTTGTCACATGTTTTGGAAATGGTGGGGTAGGCTATTATATATATATATATATATATATATATATATATATATATATATATATATTAATTTCACTTTTCATCAAAACCCACCATTCCATTATTCCACCATCCACCCGAGAACCTTATCAGATTACTTCTTCCCACACTCAAATTTTCTTCCACATGTGGCCCCACCTTTAATATATGAAAAAATTTCTACCGATTATTTTAAAAAATGGGTAAATAGAGATCCATAAAATAAGCAAAACTTCATAAAAATTACCTTAATAATTTTAACAACATTTATCATCTTTATTATAATTCACAATATTAATCGACTGTGTCGTTCCTGTGAAAGAGGGGATTTCAATAAAGATTTCTCTCTATTGGCGCGTAATTAGGTGACCAAACCTCTCCTTGGCAGAACTTCTAGACATCGTTAATATTGCAATTTATAATATTAATAACCTTGTCATCTCAATTATTGATTTTAACAATATATAAAATATCGACAATAATTGAATCAAATAACGTGAGATCTTGTCGCAACAATTACTATAGCAATAATCGAACAAAATCGAAAGACTTCTCACGTAAGCATCAATAATTAATATCGTGTGCTACTATGCAACCACGCCAGACATCAGTATTTTACTACTAAAGTAGTTCAACAATAATATTATCAGTAAAACTTCCGCAGCTTATTTTCATAAAAAATATTTTTGTCGTTTTCTCAATTCGACAATAATTACATTGTAGGTCCACCAATGATTGCTTCGCAGTTACACGAATATTCCTCGCTAAAACGAATATTCCAAACCAATCGAATATAATATAACAACTTGCATACTTTACAAAATTTATAAATACTACCCACAACTATAACATTATATTAAATTATTCCATAATATTCAAAAATGATATTTTATATAAAATTCATTTTTATTCATAAAAGTTGGGGTCTTACAATTTTCTTTGGTTGTTTGCTTTTTCATGACAATTAATAAGAGCTAGGGACAATCTCTCTCACATGTTGGATCAGATCACACGCCCAGGTTTTTAGCTATGACCTAATTGTATGTAAGATCAAGAGTTACAAGCAAGAGTGGAGTAAAAATACTAATTTGTGACAAAGATGGACAAACATACAATACTACAAATAATGTAGTTTTCGTAAAGTTTTTCACAATTTAATGTAGAAAGGTTTGACTGTTTCTGGCTATTATCTTTTTGCTGCTTATTATTAATGTAAACCCTAATTATTTTATTATTATATCTCATGAAATTTTTACTATAATCTATTTGAATCTTTTAGGTAAATCTATGATCCGCATTTACAAAGCTATCTCGATCGAAGCCAAATTTGATTGCAGAAAGACAAAAATAAACCGGTAAACTCTCAACACTACCCCCTACAAAATTATTTAGTTTTTATTATACCTTCAACTCGAAATTTTGTTAATACATTTACTGAGTAGAGTTTATGTATATTCATTTTTTTGTCTGTGTATATATATTCATGTATAACCATTGAATTTTTTTTAAATAAGAGTATAATAGGTTTGTCTTTTACTTTTTGGATGATAGTATTTAAAATTCTATGTAAGTCCATTTCATATGTGTTTTACTCTCTTTTCGTTTTTATTTAATATAGGAACTAAATTCCTTTATGTTCTGTTAGTTTTCAATCCGACAAACACATGAATTTTTAGCTAAGTGTGAGACTTTTTTTTATCTCGGACAATACTATTTCCTATAAAAGAGTTGTGGAAAGATAATTATTTATTTGGTTGACAGTTTATGCAATGTTGAAATCAACTATTAAGTATGTCTAAATTCTTATATCTCACTATTGTCCAGATTTCTGTCACAAATATTTATAAGATTGCAACGACTGTTTAAAAGATCATTTAAGTGATAATTTTTGTTTGTGTGAATATATTGAACATTCAATAAATATAACTGGACTGAAGACCTAAACTGGAAGAAGCTTAAATGTGATAATCCTGGTACCTATGGTTCATTGGTAATGTGACAATGAATTTGGTGTATGCAGTTCTTAGCAGAGTTAAATTTTTGTTGTCATGCTTCTTGCATTATTTCAGGTGCATTATGTATTTTATTCTCGCTTTAAGACAACAAAAATTTATGCGCCTACAATTTTAAATACTGTTGAAAGTGCAAAGGAGTTATATGAAGACCTTCAAATTATGGGACTTTGCATTTAATGGGAGGGGCTATGACTTCATTTTGTGGACTATATCTCACGATGTTTATATTTATGGCTTCTTCATTTATTGCATTCTATTATATGGATTGTGGCTTTGCATGATTTTTTAAGTACTAGCATCCGGTAAATCATTTTCATCATCATTAATACATTTTTTTGGCATTATGGTAATACTGTGAGTGCCTATACAATGTTCAAAAATTGATAAAAAAAACTAATGAGACAATGTATTCGTTCTTTAACTATAACATTGTGTTATGTATGACACGGTGCTATACTGCTATGTTTTTGAACATGGTGTTTGTTTGACATGAAAATCAACATAATTATTAATTCTCGTGCTTTTGATCGGGCCAGATGTAACATGTGTGCTTTCCTTCACGTCCCGAGGACCAAACCGAGACATTATTTCGCTATTTTTCCTTTTCGTTTGGATGTTAGAATTCTGGTGCAAGTAAGTGTGTACGAGACATGAACTCTTCAAAATGCATCAAGTACATGTGCCAGATATTTGAGACTTGGTGAGGTTTGTGTAAATGTAATGACTTCAAATATACCACTAAGAATCATATCAATATAACAATTCGATGGCATGTGTATGACATTAATTTCTAAATATTTGTTAGTGCTTTTAGAATGAAAGAGTTACCCATTTTAAACCATATTGGTTACATTATAAATATTTTTATCAAGACATTAATATATATATATATATATATATATATATATATATATATATATATTCGGATCTTAAGTTTTACCCTTATTCATTTTTCTCACACCTTTTAGCAGACGGAGATGGATTGACGACGGTTCGGTATACAATCGTCTGCTCTATACTTTTAATGACGACAATATATAGTATCGCTAAAAATATGTAGACGACTATTATACGACCGAACTGTCCGTCAGTCCGTCCGCTAAAGGGGGATGAGCTTCGGATGAGTTGAATAAAGTAAGCTTAAGATCCGACTATATATATATATATATATATGCACACACACACACACACAACTGTTATGTAATGTTTTGGGGTTTAGTGATCAGATTAATTATATACTTGGATATGTATTTGTGCACAAAATTTTTATGCAACACTATATAACATGTGCTATTAAAATTTGATAATCGCACAACAATCTACCATCTTCTTATTATATTTTAATTTATTAATTGCATGTATAAATTTATTATTAACAAAATAAATAATCCCGCCGCAAAGCGCGAGTTTGTATCTAGTTACTTTCTAATTGTTATATATTTCTGTAAAGAACCCATATTTTTTTGAGTCAAACACGAATCAAGCCCAAACTGTTTGATTAGATTTACAACTTTACTTACAAAGCCCCCATAGGCCATAATACTAATGTTAAATAAATGGGGTACCAAGTCAAACATATAAATAATTAATTTTGCAAATAAACATTTAAAATAAAAAATAAAATTGTTGTTTTCTAAGACCTCAATAACGTGGTAAAGGAAGGATTATCTATACTTATAAATAAAAATTTGACCAATAATCATATTTCATGGTCACCCAAATTAACTCATCGATTAAATTAAGTTAATTGTGGTTGTCATAAGTTAACTAATACGGTAATTAATAATTTTAATTAATTTCCTTTAATTGTGATAAAATATAATGATCTAAATTATCTTTAACATTATATATATATATATATGTATGTATTATGTAAATAAAAAATATATATGAATAAAAAATGATCAAATATTTATAAATAAAAAAAGATACTATTAACCAGGTCGTTCCTCACACGGGTTATCAAATATTGATTCAAACTTGTATTAGGAAAATGTGGTACTATAATAATTAATATAAGTTATACGTGAAGTAACTTCATATCTAATATAAGATTGATACACACATGCTATGCGGAGGTGGTGATTTTTTTCCTCATACACAACATCAGATCGATCATAAAATAAATTTACCATTAAGTTCACTTTATGTTAATCACTCGTGTGTAATACTGAGTACTGACAAATCAATTTGATATTCCAAATATAATATTATATAATATTATCTCATTTAGTATGTCTGGCTGGCATTATTCTCTAGTCTTGTAAAAGGTTTGGTCATCTCTCTCTCTCACTCAGGTGTCAAAGCACAAATCTGAATTGTCCATCTAATAATTATTGCAAAAATATAATAAGAGTTTTATCTAATTTTAGAAACAAAATTAAAAATTAAGAAAGACAAAATTATAATAAAATCAAATTTGTAAGCACAAAAGAGAGAGGAGATTTTTGACACAGTGCTCTGCCTTTATAATAGGAGATAAGATAAAAATGGAATGCAAACTTCACATAAAAAGCTATCCAAGGAGATTACATCAATCTTACAGATCACTCGTTCACATCCTAATAAAATGATGTCACATTCAGGTACTTGTTTCTCATTAAACCCACATGAATAAATATTAAATGAGGCAGCCACCAAATTGTATATAAAAAGACAAACAACACTCACCAAGGCCAAAAGCAAAACAAACTATTGACTTAAACAAATTTCAAAGGAAAAATGTGCATTGCAGCTTTTGTATGGCAAGCTCATCCTTTGTATCCTTTTCTTCTCTTGCTCAATAGAGACGAGTATCACAACAGGCAAGCAAGTTCATGACTTGAATTCCAAGCATTTTCTTTGTTAATTTGGTTAATTCTGTGTTTTTTTTTTATATATAAATAATGTTTGTGTTTGAATTAGGCTGACGAAGCCAGCAGGATGGTGGGAAGGCGGCGAGATATTGGGAGGGAGAGACGAGGTTGGTGGAGGGACATGGTTGGCTTGTTCAAGAGAAGGAAGGGTTGCTTTTCTTACCAATGTCTTGGAGCTTCATGCTTCCCCAGAGGCAAAGACCAGAGGTGACCTTCCTGTTCGGTTTTTAGAGGTACAATTTCTTTCTCACATATAAAATATAAAATACAATTGTGTAAATAGTGTTCCCTTTTCTCTTATTCATCTCAATTCTCACATCACTTCTTTAACTTTAAGGATTAACTAGCAGCATGCAAGAATAAGAGAAAACTTGATGTCGCTGGTTTGAGTTGCTTATGGTTAGGCCGTGAGTAATTACTTGTGAAATCCTACTAGCTAGGGACATGGAAATGTCAAAGACAATACTAGCATTGTATCGACAAGAAAAGAATAAACAAAACTTTACACAATTATTGTAAAATGATAGGTAACTAGACAGAAGTTGTCGTCTAGTTTACCTTGACAAAACTTTACACCAGCATTACTATGTTTTATTTCCTCATTATAACAGAGCAAGAAGAGCCCCAAGGCATTTGCTGAAGAATTAGTGAAAGAGGCGCACGAGTACAACGGATTCAACCTAATAATGGCGGATCTTCTGTCCAAGAGCATGGTTTACATATCCAACAGGCCTAAAGGGGAGGCTGTCATGATTCAGGAGGTCAAGTCAGGTATTCATGTGCTCTCAAATGCAAAGCTGGACTCCCCTTGGCCAAAGGTTAGACTGCATAAATAATACCTATTTAGCCATACACCTATATATAGAATAGAGATCCCAAATTATAAGATTATATATATATATATATATATATATATATATATATATATATATAAGAAATGAAAATAAGCATAAAACAAGCTCAATAGCCCATGCTTAAATTTTCACAATATTCAGGCTCAACGTTTGGGGCTCAAATTCAAGAAACTACTTGGGACTTATGGCGAACGAGATATCCCAATGGAAGAAATGGCTGAAAAACTAATGAAGGACACGAAAAAAGCCGGCGATGAGAGCAAATTACCTCATATTTGTTCCCTTGACTGGGAGTACAATCTTAGCTCCATATTTGTTCAAGTAGACACTCCACTGGTAATTAACTATTACACCCTGTCATTTAATCAAATTAATTAACCCGTGTTTCAAGCTTTCATATAATTTTTATGTTTTTTTGGAAATGGTGTACAGGGATGCTATGGCACTAGAAGTACAGCTGCAGTAACCATAAGAGCAACTGGGGAAGTAAGTTTTCTAGAGATTTATCTTGAGAACAACCTATGGAAAGAGCACAAGGTTAATTACCATATTCAGAAAAAGAATCTGTAAACCAAAATTATGTATTGTGCTAGCTTGAATAAGATGTGTATTCTAGTGTTTATCATTCTGTATATGTTATTGCTATTAATAATATTTCCATGTTATCTGTTATTCTATTTGAAAGAATTACCTTTTCAATTATTTGTATTGTAATCTTTTCATCATTTTTATAACGGATTAACTTCATTTAGTAGTTGGTTGATCGACTAATACAAATTGACACGCAGAGAGATTACCTCCCGATACACGCGTTGGCCGATCATCAGATCGATCAATCGAATTAAAGCATCAGATTGGTCAAATAAGTAAATGATGAGAACTAACAAGCGTCCCTCACCACTCTTTAGCTCGCTATTATATACATCCAATAAACTATTGTATTTTCCTATGTTATAAATGTGGGAAAAGTATTTTACAAAATGAAATAATTCAATTCAAAGCTTAATTATAACTTGGCTTAATAGGATAATTTTTAACAAAATATTGTTGTACCAAAGATATTAATATATGGGTCAATGCAAAGCATCACAAGTAGGGGTGAGCATAATGCGGTTTGAAGTCTAAATCGCACACAAAACTGCTTAGGTACGGTTTGACAAATCCAAAATCGCACATGAAACTGCTTGTGATTAGTACGATGCGGTTTTGAATCGTGCAATGCGGTTTTGGTTCTAAAACCAATTGAAACAACAAAATTTTATGCAACTTTATTCGAATTCGGTTCAACCCTCTCAAATGGTGATTGTTCATTTTATGTAAAATGGTGTGCAATATCTATTATTATTTATGTATACAAGATACACAAGCAGTTATATAGAATTCTTGAATTAATTATAATAAGTATCCTTTTAAAGAGTTTCAATCCTCATTATTTCCTGTTCAATGAATTTGTTGTTGTTGCTAATTTACTTAAAATTTGTTGAGCATGTGGGAATGGGACCTTCTTGAGTTCATCACAATATACTTGTAGTTTTGAGTGGCACCATTAGTCATATCATACCCAAGTAGAGTACAGAGGAGTATGTTTTAATCATGGAATGTTGTGTTAGGAGGAAATCTGTAAATTTTAAATTAATAATTGTGCTATAGGAATATATTTGATCCAATATAGTATTGTTTATTATACTTGTAAGATTTCCATTAGTATGGTGTGGTTTTCACTTTATCCGATGATCCTACTACACGAACTGCTTTGTTTTTGTATTCTTTCTTTTTTCGATCTATTAGTTATTTATAAATTTATAGGCATACATTTATCTTTAATTTATAAGTATACACCATTACACAAGGTTAAATGAAACATCTATCCTGTAATAGGTTTGTATAATTAATTAATTTTATACATGCGGTTTAGTTTTCGATTTTACGACGCGGTTTAAATTTAAGAACTCAAATCAAAACTATAAATTTATTTTTTTAACCCACTTAAAACCGTCGTCAGAATCATTAGTGCGATTTCAATTTTTATTTAAAATGGCTTCGAGCATTTGACTTCATCGCAAACGTATCAAGTAATTTGTGTGTGATATCGAGTCGTCCAAAACTCGTTTAGCTAATAGATAAATTTGAGAATAAATTCATTTAATTAAATTAAAGCAGTCAAGTTGAGATTTGACTCCAAAAACCAAAACATAAGTTTTTCCGAATTAGATATCCCAAAAGATATTTTACACTGCGAAGCGCGAACCCTAAAAATCATGGGCCTTAATTTAGAGGAGTGATAAAAACAAACAAACGCAAAACAAGGGCGGTGCATGAAAATTTGGGTATCCCGCCTAAAACCTCGAAAAGGCGGATATATTTTCATAACCTCCGCTTTTGCTTCAAATTTCAATTTTTCCCCTCTCCCCTTATTATCTCCCCCCATACTCCCTTCAACTTCCTAAACCCCTCCTTCTCTCTTTCTCTATTCTGCCCCTTTCGCTCTCGAACCCTAACCCTAACGCTGTTTGGTCACTAAACCGGTACGTCTGACCGATTTCAAGTTGATTTCTACCTATTTTTTTTACGTCTTCTATCGATTATCATTGTGTAGTTTTTTTTTATTAATTCAATCTTATCGTTGTAGGAATCGCCATGAAAGGAGGTCGATCCAAAGCAGAATCCAAAAACTCTGACAGGTAAATTCCTTATTTTTTCCCCAGATCCGGTTCCTCTTTCGGTTAATTGAAACATAAAATCCTGAATTAATATATATATAAGCATAAGCCATTGATTTTTTTGTTAATGGTGATAGGCTTTCCGTGCGCAAAACTAAAAAGGGAAAGGCTGCCAAGGACCCTAACAAACCTAAGAGGCCGCCCAGTGCTTTCTTCGTTTTCATGTATGTTATTTTTGTAACTTTATCAATTTAAACATTTATTATAGGCTTTTTTTGTTTTTTTTAAAATTATTGATTTTTGATATATTTTCTGAATCATTTTTGTTGCAGGGAGGGTTTCAGAGTACAGTTTAAAGAAAAAAATCCTCAGAGTAAAGGAGTTGCTGCTGTGAGTCATTTGGTTCTTTTAATCTTATGTTTTGTGTTCATTTTTTTTGTATATTATTATTGTAATTAACTGTGTTTAATCATTAAATTAATTAACTGAACAACAGATTGGCAAGGCTGGTGGAGATAAGTGGAGGTCAATGTCAGATGATGTAAGTAATTAAGTTTTGGAATTAAAGTTGCATACTTTGGTTGGATATAATGTGCAGCTACATATTACTATGTTGCAAATTATTGAAGAAAGCAGTGCCAACAATATATTTGTGATTATCTGGATAAATATAGGATAAGGCTCCATTTGTAGCACAGGCAGAACAAAGGAAGAAAGAGTATGAAAAGAAACTTCAAAGCTATAACAAGAAACTGGTAATGATTTTTCTAAGTTTTTGTATGAAATATTTTTATTTATTATAGTTTTGAACAAAATGTAACCTTGAATGAAATTTAGGCTGGAGGTAACGATGATGAGGAATCTGACAAGTCTAAATCTGAAGTCAATGATGAGGAAGATGAAGAGGGCAGTGAAGAGGTTTGGGCTAAATTTAAATATTCACTTTTTAATTATGTTTCAGATGTCTGTGGTTTGTTCCAGTGATTAATTTATTATTTATGTTTTGTAGGATGAAGATGATGATTGAACTAATTTTGGGCTCTGGTGTGGAAGAGGCATGTTCCAGTTTTCTATGTGATGTTAGATCACTTTTTAGACATCTTGCTCTTTATAGTACATTTTGATAATCTTCCAGTGGTGGCTATGTTGCCCCTCATATGTTTCTGTTTTAGTCCTAAACTAGTAGTGTGCACAGAATGGAAATTAGCTATGTATTTTGCTTATAACTTTCATAGGGCAATGAATATGTCAGTGAAGTAGTTTCCAGTGAAATGCTTTGATGAAGTTATCAAATTTATCCTCCCTGCTTTTATTGGTTGATAGAGTTATTTCTTCATGCTTTGAAGCTTTTGAACGTGTGAACAATGAACACAAAAGTGCTTTAAAATCATATATCATTCGAAAAGTTTAGAAATATTTTTTTAAGTAGAGCTTATGTTGAAGTGTTTTACTACTATGCATGAATTAGATATCACTGGAAAGTTTTAGAAAGATTCAAATATTAGAGTTTATATTGATGTGTTTTAATATGCATGAATTATAAGTAATGTAGTTAAGAACTTGAGATTATTGATCATGTTATTTTGAGCAATCAATTATTAATTTTAAAAAAAAAGAAAGAAAGTATAAAAAAGAATAGAAGAGCAAAAAGAAGATGAGAACAAGATTTCAATTTTCTTGAATTATTCATGACTTACTATTCAAGACAAGGTATAGCCTTATCCTTCCAAATGTATAGGTTGATTATCATTAGACTAACTTATCTCATTTTCAGACTAGAATTATTTACACGTGTGTTTTTAATATTTTTATATGGTTATCTTTCACATGAATGTAAGACCTACTTTAAGATCATGTGATCATGTGACACGTAAAAATATCAGTTCCTATATAAATCCTATTATGCAGATATTACACCTTCCCTCAAGTGCATTAGTAGAACTATCATCAAGCTATCATGGAACTACATTTTGATATTATTCATGTAAATTTAGAGCTGAAAATTGTTTGTAAAGTTTAAGAACAGAGTTGAAATAATGCGAGGACAACAAATGTCAAGCTGATACCTATGTATCTGATCCAAGAAATGGGTAGTCTGTGTAACCAACAACAGGGTCGAATGAATAAAAGGTACTTCTATCTTATTTGTTGAGGGCAGCATTAAGCTCAAATCTCCTTGGCAAATCTGGATTAGCCAAGAACAAACGTCCAAATGCCACCAGATCAGCAGCATTATCGCGAATAACTCTATTCCCATCCTCTCTATTGTATCCACCAGCAACTATGAAAGTTCCTTCAAAAGCCTTTCTCATCGCCAAGAGACTATTTTTACTCTCATGTTTCTCAAATTGCAGGATCATCCTTGGCTCGATCACATGACAATATAGTATCTTGTATTTGCTCAACGATATGGCCATGTAAAGACCAAGAGCATCAGGATTTGAATCTCCGGCGTCATTGTAATCGGCGTAAGGGGATAGTCTAATTCCTACTCTATCGGCTCCAATCTCGTTTGCAACTGCTTCAACCACTTCTAGAGGGAAGCGACAACGGTTCTCTAGGTTTCCTCCATATTTATCTGTTCTATCATTCACTTGGTCTTTCATGAATTGATCAATTAGGTATCCATTTGCTCCATGAATCTCTACCCCATCAAAACCTGCAATATTGGTCATGTGCTTTGATCTTTATTTTTGCAGGGCCAAAAAATACTAATGTGCAGCAGGGGTAGGTAGATCAAGGTTGTTAAAAATTCAAGTAAAGCATCAAATATGGATCCTGAATTCAGACCGTTCAAAATGGGCAACCCATTTGGAAAATCTATAGAAACAAATTTCATTTTATATGACCTTTGTTATGAATATTATACAGTTTCAACACACTGCTATATAAAAATATAACTTTTTTTAATAGACCGTCTATTTCAAACTGTCTGGAATCAGGATCCGTCAAATACTATGCAAAATGCTAATGCTTGTTGGCAGTGTCATGCGATTTCATTAGTGTGTAGTTCAAATTGTTTATGACTGTTAACACCTACCAGCTTCAATTGCATTTCTTGCAGCAATTCTAAAGTCATTGACAACTTGAGAGATTTCTTCAATTGTAAGTGCTCTTGGAGGTGTGTAATCTGCAACGCTAGAGCCATCAATTTGCAACTCAGCCCCAATTGGTTTGTTTGTAGAGGATATTGGAGGCTGGCCATTTGGTTGATAAACTGTTAAACAATATAACACATAAATCATTTCAAAGTAATAATTTGATAATTTTTAAACTTGAGCATAACAAACATGTGATTTTTTTAAGTGAGCTGGGGAAATTTACTGTCTTTAGAAACTCTCCCTGAATGCCAAAGTTGGCAGAAGAAGATACCCCCTTTCTCATGAACAGCATCCACAACTGGCCTCCAAGCTTCTATATGCTCTTTCGTCCAAATTCCGGGAGTATTTGGAAAGCTTCAAACAGAAAAAAGTACATTTGAATCCAAGTAAAAAGTTACATTTCTGATAACATTTGTAAGTATTATTATACAAATGCAAATCTTTTGCTATATAATATGCAACTTGTTTCTATAAACTGTCAAAATGGACTATCCATTTGAACGGACTGGAATCAAAATCCCTACTACACATAACACATTGTCAAGGAGATTTCCACAGAATGCATGCAGGTTTCTCTGCTTATACTTTTTGGGTATTTTAAGAACATTAAGAAAAAAGGATCTTATAAAATTACCCTTGAGCAGTGTCTGAAACTCCGGAGGCCTCTCCTATCAGAAAGCCGCCCTTGGTGGTTCTTTGCGAGTAGTATAAAATGGCGTGTGGCTGTGCAGTAAAATTGTAAGATCTGGCCCTTGACATTGGTGCCAAAACAATTCTACAAATTTCACAAAAGTGTCAATTTTATTGATCATAAAAAAATATCATCCAATACAAGTTCTAACACTTTGACAATTATTGCTCACCATATTTTTGCTCTAATGCCTAAAATTTAGGGATAAGCATAACAATGTTTATGTTAGATAGATTCTTCCAAATCAAGAAGTAACCGTGTCGACACAATACAATACTAGTATGGGTGTGGGTGTCGAACACAACAGTTTGGTGGAATATATATATATATATATATATATATATATATAGAGAGAGAGAGAGAGAGAGAGAGAGTGATTCAAGCATAAGCAAACCTGTGAGAAAGATGAAACTTGCCCATCTTGTATGAAGATAAAAGAGGGATCACTTCTGTTTGAGCTCCCCTGTTTTCTTCCTCCATATTTCCTCTCGTGTGCTTGCAGCAAATAGCATCTAATTATTAGTCTCTATTTTGTTTGCTAAAATACATGGTTTATCAAATTAATGAAGACTTGTCAAAGGGATCGGATTCACCTATCACTTGAATATGCTTTTTTGACATGGTATAAAATGGGTAAGGTGTCAACACTTGACTAATTTTTTTTTTAAGCATTAGTTGTAATTGTTGGCCCAACAAAACCAAAATGAGTTTGGTAAACATTGCGCATAATGATTTTAGCTTGAAAAGTAACTCCAAAATATATTATAATGTATAAATATCTCTTTTCCAAAATTATAATATAAAAAAATTGCACTAAGAAGAAGATATTTTTTAATTTGAGTATTGATACTTGTAATTATGATAACATTTAAACCTTAGGGTCAGTAAAAAGTTTAACGCCAGTTGAAAAGGAGTTGCTTATCCATCTGAAAGCAAAGTTTGAGGAATTCCATGGGCAAAACAAATATCTAACTAGTCTCCAAAGTTCAAGCTAGAAGAAGAGGTCAACAAGCTAAAAAGGTATTTGGACTTGAAAAGCAAATAACATAAATATGTACATCAATAACTTGAATTCTTTTACTACAAATTTCCAGAGAATATCGAATAAGTGGAAATTGTTAACTTGTTGCATCCCAAAATTAGCAAATTCAGATTTTCACAAACTGCAGCAAAAAAAAAAAAAAAAAAAACTATCCTAAAATTTTGGAACAGCAATTCACAATTCTGCATGAAAACAGCACCAAAATTATATCCCAGAAAAATATGTGCTACTTGAATGACAAAATGGTAAGCTCATAACTATGTATCCCATTTAAGAAATGGGTAGTCTGTGTAACCAACAACAGGGTCAAACGAATAAAAGGTGCTTATATCATACTTGTTGAGGGAAGCATCAAGTTCAAATCTCCTTGGCAAATCTGGATTAGCAAAGAATAAACGTCCAAACGCCACAAGATCAGCAGCGTCACTGCTAATAACACTATTCCCATCCTCTCTATTGTATCCACCAGCAACAATGAAAGTTCCTTTAAAAGCCGTTCTCAAACACAGAAGACTACTTTTACTCTCATGCTTCTCAACCTGAGGGACCATCCCTGACTCAATCAAATGGAAATATAGTATTTTGTACTTGTTCAAGGACTTGGCCATATAAAGACCAAGAGCTTCAGGGTCTGAATCACCAGAGTCATTATAATTCGCGAAAGGAGAGAGTCTAAATCCAACTTTATCAGCTCCAATCTCATTTGCCACTGCTTCAACAACTTCTAGAGGGAAGCGACAACGGTTCTCTAGGTTCCCTCCATATTCATCTGTTCTATTATTCACTTGGTCTTTCATGAATTGATCGAGTAGGTATCCATTAGCTCCATTAATCTCTACCCCATCAAAACCTGCAACACATTTTCATGAGCTATGATCTTCATTTGGACGTGGGTGATATACAAGACAGTGTAATTTAATGTTACAAAATCTTCTGGGTTGGAGAAAGGTCTTCATTGAAGATTCAAGTATTGGTCCTATGTTATTGGACTCTTCTAAACGGGATGAACTACTCATGTAGGACACTGACACTCAAGCAAGGGTATGGAATATGTGTCACTCACTAGTGTCCAATCTTGGAATTCCAATCCTTTAGGTATATATGTGGAAGAGAAACTAAAAGCTTGTATTCAACAACAAAAAGGGATTATTGTTGAGAATCCATTTGAAATAAAAACTTTTTAATGCATAATTCTGAACACAATAGTAGGAGCTTATCTAAAAATATGGAAAATAATGAAGCAAGGCATGTCCACTTATCAGTATCCTATATTTGGACACTTTTGAAACCGAGACTTTGTATCCTAAATTTGGGGTTCAAGAAGGTCTGACACTTGTTCTTAGAAACATATCCTTACCCAGATCCAACAAACCCCAGTCCAGGTAACATATAGTCATAAAATACTATGCAAAACCTGTTTCAAATGCCATGGGATTTCATACTGCGTCTAAAATTGTATGTGAATATAATTCTGAATATTCAGTTAAGAACTACCTGCTTCAATTGCATTTCTTGCTGCAATTCTGAAGTCGTTAACGACATAAGAGATTTCTTCAATTGATAACTGTCGTGGAGGTGAGAACTCTCCACCTCCAAAGTCATCAATTTGAAACTCAGTCTTCATTGCCTTGTTGGTACAGGATATTGGAGACTGACCACCAGGCTGATAACCTGTTAAATAGGATAACAAATAAATTCTTTTAGAATTAACTTATGTTCAGAAATAGGCATGAAAAGAAATAGAACAGACTGAAGTTGAGGGGATTGACTGCAGCTTGAAACTCTCCCAGCATGCCAAAGTTGACAGAAGAAGATACCTCCTTTGTCATGAACAGCATCCACAATTGGCCTCCAAGCTTCTATCTGTTCTTTTGTCCAAATACCAGGTGTATTCGGATGGCTTTAACCATGGTAACTATTTTTGAGTTCAGCAGACATATTGCTCTTCTAGAAAGATAAATATTACTGCCGTATGTAATTTTGTTTACTACTGTTATTGTCATATATGTTTAAAAGTAAAAGACAAAAAGTACATTTAAAGAGTTCTAGGGAGTTAAGATTGAAATTTCCCATTGGAGGAAATTTATCTAGATGGCATACATTGTTTGCATTTTCTTGGCCAAAATTTTGACACAGAAACTTTAAAAAAACTAGAAGGCAAGTAATTACCCTTGAGCAGTGTTTGAAATTCCGGAGGCTTCTCCAATCAAAAATTCACCCTTGGTTGTTCTTTGCGAGTAATACAAGATGGCGTGTGTTTGTGCAATAAAATTGTAAGACCTGAATCCTCCCAGAGGTGCTAAAACAATCCTACAAATAACAAAAACTTCTCATGAAATATTGAATAAAGCAAGACAACCCTTTTTAACTTTTCTGGAACTGAGATTGAATAGAATGGAAGGCACTTCTTCATGGTTCAAAGCACTTATTAATATCAGTATCAAGCAACGAATCAAACATGAACTGCTGTGAACCAATACCATTGCTATATCCTCTACATCAACAAGACATCATTATCGTTGTGAACCAATATCCGCTTTGAACCACATATAAGTACATAATCTTTTCTTCTTTTTATTTTCGATTTTATTGATTGTGTGGTGTGATTGCTAGTAACTTGTAAGAGGTAACAGCATGAATAGCAATTCTACGATAGTTTCTCAAATCTTGTCTCTACCTTGGGTATTTTGTATACTTTTTTTCAGTTCAATTGAACATTACATTATCCAGGGTAAAAAGGCATGGCCTTGTTCACCTCCTTATCACATACTAATGTAACCAATTAAAGTCAGCACTACCTCCTTAATGCTACTTCTACTAATTTTACCGGAATTAACCAGTTCAGTTAAGCAGGAGCTCTTCACAATATTCAAATGATCAGTAAAAAACCCTTACAAATATGTTATAATATCAGATATGAAAAGCTTTACATTAATTTATATAAAATCATATTTTTGCCGGGATTATTCCCTTAATCACCCTTTTAGGCTTCCTATGCTGCTACTGCTGTGCTGCTTATCAGTAAATCACATCTGCATCATTTAGTCTTCATGAACTAAACCACCATGAAATACCCAGTTTGATAAATCTAATTTCAACCCGTTTTAATGGTGAAGTGAAAGAAGACGGAAAATGTAAAACTATATAATTATTATTATTATTCGGATAATAATTTAACAGACCTGTGAGAAAGATGAAACTTGCCCATCTTGTATGAAGATAGGAGGGGAATCTGAGCTCCCTTGTTTTCTTCTTCTTCTTCTTCTTCTTCTTCTTCTTCTTCTTCTTCTTCTTCCATCTTTCCTCCTCTCTCTTGTTGGCCCTCCTTGGGAACAAAATGGGCGGTTTGGGGTGCAGTTTCTACATGATCATTGAGTGTTAAACATAATTTGTTGAGTATTATGGGGGAGAGAGCTTAAAAAAGACTTGTATATGATATAGAATTATTGATATAGATGTATTGTGTCAACTTACCTTTAAATAAATTTATGTGGGTTAAATATATAAGATAAATATATTTTGAATTATGTTGGTTTTATTTTAATTTATTTTATCTTATCTCATATATTTTTAAGTTAGTTACAAATTAATTTTATCAAATATTAAATATTTTTGAATATGTATATTATTTTTATATATATTTATTTTAGAATTGTATAATAATATTATTATTTTAACTTGATATTAATTTTTTATTATTATTATTATTCACATTATTGTTATTAATTTTTATTTAATAGTAGAGATATATTTCAATATTAGTTAATGTTAGTTTTTGTAAAATTCCAAATTTTACAAATAAAGATTTAATTTTCTCGAAATATTTTTTTTAATATTATAGTGTGAATTGAAATTGAGATAATGTTATAGTTGTGGGTATTATTTATAAATTTTGTAAAGTATGCAAAGTTGTTATATAATATTCGATTGGTTCTGGGAATATTCGTTTTAATAGGAATATTAAATGCGGCAAGACAATCATCAGTGGACCTCACAACGGAATTATTGTCGGATCGAGAAAACGATAAAAAATATTTTTATGAAAATAATGGCGGAAGTTTTACTGCTATTATCTTTGTTGAACTACTTTCGGTAGTAAAAGAAATAAGATGTCTGGCGTGGTTGCATAAGTAGACACTACGGTATTGATTATTGATGTTTACGTGAGAAGTCACTTAGTTTTGTTCAATTATTGCTTGAAGAATTGTTGTATAGTATCTCATGTTAATTGATTCAATTATTATCGATATTTTATATATTATCAAATCAATAATTGAGATGATGAGTTATTAATATTATTATTTGCAATATTAACGATGTCAGTAAGTTACAAAGAGAGGTTTGGTCACCTAATGCGCGCCTAATAGGGAGAAATCCTTATTGGAAAACCCCCTCTTTTCTGGGAACGACATGGTAGATTAATAATGTGAGTTATAATAATGATGATGTAATTTTGTTTTATTAGTATTATTAATGTAATAAAACAGAAAAACTTTTTATATAAAACGTAATACTTTTATAAAGTTATTCGTTTTATTAGACTATAAATAGAATATATTATATTCTATTATGCATAGTATTTTGCATAGTAAAATTTTTTATATAAAATGTAATACTTTTATAAAGTTATTTATTTTATTGTATAATAATTAGAATATATTATATTTTATTATGCATAGTGTTTGCATAGTAAAAATCTTTTTTATATAAAATAGAATACTTTTATAAAGTTATTCGTTTTATTAGATTATAAATAGAATATATTATATTTTATTTAAAAGATTTTGTTTTATTAGAATATTTTATAGTAAACCAAACTGACCGTCTGTTTAAAAAGTAAATCAATCTGCATAGAATTAATTACTATTAGGTCCATTCTCCTATAAATAGAAGCTCATTCCTTCATTATTTCTTACTTAATTCACCGAAACTCTAGAGAGAGAAACTATATAGAGAAAGAAGAAAATATTACGCTACTTCACTACTCCCGTATCCGATTTTATTCTAAGGTAAAGGGTATTATATCTTTCAGTATTCATGAAGAGAACTTTTGTTATTCCATTCTTTATTATTACGTTGGAATAACTTCAGTATATGTGACGCCCCAAAATAGCTATACATCACCCATCTTGAAGTCGCCAAATACATGGTACAAAAATTCAAATACAAACTAATAATACTGAATGTAAAATACGACAAAACATATCTTTGTGAGTTTAAATACAAACATTGCCTTCTAGATAATATCCATTCTCAAATAGAGTCCTCGTTATATTTATTATCACACTATTTTTACGAATAGTGAAGACTACTAAGACACCATATCTAGGACCATCACTCCGCTCCCCGACTAGTCCAACCACGTTCTCATTTCATTTCGAAGAAACGATTGAAAGAAAGGGTGAGCTCAACTAGCCCAACAAGAAATATTATAACTAAGATAATACAAAATAAATTATCATTAGCCTTCAACAATGTTAAACTGATAAAATACAATAGATATCAAGTTTAACTGCAGCGGATCAAGCAATCCATTAAAAAAGTCAAGTAGAGAATAAAATCTACTATCTTTTATGATTTAAAAAGTTTTTTATCACTTTTATCGCTGAGACTTAGCTTAATAATTAATCCACATCATCCTCGCACTACTACCATAAGGATATTCATTAGGTCACGACCACAAATTCCACGCACTTTCACGGGCCAAGGATATTTGTGTATTCATCAATGGTCATGATCATGCCAACAACTGTCCATCAATGCACTACGACCAATGAGGACTTTTACCACATCACTTGTTACATTACGGTCATGATTACACCGAATAATCCCTGGTCATAATCATACCAAGTCCATCCATGCTCTACAGGCCATAGATGACTTTAAAAAAAAATATAAACATGAGGATGATGACAATGATATAAGAATTCAATAAAACAAGTTCACGAATTAATTTATTCAGGAACTAAAAACGTCCAAATTGTCAACATGATACTGCTTTGTAGAGTAAAATTCAAGAATGCTTAGAAGAATATTTCCATTAAAAATACTGGATGAAGCGCAAATATCAAGGATATTCCACTAATTTCATAGAGTATAGAAGTCAAAATTTTAACCAACTGAGTATAATAACGAATGGAATAACAAAAGAAATCACCATGCATGCGCAGATCATAGATGTATGTGTTATTCCAATGTAATAATAATAATGAACCGAGTTAGGTGAAATTCACACAAATGCAGGATGTTCCAATGTAATAATAAGTGCGGAATAATAAATAATGGAACTGTGTCCCGCGTAAGAAACGCATGTAGATAGGATATTCCAATGTAATAATAAATAAAGATTTTAACCAGTCAGGTGTAAAACACACAAATGAGATATTCCAATAGAATAATAACAAAAGACGGAACCACGTCCAGATATAAAACACACGATAGGATATTCCAAATGTAATATAAAAGCAGAATAATAGAAGAATGTCACCAAGTATAGGGTGATCAGCGTGATACAAAGTTATTCCAATGAATAATAAGAAATAGAATAATAACAGTTCTCTTTATAAATAAGAAAGAATAACACCCCTTACTGTAAAAGAACTGAATATAAGAGTAGTTAAGTATCAGAAATATTTTCTTCTTTCTCTCTATAATTTTCTCTCTATAGAGTTTCAGTGAATTTGTAAGAAATAATGAAGGAATGAGCTTCTATTTATAGGAGAATGGAAGTGTACTGTTCATGGCTGAAATTATTTGCATAATACGAATCTTCAATTTTTCAATCAACCAAACATTAAAATAATATATATATATATATATATATATATATACATGTTTTTAAAATATTTTTATCAATATAATAAATACACCACTTAATTTTTCTCCCCCATAACCAACATCAATCTCCCACCAACCCAATAATTAAATTCACTACACTCTTACACATCACTATCACACTACTACTTTTCCACCATTTCCCACTCACACACACATCACACACCTATCACTTTCACATATCATTTTCTTCCACTATATACTCAAAACACATATACTTCCATACGTATACTCTTCCATTTCCAAAATCATTTCCCAACACATATGGGCCCCATATGTGGGCCCCACCTTTAAATAATTTTCTACCGATTATTTTAAAAATGGGTAAATAGGAATCCATAAAATAAGCAAAACTTCATAAAAAAAAATACCTTAATAATTTTAACAACATTTATCATCTTTATTATAATTCACAATATTAATCACCTGTGTCGTTCCTGGAAATAGGGCTTTTAATAAGGATTTCTCCCTATTGGGCGCCGCAATTAGATGACCAAACCTCTCCTTGCAGTAACTTCTAAACATCGTTAATATTAAAATTTATAATATTAATAACTCTGTCATTTCAATTATTAATTTAATAATATATAAAATATCGATAATAATTGAATCAATACGGTGTGCTACTACGCAACCACGCCAGTATTCTTTGTACTTTTACTACTGAAAGTAGTTCAACAAGATTAATCAGTAAATGTGACGCCCCCAAAATAGGTATACACAACACCCATTCTCGAGTCGCCAAATACATGGTACAAAAAGCAAACTACAACTTCAATAATACAAATGTCGTGTGAAATACGACAATATATATATGTGAGTTTAAATATAATATTGTCTTCAGACAATATCCACATGCAAATAAATCCCCATCATAATTATTGATTCATTATTTTACAAAATGGTGAGGACTACTAAACAACTCTCTCTGAACCTTCATTCCATACCCCGACTAAGTACTCGCTACATTCTCGCCTCCCGAGAAGAAAAATGGAACAACAAGGAAAAGGGTGAGCTCAACTAGCCCAATAAAGAATATTATGACTAAGATAATATACAACAAATTATCGTTAGTCTTCAACAGGAAAAATCGATAGAATACAATAGACAACAAGTTTCGGATCAATATTTAGCGGTGAAATAATAATTCATAGAAGAGTTACGTAGAGAATGAAATCTACTATAATCTATGAATTTAATGGTCCATCATCAATATTTTATCCCTCGTAATATCAATCAATATACATCCGGAATCAAATATTCATCTTTGCACTACAGCCAAAGATATTCATCAATCGTCATGTTCATTTAAACACATTCATCTTTGCACTCTGTGCCAAAGATATTAATCAATCGGTTATGTTCATTTCAACACTGTTCATCTTTGCACTACAAAGCTAAAGATATTCTTCAGAAATCATTCATCTTTGCACTACAAAGCCAAAGATATTCAATAATATCATCATTTAAGATCGAGGATGATGAAAAATATTTTTTTAAAGAAACGAATCCGGTGAAACAAAATGACAAGGATTAAGGATTAGTACTTGGTTTTATCCACGCCCAAAAATACCTCAAAAATAATCATAGTGGTGTAAAATTCAAGAATGTTCAAAACATGGATACAATCGAGTTAGTATCCCGAGAATAGATATTTTGACAAAAAGAAGAAATTTTATTTTTCTATGAATAGTGTCAGATATCGTGAATAGTCAGATACGTGAATAGTAACTCTCGACACCAAAAGATAGAAATTCCACAAAAACATCTTCACGCTTCATGAATAGTACTCGTGAATAAGAATCGTGAATAGTAACTCATGGATAAGAATCGTGAATAGTAACTCATGAATAGTAACCCATGAATAGTAACCCGACATGAAAAAGTTCCAAATTTGATAAAAACTTCAGATCAACATTTCAAAGATAATGATATTGAAGAAATAATATCATTACAAAAAATAATATCCCTTACCTCGAAAGATTAGACTTAAATTTAAACACCAGGATATAAGCTATGACTTGGACTTGCACCAGTATAGCAATACTCAAAGTATACTCAAAATACTCACAAGAATACGCCGATAATATAGAGAGAAAACTTCAGTTTCGGTATGATTTTCAATTCTAACCCAAGACCCTATTTATAGGAAAACGCTTAGAACACCAAAGCGAAAATTTAATAAAATAATAATATAATTATACAAATTTTCCTTAGCCCACCTTTTGGTCAAAACACCAGCCACACATGTTAATGATGTCCAAAAAAAATACAAAAAACGTTTTTCTTAACAAAAATAATTTAAACTCCCAAAAATCAATTATTTTGAGACTTCGGAACTTCAATAATTCATAATAAATAGCCCTTTCATCAGAAAATTCGAATCTCGCGAGTTTTTATAGGAAATTCAATTCTCTACAACTTTGCAGAAGAAAGTTTTTCCAAATTCCAATCAGAAATTGACCGAAATCCACAAACGGGCAATTTTATTGTGCTATAATCAAATTTCGACCAATAAAAGGGGTCCACCGACATGTTTAACATGTTTTAAACATTTATTGCAACAAAAATACTCTTCCTCCTCAGATACTCATATATCCCACATTCGTTGTAAAATATCACCGAATTAATATATTATTAAAATAATATATTTAAATGAATTATTTTATCAGAAAAAGATAAAATATTAATTTTCAACAATTGTCATTTTAAAAATTTTCTCCATCTATATCCACATAAAATCAATATTTTCCTCATCATATAAATCAATAATTAATTATTCACAAATAATATTACGAGTAATCACAATATCGACAACGTGCAGGTTCCCAGAAAGAGGGCTTTCCAATAAGAATTTCTTCTTCTTACGGCAGCGCAATTAGGTGACCAAACCTCTCCTTAAGATGTAACTTTCTAGACATTGCCAATAATGTTATCTAATAATATTATTCGGATAATATGAATTATTGCTTCGATAATGAAAAATAACGTGTAATGACAATTATCAAACAACAAAGAATATAAAATATCAACGCAAAGAATTATTAACTCAATAAAATAACGAACAAGAATTACCGTAACCATTATTGAGTAGTGCCTTCTTCACGTAAGAATCAATAATTGGTGCAATACCGTGCTACTCTTGTTCCACAACGCGTATTAGTGTGTTTTAACCCACGGGTATTCCAACAAAGATAATTGAAGAATAACTACGCCAAGTTATTTAAAAACAACTTATATTTGTCGTTTTCTTCATCCAATCACTTTCCGTTATGGGGCCCACACACATGGTCGGCTTCGTCGCATTTAATATTCCCGACAAGCATTTAATATTCCACGACCAAACGAATATTCCCCTAGGCAAACAACAATGAATATTTTATAACCACTTGCTTAATTTAAAATATTTACATATTTAACCCTTAACTATCCACATTAATCAAATCAACCCTTACTATTTCAAAATAATAAATAAAGGAAATTCCTTTTATTTAAAAAATTTTGGTCTTACAACCTCCCTCCTTATGAAATTTCGTCCTCGAAATCGACGTGACGCATCTTGCAGTGTTTTGAAAAGGTGAGGATACCTCGCTTTCATTTCCGCTTTCCAATTCCTGTGTCATTTCCTCTATAAAGATGATTCCTCCACAAAACTTTAACTTGTGGTATAACCTTTCATGGCGTAGGACATACTCCTTCCTATCCAAAATCTTGACAGGTACCTTGTGACGACCCCAAAATAGGTCCATTCCATCCAACCCATTCTGAGTCGTCAAATACATGGTACAGAAACAACTACAACTTTATTATCACAACAATAAAACTGTGAGTTTAAATACAAATATTATCTTCTAGACAATATTTATACTCAAATAAATCCTCATCACATTTATTGATACATTATTTTACAATAATGGTGAGGACTACTAAACAACTCTCTCTAGAACCTTCATTCCATACCCACTAGTACTCGCTACATTCTCGCCTCCCCGAGAAGAAAAATGGAACAACAAGGAAAAGGGTGAGCTCAACTAGCCCAAGTAAAAGAATGTTATGACTAAGATAATATACAACAAATTATCGTTAGTCTCCAATGAGGAAATCTCGATAGAATACAATAGATAACAAGTTTGGATCAATATTCAAATGAAATAATAATTCATAGAAGAGTTACGTAGAGAATGAAATCTACTATAATCTATGAATTTAATATCCATCATCAATATTTTATCCTGTAACATCAATCAAAATTCATCTCAAATCAAATATTCATCTTTGCACTTCTGTGCCAAAGATATTCATCAATCGGTCATGTTCATCTCAACACTGCTCATCTTTGCACTAAAGGCCAAAGATATTCATCAGTCGATCATGTTCATTTAAACACCGCTCATCTTTGCACTACTGAAGCCAAAGATATTCATCGATCTTATTATGTTCATTTAAACACCGCTTTCATCTTTGCACTACGTGCCAAAGATATTCTTCAGAAATCATTCATCTTTGCACTACAGCCAAAGATATTCAATAATATCATCATTTAAGACCGAGGATGATGAAAATATTTTTAAAGAACGAATCCGGTGAAACAAAATGACAATGATTAAGGATTAAGGATTCGTACTTTGTTTTATCCATGTCCAACAATACCTCAAAATAATCATAGTGAAGTAAAATTCAAGAATGATCAAAACATGGATACAATCAAAGCTAGTATCCAGAATAGATATTTTAGACGAAAAGAAAAATTTTCATTTTTAAGGTGAATAGTCTTAAGATTCGTGAATAGTGTCAGATATCGTGAATAGTGCCGATATCGTGAATAGTAACTCACACCAAAAGATGAAATTCCAAAAAAAACATTTTCACGCTTCATGAATAAGTACTCGTGAATAAGAATTCGTGAATAGTAACTCATGAATAGTAACTCGTGAATAGTAACTCATGAATAGTAACCCGACATGAAAAAGTTCCAAATTTGATAAAACTTCCAACCAATATTTCAAAGATAATGATATCAAGAAATAATATCATACGAGAAGAAAATAACATTCCTTACCTCAAAGAATCAAGCCGGAAGGAAAGGCTCAAGTGATCTTTGAATGAAACTTGTAATTGAACAAAGAACTCTCAAAGTATCTAAATACTCACAAAATACGCTCAATAATATAGAGAGAGAAAGAGAGAAAACTTTGTTTCGGTGTGATTTTCAATTCTAACTTAGCCCTCTATTTATAGGAAAATGTTAGCCTACCAAGCAGACTTGAACTGCTTTACACGATGGCTTTACCGCTACTATTGCCACCCACCTACATTTGAAATAAAATTCAGCACATTTTTTCACCAACCACAAGTGGGGCCCACTCAATTCTAGAATTTTCCACCAAAATCAATTATAACCCTACTTTTTTCCTAATCGACACCTCTTAAAATTCATAACAAATCATTCGTGAATTTTTAACGGTTCAAAATTTGTGGACATATACTCAACTTATGTATGTATAACATATCCAAAATTACAACGATCCAACTATCGGATTAAAATTATAACCCCGCAATATATCTCAAAACCCTCGATTTGATTTTTTAATACCTCCAATCCGATAAAATACCGATAAAACACCTCAACATTAATTCCTTCATTAATAACCACATAAATAAATCCATCATTTATATTCATATAAAATAAATATTTCCTTATCATATGAATCAATAATTAATTATTCACAAATAATATTACGTAATCACATTTATGACAACCAATTTGTTCCGGGAAGAGGGGCTTTTCGATAAGGATTTCTCTCATTTGGCGCCAAGCAATTAGGTGACCAAACCTCTCCTCGATGTAACTTTCTAAACATTGCCAATAATGCTATCTAATAATATTATTTAAATAATATGAATTATTGATCCGATAATGGGAAATCATGTGCAAGTGACAATTATTGAAACAACAATAATATAAAATACCAACGCAAAGAATTATTGAATCAATAAAATAAACTATTGAACAAGAACTACATGTAATAATTATTGAGTAGTGCCATCTTACGCATTTAATCAATAATTCAACAATCTTTGTGTAATACCGGTGTGCTTCTTGCAGGCAACCACGCCAGACATCAGATTTTAACCACCGGGTATTCAACAAAGATTATCTGTGAATAACTACATAATTATTATTTTTAACCAACTTATATTTGCTGTTTTCTTCATCCAATCGCTTCAGTTATGGGGCCACACATGGTCGCTACCGTCATTGCATTTAATATTCCCGACAAGCATTTAATATTCCACGACCAAACGAATATTCCCCAACAACAATGAATATTTTATAACCACTTGCTTATTTTGAAATATTTATGATTTAACCCTTAACTATCCACATTAATCAAATCAACCCTTACTATTTCAAGATAATAAATAAAGGAAATTCCTTTTTATTTAAAAAATTTTTGGTCTTACATACCTCCTCATCACACGTTAAGTCTTCATTATCTCGTCCGGTTTCTAACTTCTATAACGTGGTTCGGGTCTTTCACATATTTACTGAAATACGGATATGTGAAACACATTATGAACACGAGACATACTGGAGGTAACACAAGTCTATAGCTACATTTCCTACTCGGTCAAGAATTTGAAATGGACCAATAAATCATGGATTGAGCTTTCCTCTCTTCCCAAATCTTGTAACTCCCTTCCATTGGAGCAACTCGCATAATAATACATGATCCCCTACACTAAATTCCACGCCCCTTTCGATGAAGATTCGCGATAACTCTTTTGTCGATCTTGTGCCGCTTTGTATACGTTGTCGAATCATTTGGATCTTTTCGGTGAGTCATACGTCTTAACTCGGGTCCCAACAATGTTGCTTCACCCACCTCATCCCAATATTCGAGAACGACATTTTCGTCCATATAATGCTTGAATGGAACCATGCCTATATTTGTTTAATAACTTTTGTTGTATGAGAATTCCACCAATGGCAAGTACTTATCCCAACTTCATTTGAAATCTAGGACACAGAGTTTTAATATATCTTCAAGAGTTTGAGTAGTCCTTTCTGATTGCCTATCTGTTTGAGGATGGTATGCCAAACTGAATCATAAATTCGTGCCCATAGCTTTCTACAAACTAACCCAAAACTATGGATACTGGCATGCCATGCAATCTCACAATCTCATTTACGTACATACGAGAAAGACGCTCAAGGAATAAGTCTCTCGTGATTCGGAAGAAATGAGCGGACTTGGTTAATCTATCAACAATAACCCAAATAGCATTGATGCCTTGAGAAACCGCAGGAAGACCCAGAATAACGAAATCCATAGTAATGTGTTCCCACTTCCATTCGAGAATCTCAAGTGGTTGCAACGGACCCTTTTAGGTACAAGATGCTCGCGCTTTACACGTTAAGTAAGTTAAACACATCGAGATAAACTTTGCAATCTCTCTCTTCATATTGTTCCACCAAAATGTATGTCGAAGATCACGATACATTTTAGTACTTCCAGGATGGATTGCAAATGGCGATTGTGTGCCTCCATCATAATCTTGTACTTCAAATCGAGTCGTTAGGAACACAAAGTCTAGAGTGGACTCAAAGTATTCCTTCTTTATCAATTCTCGCCCTAATAGCTCCTTCTTGTACTTTCTTCTTCATACGATCATCCTCCGGGTCGATTGGGCGAAAGCAACCTTAACTTTTTCTATTAAAGTTGGCTCTATGTCAGATACTTGACATCATCGCACTCGCTCGTTCAAGATATGATCTTCTACTCAACGCTACGTCCTACCACGCTCGCTTTTTCCGGGATGGCACGATCGTAACATGTCTTTGAAATGAGTCTCCTCTTGAGTTCTTCAAGCTCTTCCCACATTCCTTGCTCCATTCGAATTTTGTATCTCTACGAGTCAATTTTGCGTTAATGGAATAGCGATTCGAGAATATCCTTCAACGAATCTCCGATAATAACCAACTAAGCCTGAAAGCTACGCCTTCGATAATCGACTTAGGTTGCTTTCAACCGTGACTCATATCCCAATCTTGGATAAGACGTCACAATGACACCTATCGCTTTACTATCGCATCGAATACGACGCCCCTACAGAGAGTTCGGCTTAGGTGAATTCCACAAAGGAAGTCACAAGATAAAGGCTCAGTACCAAATTTATAGTTGAATTTTAACTCACGAAGTTCAATAGAGCCATTCGATATGAGATTTTAGAAATGAGTTTTGTATCGGGTTCAAAGTCGATACAAAATTTAATATCGAGCTTTGGGAGTAAGCCAAGAAATTCTTTAGAAATACGTCAGGAAAAATCAATAACAACAGGAATATTATTCAAATCTGACGTGTCTTTATTCAAATCCATAACATGGACTAAGAAAACTTGACATCCGTAATAAACGAATGTCTTCATGGCTTGATATGAAAATATTTGACTACAATGGTTTGATTGCTTGAATTCGAATAACAGGTTGCTTAGGAATATGAAAACTAACAACCTTACAAAAGCAATCAAGTTGGCATGATGAGTAGTTAACCAATCAATCCCTAAAATCACATCAAAAGCAAGTATCTTTAAATAAATAAGGTCAACAGGTAATGTGATGGTGCCAACTTGAATCAAGCAAGATTTTTAAACAACGGATGTAATGAAAGTTTCTCCTAATGGAGTCTCCACAGATAGGTCAAAGTTTAATTTCTCCGTAGTCAAGTTCAAACGTTGAGTATAAGTAAGAGAGATAAAAGAATGGGTAGAACCAATATCTAGTAAGGTATATACTACGCAAGAATTTATAATTAACTAACCCCCGCTTAACTTCGTTCGGGTTCCTCGCATTTTGACCAATCACAACAAACGCTTCTTCCTAATCGTTGACTTTGACTTTTCCGGGATATCTTTTGAGTCAAATCCCTCATTGAACTAGGTTTCATTCATCGCAATCTCGAAGCGATATGTCATTCCTTTCCACAATTATAGCATACCTTGAACTGTTGTGGGCGGTTTGGATCGATATGTCCTCTTTTCGCATTTAGAAGATACGATGGGTGGTCGATCTCTCCTTAAAACTAGTTGCTATCTTGGCGCCGACGTCTTCACATGGTCGTTGTTGAATCTCCTCTTTTAAAATCTCCTCCCACTTCGCTTCTTCTATTTTCATGGCTACGATTACCACCGTAGTGGTTACCGCTATTCATCGTATTCTTCTTTCTCCGTGGTTATCGTTATTCGATGGATCGCTATCTTCAGATGATCCTGGTTATGGTCCTCGGTTGAACGCATTTTCGTTATCTCGCTTCTAACAATCGAGCCTCGTTGACAACATCTCGAATAGAGAAAATTTATGAGAAATGAGATCTTCGACGTATGTCGGGTTTCAAACCTCTCGAAACATCCGCGTCATCGTTCCTCATTCTCCACCAAATGAGGTGCAAACTGGATAACTCCGCGAACTTCGCCTCGTCATCGGGACACCGTCATGTTATTCTCGCTTCTAGTCTAATAAACTCCACTTCCTTCATACGACGAATACTTTCGAGGGAAGTACTTGTCATTGAATCGCTATTTCAAACGTCTCCCACGCATCGCCGAGTGCGATTTGGATGGTACGCTCACGATTCCCACCAAGAATCGCGCCGCCACGGAACATAAAGGTGGCGAATGGAACTTTCTATTCCTCCGTGCATCCCAAGACATCGAATATCTTGGTAATTTGTTTGACCCACGTCTCGCCTTTAATCGGATCCGCTTTCCCCAAAATTCGTGGTCCCAACTCTTCGAATCGCTTGTTTGTGACCACCCGTGAATTGCTATCATTTCTCCTCAGTATTTTGAACACGAGTCTCCTAAATCGATTTTTTTGCATGAACTGCAAAAAAGCTTCTAAACATCCCCTCGCTCATCATCTCGCTTTCGGTGGTGTTGTTCACGGGAGGAACATTGCGACTGTTGCCACGTTCTCCTCGTTGGTAAAGACAGGCATCTCCACGGCCTCATTTACTCCAATCATTAATATTCTCGATTCGACATTCTCAAATATCGTCATAAAACAAGGGTTAATTAAGGAAATCAATATATCACATAATACCCTTTATAATATGACCAACCAACAAATAAGCTTAGGTAGGACACAATAGCGAAGGATTTACTCTGCCTCTCCCTCCTAGTTCTATTCCCGATCTCCGCCAGAGATCATATCCCTAAGCTCGATATTAACCGTGGACGCCCCAAAATAGGTATACACAACACCCATTCTCGAGTCGCCAAATACATGGTACAAAAAGCAAACTACAACTTCAATAATACAAATGTCGTGTGAAATACGACATAATATATCTTGTGAGTTTAAATATAATAATGTCTTCTAGACAATATCCACATGCAAATAAATCCCCATCATAATTATTGATTCATTATTTTACAAAATGGTGAGGACTACTAAACAACTCTCTCTGTAACCTTCATTCATTCCATACCCCGACTAAGTACTCGCTACATTCTCGCCTCCGAGAAGAAAAATGGAACAACAAGGAAAAGGGTGAGCTCAACTAGCCCAAAGAAAGAATATTATGACTAAGATAATATACAACAAATTATCGTTAGTCTTCAACAGGAAAAATCGATGAATACAATGTACAACAAGTTTTGAGATCAATATTCGCAATGAAATAATAATTCATAGAAGAGTTACGTAGAGAATGAAATCTACTATAATCTATGAATTTAATGTCCATCATCAATATTTTATCCCTGTAACATCAATCAATATACATCCGAATCAAATATTCATCTTTGCACTACCACTGTGCCAAAGATATTCATCATTGGTCATGTTCATTTAAACACTTGTTCATCTTTGCACTTTCTGTGCCAAAGATATTAATCAATCGGTCATGTTCATCTCAACACTGCTCATCTTTGCACTAAAGCCAAAGATATTCTTCAGAAATCATTCATCTTTGCACTACAGCCAAAGATATTCAATAATATCATCATTTAAGACCGAGGATGATGAAAATATTTTTAAAGAAACGAATCCGGTGAAACAAAATGACAAGGATTAAGGATTCAGTACTTGGTTTTATCCACGCCTCAAAAATACCTCAAAAATAATCATAGTGGTGTAAAATTCAAGAATGTTCAAAACATGGATACAATCGAGTTAGTATCCGTAATAGATATTTTCGACAAAAAGAAGAAATTTTATTTTTCTATTGAATAGTCAGATATCGTGAATAGTCCGAGATACGTGAATAGTAACTCCGACACCAAAAGATAGAAATTCCACAAAAACATCTTCACGCTTCATGAATAGTAAGACGTGAATAGTAACTCGTGAATAAGAATCTCTGAATAGTATCTCGTGAATAAGTAACTCATGAATAAGAACCCATGAATAGTAACTCCCGACATGAAAAAGTTCCAAATTTGATAAAACTTCAGATCAACATTTCAAAGATAATGATATTGAAGAAATAATATCATTACAAAAAAATAATATCCCTTACCTCAAAGATTAGTACTTCTATTTAAACACAGGATATAAAGCTATGACTTGGACTTGCAGACCAGTATAGCAATACTCAAAGTATACTCAAAATACTCACAAGAATATGCTCGATAATATAGAGAGAGAAAACTTGATTTACGGTGTGATTTTCAATTCTAACCTAAGACCCTATTTATAGAAAATGCTTTAGAACACCAAAGCAGTAAAATTTAATAAAATAATAATATAATTATACAAATTTTTCCTTAGCCCACCTTTTGGTCAAAACACCAGCCACACATCTTAATGATGTCCAAAAAAATACAAAAAACGTTCTTCTTAACAAAAATAATTTAAACTCCCAAAAATCAATTATTTGAGCTTGAACTTCAATAATTCATAATAAATAGCCCTTTCATCAGAAAATTCGAATCTCGCGAGTTTTTATAGGAAATTCAATTCTCTACAACTTTGCAGAAGAAAGTTTTTCCAATTCCAATCAAAATTGACCGAAATCCACAAACGGGCAATTTTACAGCTATAATCAAATTTCACCAATAAAGGGTCCACCAGACATGTTTAACATGTTTTAAACATTTATTGCAACAAAAATACTCTTCCTCCTCAGATACTCATATATCCCACATTCGTTGTAAAATATCACCGTTAATATATTATTAAAATAATATATTTAAATGAATTATTTTATCGTAAAAAGATAAAATATTAATTTTCAACAATTGTCATTTTAAAATTTTCTCCATCTATATCCACATAAAATCAATATTTTCCTCATCATATAAATCAATAATTAATTATTCACAAATAATATTACGTAATCACAATATTGACAACCGAGGCAAGGTTCTGGGAAAGAGGGCTTTCCAATAAGAATTTCTTCTTACTTGGCGCAATGCAATTAGGTGACCAAACCTCTCCTTGTGATGTAACTTTCTAGACATTACCAATAATGTTATCTAATAATATTATTAGGATAATATGAATTATTGCTTCGATAATGAAAAATACTCGCAGTAATGACAATTATCAAACAATGCAATATAAAATATCAACGCAAAGCAATTATTAACTCAATAAAATATGAGCAAGAATTATCGTAACCATTATTGAGTAAAGGCCTTCACGTAAGAATCAATAATTGGTGCAATACCTGGTGTCTTCTTGCTCCACAACGCGTATTAGTGTGTTTTAACCATAGGGTATTCCAACAAGATAATCTGTGAATAACTACGCCGTTATTTAAAAACAACTTATATTTGTCGTTTTTCTTCATCCAATCACTTTTCGTTATGGGCCCACACATGGTCGCTACGTCGTCATACGAATATTCCCCAAATGATTTAATATTCCACGACCAAACTAATATTCCCCACAACAATGAATATTTTATAACCACTTGCTTAATTTGAAATATTTGCATATTTAACCCTTAACTATCCACATTAATCAAATCAACCCTTACTATTTCAAAATTATAAATAAAGGAAATTCCTTTTTATTTAAAAATTTTGGGGTCTTACAGTAAAACTTTCGCCGTTATTTTCAATAAAATATTTTTGTCGTTTTCTCAATCCGATAATAATTCTGTTGTGGGGTCCACCAATGATTGTGTCGTCGTACGAATATTCCCCGACACAAAGAATATTCCCTTACCAATCGAATATAATACAACAACTTGCATACTTTGCAAAATTTATAAATACTACCCACAACTATAACATTATATCAAATCCACACCATAATATTTAAAAAAATATTTCGAGAAATTTAAATCTTTATTTATAAAATCTGGGGTCTCACAGTATACGCGGACTTCCCTATACTTGGTGAAATTATTCATTATTCCATTTTTATTATTATGTTGGAATAACTCTGTACATGCCAAGCACCGCATACATGGTGAAATTCTTCTCGTTATTCCATTCTTTATCAATCGGGCTGGAATATCCGTCGGTGCGTACACGACCGACACGGTTCCATTAATTATTATGCTGTTGGAATAACCTGTCTTTGCGGTCTATCGCATGCATGGTGATTTCTGTTGTTATTTCATTCTTTATTATTCTGTTGGAACATTCTATCAATGTGAATTTCGTCTGACCTGGTTTCGTTCTTTATTATTCTGTCGGAATATAATGTATGTGCGTTTACGCATGACCTGGTTCCATTATTTATTATTCTGTTGGGAATAACCTGTCTGTGCAGTCTATCGTACGCATGGTGAATCATTCTGTTATTCCATTCTTTATTATTTTGTTGGAATAACCCGTCTATTTGGATTACCACATGCATGGTGAATGATCCTTTGTATTCATTCCTTATTAAATTGTGGAAATGATCTATATACGTGGATACCGCATGGCGGGTGAAAATCTATTTGCAGTTTCATATATTCAATTATACATAGTTGGTTAAAGCTTTGGCTTCTATATTCCTTGAAATTAGTGGAATATCCCGGATATTTGCGCTTCATCCTAAGATCTTTTCGTGGAAATATTTTTCCGAGCATTCTTGAATTTTTTCTCAAAGAAAAGTATTATATTGACAATTTGGACATTATTGAGTTCAGGATAAATTAACTTATAAATCTTTAAAATTTATTCTTGAACTTGTTTTATTGAATTATTATGTCATTGTCATGATGAGTTATGTTGGTTATTATGTGAAAACGTGAAAGTTTCTTAGAAATCACAAAGGGTTGAAAATCAGATTTTTGGTGAAAATGGAATATGAAATTCAATTGACCATATCTCCTAGTATATTTTGAATTTTTGAGTGTGGTCAAGTTCTAGAGTTAGATCTATGAGTTTTCTAATTTATCTAAGTGGAATCACTGGAAAAAGTGTTGTAGATTTTCTTGTGGACTGATTTTAGCAAAGGAGTCAAAAGCTGTAAATTAGGAAAAATGATATTGCCCAGAAGTTTAAAAGGGCTGTTTCGGCCACTTAATTTGTGAGAAAAATTCTGGCCTTTTGGGACATGGAAATATATGGTATAAAGTAACTCATGTCCAAAAATGAGCTTATTCCGACTTAAAATGAGCAAGTTATGACCATTTCAATATTTAGGTTTTTCCGACGAAAAACGCTATAACCGGAGTTTTATGACTCTGATGACCATGAAATTTAAATTGTAAGATCACGTTAACATGTGTAAGATCCTGCCAAGATTTAGGAATTTCTAGAGTTAAACTTGAGGTAGCTAATTTCTTAAGGAATTAATTAGAAATTGATTTTTGAAATATAGTAAATGAATTTTTAAAAATCTGAGAAAAATATATGTTCAATATGGGACTATATTCTGATAAATCCCAGTAAGGAAATATTTTTGGGATTGATTTGGTATTTTTCATGAAAATGCACTAGTTATGAGTATATGAATTAAATATGTTATGTGAAGTTGAAAGTTGGAAAATAGAATTTTATGGCTTGGGAATCCTATATAGGGTGTTGGGTCATGATATTTCACCTATTGGGCCGAATAGATTGGGCCTTTATATTTGGTTAGTCCATTGGGCCATCATTAATGGATCCTAAGGTTATTGGACTTGGTCCTTGTATTATCTTTGTTAAGTCCTTATAGTATCGGGTCGGATCAGTGGGCTGACCCATTAGATATTTAAATATCTCCATCTTTGACTTGTAATGATGAAGAAAGATAACAGTTGACCGATATCTCTGCCATGCATTAATGTGGATGAGATTATAGCTCGATTCGACGGTAGAAGAAACAAAGGCGTAAAATGTGGCGGTCTACATACAAACAATGAGATCACTGAGGAGTGGGGAGCTGTGTCTGACGGTAGTGGGTGGCATGGTAAACCGAGTTTGAGAGTATATCATAGCAAGGAGGTCTTCTAAGAAAAGGTAATTGATAATTTTATCTCTCTCAATACACTATGTTAGTTCCTGAAAGCACTATAGTTATCTAGAAGGGGGGATTGAATAGATATTAAAAACTTTTCTTTGTTTAAAAACTGTTTTGATAAATCTTTTAAGCACAACGGAACTATTGATTCCTTGAAATCCCTTTTAGATAGCAGATTAAAGAGAGAAAGACAATTATTACAGTTAGAGCAGTTATAAAGACACAATTGTTTTTAAGTGATTCGGAGCACTCAAAGCTCCTAGTCCACTCTTCTACTCCTTGAGTAGGAAATCCACTAAGGATATCTTTTACACTTTCTGAATCTCATAGATTCCTTCCGCACCAAAGATCTCAGGCACTTCTAAGTTCACTTTTGAACTCTTCAAGTCTAGCAGACTTCGCTCTTTCTGATTCACTTAGAACTCTTCAAGTCCTTCCGACTTAGATCTTCTTACTTCAGTAGATTGATGATTGTTGAGTTGTGATTGAGGCTACTCGATTGCGCTTAAGCACTTGTTCGAAAGAATGAGTAAAATGAGCAAGCTTTCCCTTTTCTCGGATCGTAGAGTTCAAATTTAGACTTCTTGTGCGTTTTGTTCAATACTTGCTTAGCTTTTCTCATCCGCTTTGATCCAGATATATGTGATCTTGAAATATATCCGTTGAAGTCATCCGATGAACCATTAAATGCGTTTGACATTTCGAGCTTTGATGGAGACTTTTTCGCACATCTTCCTCGAATTGCACCGCCCAATCGACACGGTACCGATCGCTTTCACCTAACACCTCAAAAGGTGTTTTCTCCGCCTAATGGTCCTTTTCTTAGCTTCTTGAATACGCTTTTTTGATCAATACTAAGGATATCTTTTGGCACGTTGGGATTTGGTGAGAGCTTCAACGCTCAAAACCCATTCCATATTTGTTTGAGTCTATCTTCAAATGAACGATAGGACTTGATGTTTTCGACATAAGCGCGATGTCACTCTACTATCAATATCGTAGTGTCTTGTCATATTGATGTTTCTACTTAAGAGATCACTATGATTTCTCACTACGATCTGTTAACACAACGATCTTCACTTCCTCGTCTTGCAGACTCTGCGTTTCTGAGAGCACCCTACGATCTCTGAGTTAGCTCGGCAAACGTCTGGACCACTCTATGATTCTGGAGAGGCCCTTCAAGGCAGATACACTACGATTATCTCAGTTTTGCGGTCCTGCCTTAGCTTCTGCATTCTGTTGATCAGACGAATAGACTACTAGCCTATCTATTTCTTTCTAGCCATAGATCAACCTAACAGATTTGATCTCCTTATCTATATAAGTAAACATTAAAAAGGCTTAGATTAACTTAACAACTTTGATCTATCACTAAGTCCTTGTACATATATATTCTTTGAAGGACTTTACATAATCATGAGCTTTTTCATTAAACATCAAATCACAATATGCATTCTTCCAATAATCTCCCCCTATTTGATGTTGACATAACCAAGGAGATTTGTTGTCATGATTATAAAGTTTTATACGCAGCGATCAGAAAGTAAACATGACTTAGTATTTCATCGAGTAATTTGAAATTTCTAGAGAATAAGCATGAATTTATTGATGTATGGAGACAAATATTACATTTAAGATTCGACTACATCGATACAATTTGAAATTCAACTTATCTCTATTTCTTTGGCCTTTTGCTTTTCGAGGATTTGCATATTCCTCGCTCTCCTCTTTCGTCTTGCTTTCATCTCTTCCGCCGATCTTCCATTTCACTGGGCTTAGCTCGATTGTGATCATGCCTATTCATGAATGCAGGATCTCCAATTGGCATTCTTAGGCCTGTTGTAGTCACCACATGAGAGCTGGTAGTTGGCCCTTGACTCTTTAATGGTTGAGCCATTAAAATTTTCTGCTGATCAGATCGTTGAGTCTGATGGCTGGATCGTGGAGTTTGCTGAGTGATTTTCCTTGGCCTTGATTGGAAGTGTCCTTTGCCTCTGCCCCTGCCTCCTTGATCTCCTTGCCCTTTATTCTCCCCCTTTATGTCAGCATCAAGGGTTCGAATGTCTGCTAATAGACGAGTGACTCCTTGGACAAGCTCATTGAGTTGACTCTGAGTTTGAGCAATGTCCTCAAGATTATCTTGGATCAAGGCATCAGAACAAGTTTCTCGGCGTTGAAGAATGTCGAGGACAGTCTCAGTCTGCTTTATTTGGCCCATGGAGAAGTCTTGAAATTCTTTGACTGCAGTTTGAAGACTTTTGATGCTCTGTATCATCAGATTGTTCTGAGATTCTTGTGTTTTCTGTAATATTAAGACAACATCCCGATGCTTTTTAGTTGCAAGAAAGTGAATGTCGTCCCTATCTTTTATGCTTTGAAGCATTTCTTTGATGATCTCTTTGAGTGTTTTAGACAACTCGGAGCTTAAGGAGCTTGGAAGATTGTTTGCAAAGATTGATCATTGATGTCAATCTCAACCAGTATAAAGTGCGAGATGATCTTCAAAACTCTCGTCTAGTTCTTTGATTACTTTCGTATACATGGCCGATAAATCACCTTTTGTGGATAGTTCGATGTAATTTCATCTAGATTTGGAATTTGTGAGGGAAGTGGTGTGCTCTTGAATTGATCTTGCATGTTGAGTGAGAAGAGCAAGTTCGAGATTGAAACATTCATTTCTAGATGAGGAGGAATATCTGAAGGAGGAGCACTGGGTTTGAATGTTGAAGCTTAGTGACTCTACGATTTGTGGTGGATACTTCACCAAGGGCCTAGAGCCAGTGATCATAGAGGTGGTAGGCTGTGGGAGTAATAGAGAGTGTGTAAGACCCCGAAATTTTTTTAAATAAAAAGGAATTTCCTTTATTTATTATCTTGAAATAGTAAGGGTTGATTTGATTAATGTGGATAGTTAAGGGTTAAATACGCAAATATTTCAAAATAAGCAAGTGGTTATAAAATATTCATTGTTGTCTGGGGAATATTCGTTTTGGTCGTGGAATATTAAATTTGTTGGGAATATTAAATGCCAACGGTAGCGACCATGTGTGGGCCCCATAATGAAAAGCGATTGGATGAAGAAAACACAAATATAAGTTGGTTAAAAATAACTACAGAAGTTGTTCTGCTAGTTAATCACTGTTGAATACCCGGTGGTTAAAATATAAAGAATGTCTGGCGTGGTCAAGACAAAGAAGACACCAGATTGCATAAAGATTGTTGAATTATTGATTCGTGACGTAAGATGGCACTACTCAATAATTATTACGATGAGTTATCGCTCAATAGTTTATTTTATTGATTCAATAATTGCTGCGTTGGTATTTTATATTATTGTTGTTTCAATAATTGTCACTGCACAGTATTTCCCATTATCAGATCAATAATTCATATTATTTAAATAATATTATTAGATAGCATTATTGGCAATGTCTAGAAAGTTCTGTCAAGGAGAGGTTTGGTCACCTAATCATGCTACCAAGAAGGAGAAATCCTTATCTGAAAGCCCCTCTTTCCGGGAGCAACTTTGGTCATCATAAATGTGATTCTGTAATATTATTTGTGAATAATTAATTATTGATTCATATGATAAGGAAATATTTATTTTATATGAATATAAATGATGGATTTATTTATGTGGTTATTAATGAAGGAATTAATGTTGAGGTGTTTTATCAGTATTTTATCGGATTGGAGGTATTAAAAATCAAATCGTGGGTTTGAGAGATATATCATGAGGGGGTTATAATTTTAATCCGACCGTTGGATCGTTGTAATTTTTGGATATGTTATACATACATAAGTTGAGTATATGTCCACAAATTTTGAACCGTTAAAATTCACTTAATGATTTGTTATGAATTTTAAGAGGTGTCGATCTAGGAAAGTAGGGTTATAATTGATTTTGGTGGAAAATTCTAGAATTGAGTGGACCCCACTTGTGGTTGGTGAAAAATGTGCTGAATTTTATTTCAAATGTGGTGGGTGGCAATAGTAGCAGTGTAAAGCCATCAGTAAAGCAGTCAAGTCCGCTTTACGGCTAACATTTTCCTATAAATAGAGGGCTAAGTTAGAATTGAAAATCACACCGTAAACAAAGTTTTCTCTTTCTCTCTATATTATTGAGCGTATTTTGTGAGTATTTAGATACTTTGAGAGTTCGCATTCAAAGACAAGTTTCATTCAAGATCACTTGAGACCTTTCCTTCCTAAGTAATCGATTCTTTCGAGGTAAGGAATGTTATTTTTTTCTCGATGATATTATTTCTTCAATATCATTATCTTTGAAATATTGGTTGGAAGTTTTATCAAATTTGGAACTTTTTCATGTCAAGTTACTATTCATGAGTTACTATTCACGAAGTTACTATTTATGAGTTACTATTCACGAAGTTACTATTCACTTAGTACTATTCATGAAGCGTGAAAATGTTTTTTTGTGGAATTTCTATCTTTTGTGTTTGAGTTACTATTCACGATACTAAGACTATTCACGATACTAAGACTATTCACTTATCACTAAGACTATTCATCGAAAAATGAAAATTTTTCTTTTCGTCTAAAATATCTATTCGGATACTAGCTTTGATTGTATCCATGTTTTGATCATTCTTGAATTTTACTTCACTATGATTATTTTTGAGGTATTGTTGGACATGGATAAAACAAAGTACTAATCCTTAATCCTTAATCCTTGTCATTTTGTTTCAATCGGATTCGTTTCTTTAAAAATATTTTTCATCATCCTCTACCTTAAATGATGATATTATTGAATATCTTCGGCCTGTAGTGCAAAGATGAATGATTTCAAGAATATCTTTGGCCCGTAGAAGTAAAAAGATGAGCAGTGTTTAAATGAATACGACCGATCGATGAATATCTTTGGCCCTGTAGTGCAAAGATGAGCAGGTGTTTAAATGAACACGACCGATCGATGAATATCTTTGGCCTTTAGTGCAAAGATGAACAGTGTTGAGATGAATACGATCGATTGATGAATATCTTCGCCTGTAGTGCAAAGATGAATATTTGATTTGAGATGAATTTTGATTGATGTTACAGGATAAAATATTGATGATGGATCGTTAAATTCATAGATTATAGTAGATTTCATTCTCACGTAACTCTTCTATGAATTATTATTTCCACCGCTAATATTGATCCGAAACTTGTTGTCTATCAGATTCTATCGATTTTTTCCTCATTGGAGACTAACGATAATTTGTTGTATATTATCTTAGTCATAACATTCTTTATCGGGCTAGTTGAGCTCACCCTTTTCCTTGTTGTTCCATTTTTCTTCTCAGAGGCGAGAATGTAATGAAAGTACTAGTGGGGGTATGGAATGAAGGTTCTGAGAGAGTTGTTTAGTAGTCCTCACCATTATTGTAAAATAATGTATCAATAAATGTGATGAGGATTTATTTGAGTATAAATATTGTTGTAAGATAATATTTCAGTATTTAAACTCACGATTTTATTGTTGTGATAATAAAGTTGTAGTTGTTTATGTATCATGTATTTGGCGACTCAGAATGGGTTGGATGGAATGGACCTATTTTGGGGTCGCCACGATTGGTATCGTAGCTTAGGATATGATCTCCCATGAGATCGGGGAATAGAACTAGAGGGAGAGATGAGTAAATCCTTCGCTAAAGGTGTCCTACCTAAGCTTATTTGTTAGTTGGTCAAGATATAGGATATTATGTGATCGATTTCTTAATTAACCCTTGTTTTATGATAAAGAGAATTGAGAATGTCGATCGAGAATATTAATAGTGGTGTAAATGAGACCGTGAGATGCCTGTATTTAACAATGAGGAGAACGTGCAACAGTGGCAATGTACCTCCCGTGAATAACACCACCGAAAGCGAGATGATGAACGAGGGGATGTTTAGAAGTTTTTTGCAGCTCATGCAAAATCGCAGACGAGGAGACTCGTGTTCAAAATATGAGGAGGAGATGATAATAATTCACGGGTGGTCACAAATGCAAGGCTTCAAAGAGTTGGGACCACCTGCATTCGGGAAAGCCGATCCGATCATGGCGGAAACACGGGTCAAGCAAATTACCAAGATATTCGATGTCTTGGGATGCACGAAAGAACGTAAAGTTCCATTCGCTACTTTTATGTAAAATGGCGAGGCAGACATCGGTGGGAATCATGAAGCGCATCCATTCACCGCACTCAAAGATGTCATGGGAGACGTTTGAAACAGTTCAATGACAAGTACTTCCCTAAAAGTATTCGCTATATGAAGGAAGTGGAGTTTATTAGATCGGAGTAATAATAACATGGATTTGTCCCAAAGACGAGGCGTAAGTTCATGGAGTTATCCGTGTTTGCACCTCATTTGGTGGAGAATGAGGAACGATGACGCGATGTTTCTTTAGAGGTTTGAAACCCAAGATACGCGAAGATCTCATTTCTCATAAATTTTTCTCTATTCAGATGTTGTATGTGGCTCGGTTGTTAGAAGCGAGATAACGAGTAACGCTCAACCGAGGGACCATAACCAGGATCATACCAAAGATAGTAAATCATCGTAATAACGATAACCAAAGTGGAGAAAGAAGAATACGGACAAAGGCTAGAACTACTCCGGTGGTAATCGTGGCCATAAAAATAGAAGAAGCGAGTTGGGAGGAGATTTTAAAAGAGGAGATTCAACAACGACCATGTGAAGACGTCACGCGCCAAAGGGCAATCGGTTCCAAGGAGGAGAAAGACCATCTATCAGATGTTATAAATGCGAAAAGAGGGGATATATCACCTCAAACCGCCCCACAACAGCTTTAAGGTATGCTATAATTGTGGAAAAGAAGGACATATATCGCCGAGATCAGACGATATCGAAACCTAGTGCATGCATGAGGCGGTGACTCAAAAGGATGTCCCGTAAAAGTCAAAGTCAACGATTCTCGGAAGAGCGTTTGTCGTGAATTCCAATTAAAATACGAGAACCCGAACGGTTAGCACTCAAGTTAGTTAATTATAAATTCTTTCAAGTTTATACCTTTACTAGATACCGATTCTACCCATTCTTTTATCTCTTGCTAAGCGCCAACGTTTGAACTCGACTCACGGAGAAATTAGACTTTGACCTATTTATGGAGACTCGTTAGAGAAACTTTCATTGCATCCGTTGTTTAGAAATCTTGCTTGATTCAGGTTGGCACTATCACATTACTCGTTAACCTTATTTCTATAGAGATATTTGTTTTGATGTGATTTTAAGGTTAACTACTCATCACGCCAAAATTGATTGCTTTAAGTCAGGTTGTTAGTTTTCATATTCCTAAGCAACCTGTTATTCAACTCAAGCTAATCAAACCATTCAGAGTCAAACATTTTCATATCAAGCCATGAAGTCATTCGCTTATTACGGATGTCAAGTTTTCTTAGTCCATGTTATGGATTTGAATAAAGACACGCCGATTTGAATAATATTCTTGTTGTTATTGATTTTTCCCGACGTATTTCTCAAGAATTTATTCGCTTACTCCCAAAGACCGATATTAAATTTTGTATCGACTTTGAACCCGCAGACAAAACTCATTTCTAAAATCTCATATCGAATGGCTCCTATTGAACTTCGTGAGTTAAAAATTCAACTATAGAATTTGGTACATGAGCCTTTATCTTGTGACTTCCTTTGTGGAATTCACCTAAGCTTTACTCTCTCGTAGGGGACGCCATATTCGTATGCGATAAGTAAATCGATAGGTGTCATTGTGACGTCTTATCCAAGGTTGGGATATGAGTCACAGTTGAGAACAACCTAAGTCAGAATCGAAATGCGTAGTTTTCTAGGCTTAGTTGGTTATTATCGAGATACGTTGAAGGGTATTCTCGAATCGCTATTCCATTAACATAGCTAACTCGTAGAGATACAAAATTCGAATGGAGCAAGGAATGTGGGAAGAGCTTCAAGAACTCAAGAGGAGACTCATTTCAAAGACATGTTCACCATGCCATCCTCGAAAAGCGAACGTGGTAGCCGACGTGTTGAGTAGAAGATCGATATAAGCACGAAAGTACGATATCACAAAGACTAATTTCGTATAATTTACAAATAATAGAGATGGAGATGAAAACTCTAGGTACCCACGTGATGATATACGAAGTACGTGATGATATACTTAGTATAATCGATTTTAATCGATAAAGTTAAAGTTGCTCAAGCTACACCTTCGGAGCCGATGAATTTGAAGAAGGAGGTGCAAGAAGTTGTTATTTTAAAAGCGAGAATCGGTGAGGTGAGGAAAGCTCAAACCTTCGATTTATTAATCTATTTGAAATTCTCGATCGAATAGAACGTGGCCTATAGACTCGCTTTTACCACCAAGTATGACGCGTGTTCATAACGCTTTTCACGATCGATGTTACGTAAATATGTGGACGAATTCAAACACGCCATCGAAGTTAGAACCGGACGAGATAGTCGAAAACTTAACGCACGAGGAGGTACCGCCAAGATTTTGTAGAGGAAAGAATATGACCATGTACCGAGGTTATACCATAAGTTAAAGTTTTGTGGAGAAACCATGCTATTGAGGAAATGACTGGAGTTGGAAACGAAAATGAAAGCGAGGTATCTTTACCTTTTGAAACACCAGTACGCACGTCAATTTCGAGTGATCTAAATTTCATAAGGAGGAGGTTGTAAGACCCCGAAATTTTTTAAATAAAAAGGAATTTCCTTTATTTATTATCTTGAAATAGTAAGGGTTGATTTGATTAATGTGGATAGTTAGGGTTAAATACGCAAATATTTCAAAATAAGCAAAGTGGTTATAAAATATTCATTGTTGTTTGGGGAATATTCGTTTGGTCGTGGAATATTCAGATCGTTTGGGAATATTCGTGATTTACTCGCACAGACCATGTGTGGGCCCCATAACGGAAAGTTTATTGGATGAAGAAAACGACAAATATAAGTTGGTTAAAAATAACGGCGTAGTTGTTACCAATTAATCATCGTTTGAATACCCATTGGTTAAAATACAAGAATACGCTGTGGTCGCACAAGAGTTAAGACACCAGATTGCATAAAAGATTGTTGAATTATTGATTCGCACGTAAAGATGGCACTACTCAATAATTATTACATGTGAGTTATCGCTCAATAGTTTATTTTATTGATTCAATAATTATCTGCGTTGGTATTTTATATTATTGTTGTTTCAATAATTGTCATCGCATAAAGATTTCCCATTATCGATCAATAATTCATATTATTTAAATAATATTATTAGATAAAGCATTATTGGCAATGTCTAGAAAGTTCATCAAGGAGAGGTTTGGTCACCTAATTGCGCGCCAAGAAGGAGAAATCCTTATCTGAAAGCCCCTCTTTCTCGGGAAATGTTTGGTCATTATAAATGTGATTCTGTGTAATATTATTTGTGAATAATTAATTATTGATTCATATGATAAGGAAATATTTATTTTATATGAATATAAATGATGGATTTATTTATGTGGTTATTAATGAAGGAATTAATGTTGAGGTGTTTTATCAAGATTTTATCTGATTCGAGGTATTAAAAATCAAATCAGGGTTTTGAGATATATTAAGGGGTTATAATTTTTAATCCGACCGTTGGATCGTTGTAATTTTTGGATATGTTATACATACATAAGTTGAGTATATGTCCACAAATTTTGAACCGTTAAAAATTCACGAATGATTTGTTATGAATTTTAAGAGGTGTCTCGATTAGGAAAGTAGGGTTATAATTGATTTTGGTGGAAAATTCTAGAATTGAGTGGGCCCCACTTGTGGTTGGTGAAAAATATGCTGAATTTTATTTCAAATGTGGTGGGTGGCAATAGTAGAAGCAGTAAAGCCATCGTGTAGCAGTCAAGTCTCGCTTCTACGGCTAACATTTTCCTATAAATAGAGGGCTAAGTTAGAATTGAAAATCACACCGTAAACAAAGTTTTTCTCTTTCTCTCTATATTATCGAGCGTATTTTGTGAGTATTTAGATACTTTGAGAGTTCTTTGCTCAAGATAAGTTTCATTCAAGATCACTTCCGACCTTTCCTTCCCAAGTAATCGATTCTTTGAGGTAAGGAATGTTATTTTCTTCTCGATGATATTATTTCTTCAATATCATTACGTTGAAATATTGGTTGGAAGTTTTTATCAAATTTGGAACTTTTTCATGCTCTGGGGTTACTATTCATGAGTTACTATTCACGAAGTTACTATTTATGAGTTACTATTCACGAAGTTACTATTCACGAGTACTATTCATTGAAGCGTGAAAATGTTTTTTTGTGGAATTTCTATCTTTTGGTGTCGGAGTTACTATTCACGATATCAAGACTATTCACGATACTCAAGACTATTCACGAATCACTAAGACTATTCATCGAAAAATGAAAATTTTTCTTTTCGTCTAAAATATCTATTCTCGGATACTAGCTTTGATTGTATCCATGTTTTGATCATTCTTGAATTTTACTTCACTATGATTATTTTTGAGGTATTGTTGGACATGGATAAAACAAAAGTACTTAATCCTTAATCCTTAATCCTTGTCATTTTGTTTCAATGGATTCGTTCTTTAAAAATATTTTCATCATCCTCGGCCTTAAATGATGATATTATTGAATATCTTTGGCTCAGTAGTGCAAAAGATGAATGATTTTCTCAAGAATATCTTTGGCCCAGTAGTGCAAAAGACGAAAAGGTGTTTAAATGAACATGATCGATCGATGAATATCTTTGGCCCGTAGTAAAAAAGATGAAGCAGTGTTTAAATGAACACGACCGATCGATGAATATCTTTGGCCTTTTAGTGCAAAGATGAACAGTGTTGAGATTAAACATGACCGATTGATGAATATCTTTGGCTCAGAAAGTGCAAAAGATGAATATTTGATTTGAGATGAATTTTGATTGATGTTACAGGATAAAATATTGATGATGGATCGTTAAATTCATAGATTATAGTAGATTTCATTCTCTACGTAACTCTTCTATGAATTATTATTTCCGCCGCGAATATTGATCCGAAACTTGTTGTCTATTGTATTCTATCGATTTTTCCTCGTTGGAGACTAACGATAATTTGTTGTATATTATCTTAGTCATAACATTCTTTATTGGGCTAGTTGAGCTCACCCCTTTCCTTGTTGTTCCATTTTTTCTTCTCGTGAGGCGAGAATGTAATGAGTACTAGTCGTGGGTATGGAATGAAGGTTCTAGAGAGAGAGTTGTTTAGTAGTCCTCACCATTATTGTAAAATAATGTATCAATAAATGTGATGAGGATTTATTTGAGTATAAATATTGTCTAGAAGATAATATTTGTATTTAAACTCACGCTTTATTGTTGTGATAATAAAGTTGTAGTTGTTTATGTACCATGTATTTGGCGACTCAGAATGGGTTGGATGGAATGGACCTATTTTGGGGTCGCCACAGAGTGGCTCTTATTTGTTCTCTCGCCATGTAATTTTGAGATTCTCCTGAATCGAAATTGATTTAGTGGATGAAGAATCACTTCCAACCATTCTTGGAATTCATAGAATTGATTAAATGAGGATGATGGCAAGTGATTATTTCTGAAGAGAGTTGGGATAGATAGTACCTTAAGTGTGTTCTCTGGAGGAAGAACTGTTGGTGAGAAGCTTCTTGGCAAATTGAATTTCCCGGGAATCCATTTGCGGAGTACAGAAGATACTGGATACTCTTTGAAACTCCAGAACATGTGATCCCAAGAGTTCAGAATTTGAGCTCAGTGAAAGGGCATCATGGGAAGATATGCAAATAGTTGCTCATAATTAGCTCTTCTGTGCCCATCAATGCCTACAGCTATGATCTCAATCTCATCATCTTCTTCTCTCGCTTTCACCGGAGGATTCCATTATGTCAATTGCTTTGGGATGTTCTTCAGACCGGTGGTTCTTCATTATCTCCTCCAGGAATTTCTTTTTCTGCTATTGAGGTGTCATCATCCTCCCCCTCAGTTTGATCATTCTTTTGAAATGTTAATAGCTCCCCCTCAACTGGAGCATCCTCTGGCAGGAGATCTTCATGCATCTCCCCCTCAGCAGGAGTATCTACTATCATCAGATCTTTTGGTGACTCCCCCTCAGCTGGTTCCTTTTCAGCAGACAGTTCTTTGTCTTCCCTCTTTAGAGCTTTCTCATTGACAAGAATATACTTCTTGACCGTTTCCTTCTTGGCTTTTTAGGCCATGCCACGCCCTCGTGGACTTTCTTCGCTTTTGTCCTTGACGCCCAATACATTTGATGCAATCGCTTCCTTGTTTGGTTCGGGCTCTACGATCGGAGGAGACTTCTACGATCGAAGAGGTCGATGGCTTTTTGTTCTTGTGGTCGATCTTACTCATCTTTAGCAAATTGAGATATAGTTGCTCTATCTTCTTCTGCCTCAGCCTACTGTTCCTTTCTTCTCAGGATCCTTAGAGTCTCAATATCTGAGGACTCTACAAACTTGTTGGTGGTGGGTCCTTGAGGTTCTTCTGTAGTTCTGGCTTTCTTTTTTACCTTTGCTTTTTCTGATTAAAGCAATGGGTTCTCCCTGAGTAGCTTCCTCTTCTTCTTCCTCAATTTCTTTGACAACATACATATTCCCTGGCACTCTTGTTCCCTTTATTTCACCAGTTCGACCACTGGATTCAGACATCATCTTCACATTTTCAGCTGGATTTCTTTTCCAGTTTTTAAACAACTGCTGAGTCATTCGTCGATTTGGATTTATGGCTTCTCCTTCATCATCCTCAATTAGGTCACCAAGATCAGCCTGTAGGATAATGCTGATAAATCGTCCGTAGAGCATCTTCTGTGAGCTCTTTGTTTTATTTGAGCTGATTAACCATTTTCCAATTCACTCAAGTAATAGAGCCCCATAGTTGAGTTGTATTTTATAACATATGGCAGTCATGAGTTTGAGTTGTACCTCATTCAGAGAGTCATGACCTGAGCTCTTATAGCATATGCATTTTCTAACAATATCAGCTAGAAACTCATACCTCTGTGGAAATTCCTTCTTTTTGTATCCTTTGACAGAGGGTGATTTCTTGTGATGCATCTTCTTGAGACCTTTATGGAAGTCTATTCCATCTAAGGATGGATACCCTTCAGATTTGAGCTCTAGGGCTAAATTGATGTCTTCAGCTTTTAGCCTGATTTGGACGTTCCTTACTTTTGTCGTGATAGTGTTGTTTTTAAATACCCCATTATTGTAGAACTCTTTTACCGGCTTTGGGTAGATCAATGTGTCCGTACCCAAGGCTTCTTCGAGACCTGCCTTCTTTAGTAGTGACAATGTCTTGTGAAATTGGGGTTCAGCTGTTTTAAACTCGTCGAAACAGAGTCTGTAGCCGGAGAAAACACTAGAAGCTGCCATTGTTTTCTTTGTAGGAAGTGAGACTGACTGAGCTTGCTACTGATTTTATGGTTTCTTCTTGAAAGAGGAAGAGAGAGATGGTCTTTTGAATTTCAGATTTCAAACAGACGATTTTAATTTGTACTTGAAACTTCCCTCTCCCTATTTTGCGTAGTGGGATAGGTGTCGAATTTTGCTTGGCTCTACGAATTTTGACAGAGAGGGATTGTACTTAATTGCCCTTAACTTCTTATAGGATGATATATTCTTTAATGGGACTACGATCGTTGAGATGGTCCTTGGAGTCGTCGAGTCTGTGTAGCAATCGTCGTGTCTGAGCTGTAAACGCAGAGTCTGAACTGCGACCATTGAGTCTGACTAGCAATCATAGAGTCTGATCAAGTTCTCGTTGTGAACCTTTGGTTTAGCTTTCTTCTTGATTTAAGGTAGCTCAGGAAGGGCCAACTTCTTGAATGAAACAAGGGTTAGGTTTGTCCCTAAGGCACTTATCAGGGAGAATGCTTAGATTTATGCTTGATCATCATCGAGTGCTCCTTTGGTTTTGTTGTTGTAGCTCAGCTATCATTGAGTTTGTACTACGATCGTTGATTCTGTTCAACGTTCTTCGAATTTTAGGTACTTTGGCTCTACGATCATGGACTTCCTTTGATCATGTCTTTGATTTCTTACACAGCCTTTAAATCTGTATGGTTAGCACAAACTAAAGCACAATATTTCATGTTTGCAAGTTAAGCATGCCTAGTTCACTTATCAATTTATTGAATTTGGATTCATCTAGAGGCTTTGTAAAAATATCAGCAATTTGATTTTCAGTAGGGATATATTGTAAAGATATTGTTCCATTTTGTACATGATCCCTAATGAAGTGATACCTTATTTCTATATGTTTAGTCCTAGAATGCATGACAGGATTATGAGTTATAGTAATTTCACTTGTGTTATCATAATGAATAGGTATGGATTTGAATTCAAACCCATAATCTGCTAGCTGATTTTTCATCCATAGGATCGAGCACAAAGAATCGCCCGCTAAAGAATGTATTCAAACCTGCGGTTGAGGTAGAATCTTGAGTTTTGCTTCTTGCTAAACCATGACATAAGTCTGTTACCTAGTAGTTGACAAGTGTCATTGGTACTTTTTCTATCTATTTTGCAGCCTGCAAAATCAGCATCTGTATAACTTGTTAGCTCAAATGACGATTCCTTGGGATACCAAAGCCCCAAGTGAGGTGTACCTTTGAGGTACATAAAAATTCTCTTTACAGCAGTTAAATGAAATTCTTTAGAACAAGCTTGAAATCTAGCACAAATGCATGTTGCAAACATTATATATGGTCTACTGGCAGTAAGATATAAAAGAGAGCCTATCATACCTTTGTATTGAGTTATATCAATACTTTTACCTTTTTCATCTTTGTCAAGCTTGGTTGCGAGGAGCAATTGGGGGTTTTCATGGAGAGGTCGATTCCATGTCATACTTCTTGAGTAAGTCTTTAATGTACTTAACTTGGTTTATGAAAATTCCTTCATCAGTCTGCTTTACTTGCAGTCCAAGAAAGAAGTTCAGCTCACCCATCATGCTCATTTCGAATTTGTTCTGCATAAGCTTGGAGAATCTCTTGGATAACTTTTCATCAGTAGAACCAAAGATAATATCATCAACATAAATTTGAACTAATAGGACCTTATCTTTATGCTTTCTAAGAAATAATGTGGTATCTACTCTTCCTCTAGTAAATCCATTTTCAATAAGAAAGTTAATCAGTGTTTCATACCATGCTCTAGGTGCTTGTTTAAGACCATACAATGTGACGCCCCCAAAATAGGTATACATCACCCATTCTGAGTTGTCAATACATAGTATGTAAAACAACTACAACTTTATTATTACAACAAGAAAGCGTGAGTTTGAATACAAATATTATCTTCTAGACAATATCTATACTCAAATAAATCCTCATCACATTTATTGATACATTGTTTTACAAAAATGGTGAGGACTACTAAACAACTCTTTCTAGAACCTTCATTCCATACCCTGACTCGTACTTGCTATATTCTCGCCTCCTGAGAAGAAAATGGAACAAAAGGAAAAGGGTGAGCTCAACTAGCCCAGTAAAGAATATTATGACTAAGATAATATACAACAAATTATCGTTAGTCTTCAACAGGGAAAAATCTAATAAAATACAATAGACAACAAATTTTAAATCAATATTCGCAATGAAATAATAATTCATTAGAAGAGTTAAGTAGAGAATGCAAACTACTATCTTCTATGTATGAATTTAAAAGTTCATCGCTCTATCTTTTATCCTCGTAACATCAATCAATATACATGTGGAATCAAATATTCATCTTTGCACTACTGTGCCAAAGATATTCATCGATTGGTCATGTTAAATCTAAACACTGTTCATCTTTGCACTACAAAGCCAAAGATATTCTTCGAAATCATTCATCTTTGCACTACAGGCCAAAGATATTCAATAATATCATCATTTAAGACTGAGGATTATGAAAAATATTTTTAAAGAAACGAATCTAGTGAAACAAAATGACAAGGATTAAGGATTAAGGATTCGTACTTTGTTTTATCCATGTCCAACAATACCTCAAAAATAATCATAGTGGTGTAAAATTCAAGAATGATCAAAACATGGATACAATCAAAGCTAGTATCCGAATAGATATATTTTGGACTTAAAAGAAAATTTTTCATTTTTCGATGAATGGTGCTTAGATTCGTGAATAGTGTCAGATATCGTGAATAAAGGTAAGTATCGTGAATAGTAACTCGGACACCAAAAGTTCCAAATTTGATAAAAACTTCAGATCAATATTTCAACATAATGATATTGAAGAAATAATATCATTACTGAAAAAATAATATCCCTTACTTGAAAGATTAAGACTTTAAATTTGGAATCTAGGGTATAGTCTTTGAAAGGAACTTGCACCGCCTAACAATACTCAAAGTATACTCAAAATACTCACAAGAATACGCTTCGATAATATAGAGAGAGAAAACTTGATTTACGGTGTAATTTTCAATTCTAACCTAAGCACCTATTTATAGGAAATTGCTAGAACACCAAAGCGTAAAATTTAATAAATTAATAATATAATTATATAAATTTCCCACGCATGCCTAGAACCTGATTTCAGCCATCAAACACATGCCACATTCTAGAAAAGGTAAGAAAAACGTTTTTCTAATTTTAAATATTTTAAACTTCCAAAATCAATTATTTTGAGCTTGAACTTCAATAATTCATAATAAATAGCCCTTTCATCAGAAAATTTGAATCTCATGAGTTTTTAATAGGAAATTCAATTCTCTACAACTTTTCAGGAAGAAAGTTTTTCCAAATTTCAAATAGAAATTGACGAAATCCACAAACCAAGCGATTTTACAAAGCTATAATCAAATTTCGATCAATAAATGGGGTCCACCGACATGTTTAATATGTTTTAAACATTTATTGCAACAAAAATACTCTTCCTCCTCGTATACTCATATATCCCACATTCGTTGTAAAAATATCACCATTATTATATTATTAAAATATAATAATATATTTAAACGAATTATTTTATCGTAAAAGATAAAATTTCAATTTTCAACAATTGTCACATTAAAAATTTTCTCCATCTATATCCACATAAAATCAATATTTTCCTCATCATATGAATCAATAATTAATTATTCACAAATAATATTACGAGAATCACAATATTGACAACGAGTAGGGTTCCGGTGAGAAAGGGGCTTTCAATAAAAATTTCTCCTCACTTGGCCAAGCAATTAGGTGACCAAACCTCTCCTTAGATGTAACTTTCTAGACATTTCCAATAATGTTATCGAATAATATTATTCAGATAATATGAATTATTGCTTCGATAATGAAAAATACCGTGTAATGTGACAATTATTGAAACAACAAAGAATATAAAATATCAACGCAGCAATTATTAAATCAATAAAATACTGAACAGTAATTATTGTAACCATTATTGAGTAGTGCCTTCTTACGTAAGAATCAATAATTGGTGCAATACCGCGTGCTACTGTGTTTTAACCACCGAGTATTTTAACAAGATTAATTGGTGAATAACTACGCTTTGTTATTTTTAAACAACTTATATTTGTCGTTTTCTTCATCCAATCGCTTTCAGTTATGGGGCCCACATTATCATGTAGCAGCATTGCATCGAATATTCCCAGAACGATCACGAATATTCCACGACCAAACTATTATTCAAACAACAATGAATATTTTATAACCACTTGCTTATTTTCAAGTATTTGCGTATTTTACCCTTAATTATCCACATTAATCAAATCAACCCTTACTATTTCAAAATAATAAATAGAGAAAATTAAATTTCATTAATAATAAGTTGGGGTCTTACAACCTCCCTCCTTATGAAATTTCGTCCTCGAAATTGACGTGACGTACACAGTGTTTCAAAAGGTGAGGATACCTCGCTTTCATTTCCGTTTCCAATTCCCTGTGTCATTTCCTCTATAGCATGATTCCTCCACAAAACTTTAACTTGTGGTATGACCTTTCTTGGCGTAGGACATGCTCCTTCTTATCTAAAATCTTGGCAAGTACCTCCTCATACGTTAAGTCTTGGCTATCTTGTCCTGGGATCTAACTCAATAACGTGGTTTGGGTCTTTCACATATTTCTTTAAGTACATGATATGTGAAACACATTATGAACACGAGACATACTCTGGAGGTAACGCAAGTCTATAGGCTACATTTCCTACTCGGTCAAGAATTTGAAATGGACCAATAAATCGTGGATTGAGCTTTCTCTCTTCCCAAATCTTATAACTCCCTTCCATGGAGCAACTCGCAACAATACATGATCCCCCTACACTAAATTCCACGTCCTTTCGATGAAGATCCGCATAACTCTTTTGTCGATCTTGTGCCGTTTGTATACGTTGTCGAATCATTTGAATCTTTTCGGTGAGTCATACGTCTTAACTTTCGGGTCCCAACAATGTTGCTTCACCCACCTCATCCCAACATATTGGAGAACGACATTTTCATCCATATAATGCTTGAATGGAGCACACACCTATACTTGCTCGATAACTGTTGTTGTAGGAGAATTCCACCAATGGTAAATACTTATCCCAACCGCCTTGAAGTCTAGGACACAGAGTCTTAATAGATCTTTAAGAGTTTGAATAGTCCTCTCCGATTGTCCGTCCGTTTGGGGATGGTACGCGAACTAAATCGTAAAACCGCGCCCATAGCTTTTTGCAAGCTAACCCAAAATCTTGAAGTGAATCTTGGGTCACGATCCGAAACTATGGATACAGGGCATGCCATTAACCTCACAATCTCATTCACGTCACATACTAAGCAAGACGTTCAAGTGAATAAGTCTCCGTATCGGCAAGAAATGAAGCAGACTTGGTTAATCTATCAACAATAACCCAAATAGCATTGATGCCACGAGAAACCGTAGGAAGACCCGTAACGAAATCCATGGTAATGTGTTCCCACTTCCATTTTGAATCTCAAGTGGTTGCAACGGACCCTTAGGTACTAGATGCTCCGCTTTACACGTTGACAAGTTAAACACATTGAGATAAACTTTGCAATCTCTCTCTTCATATTGTTCCACCAAAATGTATGTCGAAGATCACGATACATTTTAGTACTTCCAGGATGGATTGCAAATGTGTATTGTGTGCCTCCATCATAATCTTGTACTTCAAATCGTAGTCGTTAGAACACAAAGTCTAGAGTGGACTCAAGTATTCCTTCTTCATCAATTCTCGCCCTAATAGCTCCTTCTTGTACTTTCTTCTTCATACGCATTAGCTCCGGATTGGGTGGCTTGAGCAACCTTAACTTTTTTCTATTAAAGTTGGCTCTATGTCGATACTTGACATCATCGCACTCGTTCTCGTGATATGATCTTCTACTCAACGCGTCATACTACCACTTTTCGAGGATGGTATGAATAGTGTGGTCGTAGTCTTTCAATAGCTCGAGCCAACGTCATTGTCGCGATGTTGAGTTCTTTTGAGTGAAGAAATATTTAAGGCTTTTATGGTCCGAATATATCTCCACTTTCTCCCCATATAGATAGTGCCTCCATATCTTTAATAAAAACGATCATTGCCGCTAACTCTAGATCATGAGTAGGATAATTCCTCTCATACTCTTTAAGTTGTCGCGAGGCATAGGCTATGACTTTCCCACGTTGCATGAGAACACATCCTAACCCTTTGCCTCAAGCATCATCAGAGATAACAAATCCATCCGAACCAGATGGTATTGTTAGAACAGTGCCAAAATAAGTCTCTCTTAAGCTCTTGGAAACTTTTCTCGCATTCTTCGCTCCAAACGAATTTTGTATCCTTCCGAGTTAATTTGAGTTAATGGAGTAGCGATTCGAGAAAACCCTTCCACTGGATCTCCGATAATAACCATTTAAGCCCAAAAGCTACGTACTTGACCACCGACTTGGTTGCTCTAACTTTGTATTGCTTCAATCTTCACGGATCAACAGATACTCCATGTTTCGACACCACGTGCCCAAAGAATGCTACTTCCTCAAGCGTAACTCGCATTTCTTTAATTTGGCATATAGTTTGTTTTCACGAAGCCTTTGGAGTACCAAACTTCAAATGGTGCTCATGATCTTCACGACTTTTTGGAATATATAAGGATGTCATCAATAAAGACAACAACAAACCGATCCAAATATTCTTGAATACTCGGTTCATCATATCCATGAAAGTCATAGAGCATTAGTCGGTCGAAAGACATGACTAAGAATTCATAATGCCCGTCTCGAAGTTCTAATGGCGGTCTTTGGAATATCCTCGATTCTAATCTTCAAATTTGATGATATCCGAGCGAAGATCGATTTTTGAAAAGAATTGTGCCCTCTGAATCGGTCAAACAAGTCATCAATACGAGGTAGAGGATACCTATTCTTGATGGTGACATGGTTCAATTCCGATAGTCAAAACAAAGTCGCATACTCCCGCCTTTTTCTTCTTTACAAATAAAAGCAGAGCACCCCAAGGAGATGTACTAGGACGAATGAAACCGATGTCCAACAATTCGTAGTTGGACCTTTAACTCTGAAGTTCAATAGAGCCATTCGACATGGGGTTTTAGAAATGGGCTTTGTACCAGGTTCAAGATCAATAAAGAATTCAACTTCACGTTCTGGGGTTCTTTATTCAAATCCATAACATGGGCTAAGAAAGCTTGACATCCGTTTTTCAATAAACGAATAGCTTTATGATTAGATATGACGTTGATTGATTTTAATGGTTTAGTTGCTTGAATTGCACAACAGTTGGTTAGGAATATGAAAACTAACAACCTTACGAAAATAATCAATTTTGGCATGATGAGTAGTTAACCAATCAATCCCTAAAATCACATCAAAAGCAAGTATCTTTAAAGAGATAAGGTCAACAGGTAAGGTGATGGTGCCAACTTGAATCAAACAAGATTTATAAAAAGTGGATGTAATGAAAGTTTCTCCTAACGGAGTTTCCACAGATAGGTCAAAGTCTAATTTATCCCGAGTCAAGTTTAAACGTTGAGCACACAGGAGAGAGAGATAAATGAATGGGTAGCACTTAGAGTATCAAGTAAGGTATAAACTTCGCAAGAATTTATAAATAGCACCCGTGATCACCTCGTTTGGGTTCCTCGCATTATGACCATCACAACAAACGCCTTCCCTAATCGTTGACTTTGACTTTTACAGGGATGATTTTTTGAGTCACCGTCCCCATTGAACTAGGTTTTGCTATCTTGTATAATCTCGAGCGATATGTCCTTCCTTTCCACAATTATAGCATACCTTGAATCTGTTGTAGGCGGTTTGGTCGATATGTCCCTCTTTCCAGATTTGTATATATATGACCGGTGGTCGTTCTCCTCCCTTAGAACCGATTCTTCTCAAGACTTTGTCGTCTTCACATGGTCATTGTTAAATCTCCTCTTTTAAAATCTCCTCCCGACTCGCTTCTTCTATTTTCATGGCCATGATTACCACCAGAGTGGTTACCATTTTTGTCCGCTCATTTTTTCTCCATTTGGTTATCATTATTACATTGATCGCTATCTCTTAGACGATCCTCGGTTGTGGTCCTCGGTTGACTGTCTTTCGTTATCTCGCTTCTAATAATTGAGCCTATTTTAACATCTCGAATAGAGAAAATTTATGAGAAATGAGATATCGACGTACGCCGGGTTTCAAACCTCTAAGAAACATCCGGCGTCATCGTTCCTCATTCTCCACCAAATGAGGTGCAAAACACGATAACTCGCAAACTTTGCCTCGTCATCGAGACAAATCATGTTGTTCTCGCTCCGGCCTAATAAACTCCACTTCCTTCATACGATTTAACACTTTCGTGAAAGTATTTGTCATTAAATAGTTCTCAAACGTCTCCCAAGACATGCCGAAGTCTTAATTTGGATGGGTACGCTTCATGACTCCCACCGAAGAAGTACCTTTCGCCACGGAATATAAAGGTGGCGAATGGAACCTTCGTTCTCCGTGCATCCCAAGACATCGAATATCTTGGTAATTTGCTTGACCCATGTTTCCGCCGTGATCGGATCCGGCTTTCCTTAAATTTCGGTGGTCCCAACTTTGAATCGCTTGGTCGTGACAACCCGTGAATTGCTATCATTTCCTCCTCAGATTTTGAACACGAAGTCTCCTAAATCGATTTTTTGCATGAATCGCAAAAAGCTTCTAAACATCCCTCGCTCATCATCTCGCTTCGGTGGTGTTGTTCACAGGAGGAACATTGTCACTGTTGCACGTTCTCCTCGTTGGTGAGTACAAAGCGCTCCACGGTCTCATTTCCATTGTTAATATTCTCGATCGACATTCTCAAATCATCGTCATAAAACAAGGGTTAATTAAGGAAATCAATATATCACATAATATCCTTATATAATCGACCAACTAAAAAATAAGCTTTAGTAGACACACTAGCGAAGGATTTACTCGCTCTCTCCCTCCTAGTTCTATTCCCCGATCTCCGCCAGAGATCATATCCTAAGCTCGATACTAGTATGACGCCCCAAAATAGGTATACATCACCTATTACGAGTTGTCAATACACGGCATGTAAACAACTACAACTTTATTATTACAACAAGAAAGCTGTGAGTTTGAATACAAATATTATCTTCAGACAATATCTATACTCAAATAAATCCTCATCACATTTATTGATACATTATTTTACAAAATGGTGAGGACTACTAAACAATTCTTTCTAAAACCTTCATTCCATACCCCGACTGCACTTTCGCTATATTCTCGCCTCCTGAAAAGAAAAATAGAACAAAAAGGAAAAGGGTGAGCTCAACTAGCCCAGTAAAGAATATTATGACTAAGATAATATACAACAAATTATCATTAGTCTTCAACATGGAAAAATCTAATAGAATACAATAGACAACAAGTTTTAAATCAATATTCGCAGTGAAATAATAATTCATTAGAAGAGTTAAGTAGAGAATGCAAACTACTATCTTCTATGTATGAATTTAAAAGTTCATCGCTCATCTTTTATCCTCGTAACATCAATCAATATACATGTGGAATCAAATATTCATCTTTGCACTACTGCCAAAGATATTCATCAAAAGATATTCACACTGTTCATCTTTGCACTACTACCAAAGATATTCATCTAAACAATCATTCATCTTTGCAGCCAAAGATACCAAATATCATCATTTCAGAAATCATTCATTTAAAGAAACGAACGGTGAAACAAAATGACAAAGATAAGGATAATATCATCATTTATCCACGTCAAAAAGACCCTCAAAAAAAATTTTAAAAGAAACGAATCAAAAGCTAGTATGAAACATCTTCACGAAAAATTTTCATTTTCTAATGAATAGTACGTGAATATAATGAATAGTGAAATATGAAATAGTCCGAGTAACACAAAAGATAGAAATTAATAAAAACATCTTTAATAAGAACTCGTGAATAAGATAACTCTGAATAGTAACTCGTGAATAGTAACTTCATGAATCGACATGAAAAAGTTCCAAATTTGATAAAAGTTCCAACCAATATTTCAAAGATAATGATATTGAAGAAATAATATCATTTGAGAAGAAAATAACATCCCTTACCTCGAAAAGATTAAGTAATTTGGAATCTAGGGTATATAGTCTTTGAAGGAACTTTGCACCGCCTAACAATACTCAAAGTATACTCAAAATACTCACAAGAATACGCTCGATAATATAGAGAGAGAAAACTTGAGTTTCGGTGTGTTTTCAATTCTAACCCAAGACACCTATTTATAGGAAAATGCTAGAACACCAAAAAGCAAAAAAATTTAATATAATATTATTATTTATAATAAAATTTTCTACGCCAACCTTCCAAGAACTGAATTCAGCTCATTCAACCCACATGTGTAACACACCATAATGAAAAAACGTTTTTCTAATTTTAAATATTTTAAACTTCCAAAATCAATTATTTCAAGCTTCTAACTTCAATAATTCATAATAAATAGCCCTTTAATCAGAAAATTCGAATCTCGCAAGTTTTTATAGGAAATTCAATTCTCTACAACTTTGCGTAAGAAAGTTTTTCCAAATTCCAAATAGAAATTGGACCGAAATCCACAAACGGGCGATTTTACGTGCTATAATCAAATTTCGACCAATAAATGGGGTCCACCGCAAGCATGTTTAATATGTTTTAAACATTTATTGCAACAAAAATACTCTTCCTCCTCGTATACTCATATATCCCACATTCGTTGTAAAAATATCACCATTATTATATTATTAAAATATAATAATATATTTAAATGAATTATTTTATCAGAAAAGATAAAATTTCAATTTTCAACAATTGTCACATTAAAATTTTTCTCCATCCATATCCACATAAAATCAATATTTTCTCATCATATGAATCAATAATTAATTATTCACAAATAATATTCTGAGTAATCACAATATCGATGACAAAAGTGCGCCTCCTGAAAAAGAGGGCTTTCAATAAGAATTTCTCTTCATCAAGCGCCGCAATTAGGTGACCAAACCTCTCCTTAGACAAAACTTTCTAGACATTGCCAATAATGTTATCTAATAATATTATTCAGATAATATGAATTATTGCTTCGATAATGAAAAATAACGTGTAATGACAATTATGAAACAACAAAGAATATAAAATATCAACGCAAAGAATTATTAACTCAATAAAATACTTGAACACTAATTACAGTAACCATTATTGAGTAGTGCCTTCTACGTAAGAATCAATAATTGGTGCAATACTGGTGTCTTCTTTGTGTTTTAACCATAGGGTATTTTAACAAGATAATAAAGAATAACTACGTAGATTATTTTTAAACCACTTATATTTGTCGTTTCTTCATCCAATCGCTTTTCAGTTATGGGGGCCATTACACGGTCAGGCTTCTTGTCCGCATTTAATATTCCCGATAAAGATAAATATTCCACGACCAAACGAATATTCCCAAACAATAATGAATATTTTATAACCACTTGCTTATTTTGAAGTATTTGCGTATTTTACCCCTAACTATCCACATTAATCAAATCAACCCTTACTATTTTAAAATAATAAATAGAGAAAATTAAATTTCATTAATAATAAGTTGGGGTCTTACATCTCATCATAGTCAATGCCTTCTTCCTGAGAGTAGCCCTTGGCTACTAGTCTGGCCTTATTCCTGGTTATCACCCCATCTTCATCCATCTTGTTTCTGAAGACCCATTTGGTTCCAATTACAGGATGGTTCTTTGGTCTTGGAACCAATCTCCAAACTTTGCTTCTCTCAAACTGATTAATTTCTTCCTGCATCGCTTCTATCCAGCTGGAATCTTCTATAGCATCCTCTATCTTCTTTGGTTCTATTTGAGATAGGAAGTTTAGATAGAAGCATTCATTTTGAGTAATGTGACTCTTGCTCGACTCTTGCATTTGGATCTCCAATTATTAGATCTTGAGTGTGATCTTTTGCCCATCTGCTTCCTGTTGGAACATCCGTTCTTATGCCTTCTTGTCTTAGATCCTCAAGATCTATTTCTTCTTCTTGATGTGGAGGCTCATTGTCTAGCACAGGCCTCTCTACGATCTCATTCCCTTGTTTAACGATTTCGCTGTCTGGTACTACGATCGTAGTATTGAGCTTGACGACTTCGTTCGTAGTGTCTTCACTGTTGATCGTAGTGTCTTGGAGCACTATTTTGTCTAAGTCTGTTTCGTCAAAGATGATGTGAATCGAGACTTCTACACTTAGTGTCTTCTTATTGAACACTCTGTAAGCCTCATTGCCCTCGTGGCATATCCAAAAAGATTCCTTTCGTCTAATTTCGGTTGAAACTTTATCAATCATCGCTTTCCATTGTTGAGTATATAGCATGCACACCCAAAGACATGAAAGTAGCTGACACTAAGTTTTCTTCTTTTCCATTGTTCATAGGGAGTTTTCTTAATCGTAGAGTGTATGAGTGATTTGTTCTGAGTATAACATGCAGTTGTTGATCGCTATACATACAAGTACTCAAAGCGGATGAGTTTCTTCTTAGTAGAGTCCTTCCACCTCTATTAGTGTTGTTCGTTTTTTTCTCTCAAGAACTCCATTTTGTTGAGGAGTTCGTGGAGTCGAGAAGTTGTGGTCGATGCCATTGTCGAAGCAGTAATTGATCCTTTTCGAGAAGTCAATTCTCTACCATGATCACTTCTTATAGCCTTGATCTTCTCTCCTTTCTCGTTCATCACAAGCTTGAACATTTTGATTAGTTGGGAGTATGTCTCATCTTTTGAGGTTAGAAAGAACACCCATGTAAATCTAGTGAAGTCGTCAACTATGACCAGAGAGTATCTCTTTTCTCCAAGGCTTGTTGTTGGAATTGGTCCAAACAGATCCATGTGTAGCATCTGCAAAGGCTTGTCAATTGAGTTGACAGTTTTGCTCGTGAATGTGCTTCTGGTCTGCTTCCCAAGTTGACAGGCATTGCAAGGCCTTTCTTTAACAAAGTTGAACTTTGGTAGACCTGCAACTAGATCTTTTGATACTAATTTGGACATACTTTTAAAGTTGAGATAAGATAATCTTCGATGCCATAGCCAGCTCATTTCTTCAGATGCTTTAGCCAAAAAGCATATTGTCTCGTTTGAGCTTAGTTGACCAAGATTTACTGTATAGACATTTCCTTCTCTTGTCCCGGTTAGCTTTTTATCGCACGCGTCTTGTGATCTCGGACATACATTGATTGTTGAGGAATGTTACTTGATGACCCTTGTCACAGAGTTGGCTAATGCTTAGAAGGTTGTGCTGTAGTCCTTCCACATAGGCCACTCTCTTTGAATGATCTTGCACCATTTCCAAATTTGAGCCATAGCCTCTTGTCTTGGCAGAGCTATTATCTCCAAAGATGACCGAGGGACCCTCCTTCTCTATGTAGTAAGACAGAAGAGCTTTGTTCCTAGTCATGTGTCTTGAACATCCACTATCCAGATACCAGGTTGTGATTGTGGAGCTCCTTTCTTGAGGTAACATTAAGCCTTCATTTTGGTACCCATACTTGCATGGGTCCTACTATGTTAGTACCCTTGGGGACCCAAATCTGCTTGATTTTGGGTCTCACATGCATGGAATCATAATGGCAATTAGCAGCCTTGTGGCCAACTCTGTGGCATACAAAGTATTTGATATGATGCATGTTAGTATGTGTGTGAAAGTTCTTCCTCCACTTGGACTTTTGTGGGTTATTGGTCATCCTCCTGCTAAGCTGATATTCCCTTTTCCATGTGTTCTCTTGTTTCATTGATTGAGAGGAGTATATCTTACTTCTACTATATCTTCCTGGTTGGTTCGTAAAGTTGATTTTATTAGACTCTACGATCCTTTGAGGTTGATGAGTAGTAGCTAGATTACTTTTCTCTTTTCTGAAACCTAGACCAGCATGAGATCCCTTACTTCAGGGAATATGAATTGAATCACCAAAGGGGGGGTTTGACAGTTCATCCTTTGTGAGGATTTCACAAATATAATGCCTCTCTTGAAATCGAGACATTATCGGTGCTAATTTCCTTTATTTTTTCCACATATGACTCGAGAATGATTCCCAAAACCTAAACCCGTTTCTATCGGAGGCACTTCTGCGGTTAGAGATTAAGGAATCCATGGATGAAGAGGATTTGTTTCGAGTGAGAGACCTGTCTTTTCTAGATCCTCAATTTTAGAGGTTAGACTAGACTCTCTTTGAGCATCGAGTTCATTTGCTCGTCTCAAAAGCTCATTCTCGACTTCAAACTTGGAGAGAGAATCGAAGACTTAGAAGGGTCATTTCCAGTTCCTCTTGAACATTTTCTTTCTCCTTTTGAAGAAGTGAATAGTCTTTAGACAGAACTCTAAACCACTTCATGTATTGATGCAGATCAGATGTTATGCCATGTAATGCAGTTCTAAGGTCATCAATATCTACATCAAGAGAGTTGAAGTCAAATACCTCATCGATACTTACTTCATGTATATTAGATTTCTGCTTGTCCCTTGCACTTTTGGCCATCAAGCAAAGATTTGCTATTTGAGGATCTTCATCATCCCCAGATTCAGGAGTTGAGTCATTGTCTGAGTATTGTATATTGTATACCTCATCGACACTTACTTCATGTATATTGTATATTGGATTTCTGCTTGTCCCTTGCACTTTTGTCTTTCTTTACTGGTCTTTTGTTGCCTTTGTATTCCTTCTTTGCATGTGTCTTCTTTTTGAGTTCTTCTCTGAGAGGTTTGTTGCAGTTGGCAATGAAGTGACCAGGTTTCTTGCAGTTATAGCATAGGTCATTTATTTTCTCCATTCTTTGTAGTTGCTAACTTTCTTTGGTTTCTTTGGTTACGCCTTGTCTCATGAATCTTCTTAGTCTTTTAACCAGCATTGCAAAGTCCTCATCATCATCTTCATCGTAGTCAGAATCAGCTTCAGTGTTGATTTTGGAGGTGTTTTCAGTTACCTTGAGAGCAATACCTTTGCCCTTCTTTCTTCCTTCAGATAACGTTTCAACTCGTTGTGTCAACTCCAGTTCGTACGTGAGGAGGTTGCCATATAACTGTTGAACAATCATTTCATGTAGATTCTTTGATTCTCTAATGGCAGTGGTTTTGGCATCCCACTTGCTTGGTAAAGCTCTCATGAACTTTATGATCAGATCTTTATTTGGATAGACCTTTCCATAGGCTCGTAGAGAATTGAGGAGAATATTGAATCTCTCGTATGTAGCAGTGACGTTATCTCATTGAACATGGGCAAACATCTCATATTGTTGAGTCAAGAGAGATTGTTTATTTTCTCTGACTTCTTCTATTCCTTCATGCATAATGAGTAGTGTTTCCTAAACCTCTTTTGTTGTTTTGCAGTTGACCACATTTTCAAATAGATCATCTTCTAATTATTGAAATAAGATATTCTTGGCCTTTTTGTCAAGCTGGACAGCTCTCTTCTCGTTCTCTGTCCATTCTCCTTTGACTTTGATCTGTACTCTATTTGGATCATCTGTAGTTGGTGCAAGCTTTGTAGGAACGTAGGTCCCATTTTGAACAGTGTCAAATAGATCTTCATCTATTGAATCCATGTAAGCTTGCATCCTAACCTTCCAGTTATCAAATTTATCTTTGTTGCACATGGGTGGCTTGCTGCCTCCTCCAGTCTTTGATTCGCTTGGTAAGTGTGCCATTGGATCTACTCAAGCTTTGTAGGCTATATTATAGAACCTGCTCTGATACCAATTGTTAGTTCCCAAAAGCACAATAGTTATCTAGAAGGGGGGGTTGAATAGATATTAAAAACTTTTCTTTGTTTAAAAACTGTTTTGATAAATCTTTTAAGCACAGTGGAACTATTAATTCTTTGAAATCCCTTTTAGATAGCAGATTAAAGAGGAAAGGCAATTATTGCAGTTAGAGCATTTATAGCAGATTATAAAGACACGAGTTATTTTTAAGTGGTTTGAACACTCAAAGCTCTAGTCCACTCTTATACTCCTTCGAGTAGAAATCCACTAAGGATGTCTTTTACACTTTACGAATCTCACAGATTCCTTACAGACCAATGATCTCAAGCACTTCTAAGTTCACTTTTGAACTCTTCAAGTCCAAAGCAGACTTGGCTCTTCACGATTCACTTAGAACTCTTCAAGTCCTTCTGACTTGGAACTTCTTATTTCAGTAGATTGATGATTGTTGAGTTGTGATTGAGGCTACTCAGTTGCAGTTAAGCACTTGTTCGAAAGAACTGAGTAGCTGAGCAAGCTTTCCCTTTTTCTCAGATCGTAGAGTTCAGCGTTTAGACTTCTTGTGCATTTTGTTCAATACTTGCTTAGCTTTTCTCATCTGTCTTTGATATGTATATATGTGATCTTGAAATATATCCGTTGAAGTCATCTGATGAACCATTAAATGCGTTTGACATTTCTGAGCTTTGATGGAGACTTTTTCGCACATCTTCGAATTGCACTCGGCCCACCGACACGGTACCGATCGCTTTCACCTAACACCTCAAAAGGTGTTTTCCTCTGCCCAATGGTCCTTTTCTTAGCTTCTTGAATACGTTTCTTTTGATCAATACTAAGGATATCTTTTGGTACGTTGGGACTGGTGAGAGCTTCAACGTTCAAAACCCATTCCATATTTGTTGGAGTCTATCTTCAAATGAACGATAGGGCTTGATGTTTCTGACACAAGGCAGATGTCACTCTACTATCAATATCATAGTGTCTTGTCATATTGATGCTTCTACTTAAGAGATCACTATGATTTCTCACTACGATCTGTTAACACAACGATCTTCACTTGCTCGTCTTGCAAACTCTGCGTTTCTGAGAGCACCCTACGATCTCTGAGTTAGCTCGGCAAACGTCTGGACCACTCTATGATTCCTGGAGAGGCCCTTCAAGGCAGATACACTACGATTATCTCACTCTGCGATCCCGCCTTAGCTTACGCATTACATTGATCGACGAATAGACTACTAGCCTATCTATTTCTTTCTCAGCCATAGATCAACCCTAATGATTTGATCTCCTTATCTATATAAGTAAACATTAAAAAGGCTAAGATTAACCTAACAACTTTGATCTATCACTAAGTCCTTGTACATATATATTCTTTGAAGGACTTTACATAATCATGAGCTTTTTCATTAAACATCAAATCACAATATGCATTCTTCCAACAATCTCCCCCTATTTGATGTTGACATAACCAAGGAGATTTGTTGTCATGATTATAAAGTTTTATATGCAGTTGCTGTAAAGTAAACATGACTTAGTATTTCAGTGAACAACTGAAATTTCTAGAGAATAAGCATGAATTTATTGATGTATGGAGACAAATATTACATTTAAGATTGACTACATCGATACAATTTGAAATTCAACTTATCTCTATTTCTTTGGCCTTTTGCTTCTTGGAGGATTTGCATATTCCTCAGCTCTCCTCTTTCTGTTTGCTTCATCTCTTTGGCCGGATCTTCCGAATTTCACTTGGCTTAGCCTTGGATTGTGATCATGCCTATTCATGAATGCAGGATCTCCTATTGGCATTCTTAGGCCTGTTGTAGTCTCCATATGAGAGCTGGTAGTTGGCCCTTGACTCCTTAATGGTTGAGCCATTAAAATTTCCTGCTGATCAGATCGTTGAGTCTGATGGCTGGATCGTGGAGTTTGCTGAGTGATTTTCCTTGGCCTTGATTGGAAAGTGTCCTTTGCCTCTGCCCTTACCTCCCTGATCTCCTTGCCCTTTATTCTCCCCCTTTATGTCAGCATCAAGGGTTCGAATGTCTGCTGATAGACGAGTGACTCCTTGGACAAGCTCATTGAGTTGACTCTGAGTTTGAGTAATGTCCTCACGATTATCTTGGATCAAGGCATCAGAACGAGTTTCTCGGCGTTGAAGAATGTCGAGGACAGTCTCAGTCTACTTTATTTGGCCCATGGAGAAGTCTTGAAATTCTTTGACTGCAGTTTGAAGACTTTTGATGCTATCATATCATCGATTGTTACGAGATTCTTGTGTTTTCTGTAATATTAAGACAACATCCCGATGCTTTTTAGCTGCAAGAAAGTGAATGTCGTCCCTGTCTTTTACGCTTTGAAGCATTTCTTTGATGATCTCTTTGAGTGTTTTAGACAACTCGGAGCTTAGGGAGCTTGGAAGATTGTTTGCAGCATTGATCATTGATGTCAATCTCAGCTGTATAAGTGCAGTATGATCTTCAAGACTCTCGTCTAGTTCTTTGATTACTTTTCGCGGACATGGGTGACAAATCGACCTTTGTGGAATAGTTACGTGTAATTTCATCTAGATTTGGAATTTGTGAGGGAAGTGGTGTGCTCTTGAATTGATCTTGCAGTGAGTAGAGAGCAAGTTCGAGATTGAAACATTCATTTCTAGATGAGGAGGGAATATCTGAAGGAGGAGCCTGGGTTTGAATGTTGAAGCTTAGTGACTCTACGATTTGTGGTGGATACTCTACCAAGGGCCTAGAGTCAGTGATCATAGAGGTTGTAGGCTGTGGGAGTAATAGGGAGTGGCTCTTATTTGGTTCTCGATTCTGTAATTTTGAGATTCTGAATGGAAATTGATTTAGTGGATGAAGAATCACTTCCAACCATTGCTGGAATTCATAGAATTGATTAAATGAGGATGATGGCAAGTAATTATTTCTTAAGAGAGTGGGGATAGATAGTACCTCAAGTGTGTTCTCTGAGGAAGAACTGTTGGTGAGAAGCTTCTTGGCAAAATTGAATTTCCACAGGAATCCATTCATGAAATCTTGAGATATTTGGATACTCTTTGAAACTCCAGAACATGTGATCCCAAGAGTTCAGAATTTGAGCTCGGTGGAAGGGCATCATGGGAAGATATGCAAATAGTTGCTCATAATTAGCTCTTCTGTGCCCATCAATGCCTACAGCTATGATCTCAATCTCATCATCTTCTTCTCTGTTTTCACTGGAGGATTCCATTATGTCAAAAGCTTCAGGATGTTCTTGCACTGGTTCTTCATTATCTCCTCCAGGAATTTCTTTTTTTGCTATTGAGGTGTCATCATCCTCCCCCTCAGTTTGATCATTCTTTTGAAATGTTAATAGCTCTCCCTCAACTGGAGCATCCTCTGGCAGGAGATCTTCATGCATCTCCCCATCAGCAGGAGTATCTACTATCATCAGATCTTTTGGTGACTCCCCTCGGTGGTTCCTTTTCAGTGAGCGATTCTTTGTCTTCCCTCTTTAGAGCTTTCTCATTGACAAGAATATACTTCTTGACCAGTTTCCTTCTTGGCTTTTTAGGCCGTGCCACAGCCTCAGGACTTTCTTTAGTTTTGTCCTTGGATCGCCCAATACATTTGATCTGTTGCTTCCTTGTTTGGTCTGGGCTCTACGATCGGAGGAGACTCTACGATCGAAGAGGCTGATGGCTTTTTGCTCTTGTGGCTGATCTTACTCATCTTCAGCAGCTGAGATATAGTTGCTCTATCTTCTTCTGCCTCAGCCTACTGTTCCTTTCTTCTCAGGATCCTTAGAGTCTCAATATCTGAGGACTCTACAAACTTGTTGGTGGTGGGTCCTTGAGGTTCTTCTGTAGTTCTGGCTTTCTTTTTACCTTTGCTTTTTCTGATTAAAGCAATGGGTTCTCCCTGAGTAGCTTCTTCTTTTTCCTCAATTTCTTTGACAACAGACATATTCCCTGGCACTCCTGTTCCCTTTATTTCACCGATTCGACTAATTGGATTGGACATCATCTTCACATTTTCAGCTGGATTTCTTTTCCAGTTTTCAAACAACTGCTGAGTCATTCGTCGATTTGGATTTATGGCTTCTCCTTTATCATCCTCAATTAGGTCACCAAGATCAGCCTGTAGGATAATGCTGATAAATCGTCCATAGAGCATCTTCTGTGAGCTCTTTGTTTTATTTGAGCTGATTAACTATTTTCCAATCCACTCAAGTAATAGAGCCCCATAGTTGAGTTGTATTTTATAACATATAAGCGGTCATGAGTTTGAGTTGTACCTCATTCACGAGTCGTGACTGAGCTCTTATAAAGATATGCATTTTCTAACAATATCGCCTAGAAACTCATACCTCTGTGGAAACTCCTTCTTTTGTATCCTTTGTGACAGAGGGTGATTTCTTGTGATGCATCTTCTTGAGACCTTTATGGAAGTCTATTCCATCTAAGGATGGATACCTTGATTTGAGCCCCTAGGGCTAAATTGATGTCTTGACTTTTAGCCCGATTTGGGCGTTCCTTACTTTCTTAGTGATAGTGTTGTTTTTAAATACCCGTTATTATATAACTCTTTTACCGACTTTTGGGTAGATCAATGTGTCCGTACCCAAGGCTTCTTGAGACCTACCTTCTTGATGAGTGACAATGTCTTGTGAAATTGGGGTTCAATTTGTTTTAAACTCGTCAAAACAGAAGTGCAGAATAGGAGAAAACTTTGGAAGTCGCCATTGATTTCTTTGTAGGAAGTGAGACCCGACCGAGCTTGCTCTTGATTTTAGGGTTTCTTCTTGAGAGAGGAAGAGAGAGATGGTCTTTTGAATTTCAGATTTCAAACAGACGATTTTAATTTGTACTTGAAACTTCTCTCTCCCTATTTTGCGTAGTGGGATAGGTGTCGAATTTTGCTTGGCTCTACTAATTTTGACAGAGAGGGATTGTACTTAATTGCCCTTAACTTCTTCTAGGATGATATATTCTTTAGTGGGACTACGATCGTTGAGATGGTCCTTGGAGTCGTCGAGTCTGTGTAGCAATCGTCGTGTTTGAGCTGTAAACGTAGAGTCTGAACTGCGACCATTGAGTCTGACTAGCAATCGTAGAGTCTGATCAAGTTCTCGTTGTGAACCTTTGGTTTAGCTTTCTTCTTGATTTAAGGTAGCTCAAGAAGGTCCAACCTCTTGAATGAAACAAGGGTTAGGTTTGTCCCTGAGGCACTTATCAGGGAGAATGCTTAGATTTATGCTTGATCATCATCGAGTGCTCCTTTGGTTTTGTTGTTGTAGCTCAGCTATCGTTGAGTTTGTACTACGATCGTTGATTCTGTTCAACGTTCTTCGAATTTTAGGTACTTTGGCTCTACGATCATGGACTTCCTTTGATCATGTCTTTGATTTCGAACACAGCCTTTAAATCTATATGGTTAGCAAAACTAAAGCACAATATTTCATATTTGTAATACTTGCTTAGCTTTTTCCCTTTTTCTCAGATCGTAGAGTTCAGCATTTAGAGTTCTTGTGCGTTTTGTTCAATACTTGCTTAGCTTTTCTCATCTGTCTTTGATCTGTATATATGTGATCTTGAAATCTATCCGTTGAAGTCATCTGATGAACCATTAAATGCATTTGATATTTCTGAACTTTGATGGAGACTTTTCTGCACATCATTTGAATTGCACTCTGACCCACTGACACAGCAGACTGCTTTCTCACCTAACACCTCAAAAGGTGTTTTCCTCTGCCCAATGGTCCTTTTCTTAGCTTCTTGAATACGTTTCTTTTGATCAATACAAAGGATATCTTTTGGTACGTTTGGACTGGTGAGAGCTTCAACGTTCAAAACCCATTCCATATTTGTTGGAGTCTATCTTCAAATGAACGATAAGGCTTGATGTTTCTGACACAAGGCAAATGTCACTCTACTATCAATATCGTAGTGTCTTGTCATATTGATGCTTGTACTTAAGAGATCACTACGATTTCTCACTACGATCTATTAATACTACGATCTTCACTTGCTCGTCTTGCAGACTCTGCATTTCCGAGAGCACCCTACGATCTCTGAGTTAGCTCGGCAAACGTCTGAACCACTCTATGATTCCTGGAGATGCCCTTCAAGGCAGATACACTACGATTATCTCAGCTCTGCGATTCTGCCTTAGCTTTTGCATTCTGTTGATCAGACGAATAGACTACTAGCCTATCTATTTCTTTTTAGCCATAGATCAACCTAACAGATTTGATCTCCTTATCTATATAAGTAAACATTAAAAAGGCTAAGATCAACCTAACAACTTTAATCTATCACTAAGTCCTTGTACATATATTCTTTGAAGGACTTTACATAATCATGAGCTTTTTAATAAAACATCAAATCACAATATGCATTCTTCCAACACACTAGATATTTATCCTCCATTGTTAACCTTGTGATCGCCTGTACTGACTCTCACGCCTGAGCTATCCCCCAACGGTCGAAGCCGTCAAGCTTTTAGTGTTAATCGTGTTTATTGTGCAGGACCAGGACGTCTTACGTGATTGGGACGTGGCAGAAGATCTTGGCGTTAACATTGGCGCTAGAAGGAGGGCGTGTGTTCTAGTGTCCTTGAGTTTTCAATCACAAACTTTTATTTGTTATACGTCGGACAGTATGGTGAGGAGTAGAACTGTTACACCAGAAGGACAACCGATGGCTATGAGTTCGTCGTTACCACGTGTTTCTGTCAGGGATCGTCTGGGTCCCTCAAAGAGTGTTCATGACAGCACGGCTTCCAAGCATGATTCAGGGGATTCTCGTTCGAGAGCCCATGGTGAAGCCCGAAGAAGGTTGGTGTTTGCTGCTGATAAAGGTCGTGACCAAGACCGAAGGCGGATAGAGGGTTCACCGCCTAGAACTCATCACCGAAGTGGTCGGGATGATAAAGCTGCCAAGTTGGCAAAGATGGCAGACGAAGCAAATAAAGCTCTAGAGGTTCTTCTAAAGCAAAGGGAGGATATAGCTGTGCAGATGCTTTGGATGGCCGATCTGAAGGACGAGACATCCACTTATGTTCAGTCTAAGAGGCGTAGTAGGCCTAAGGATGTACAACAGCGAGAAGGGAAGGAACCAGAGCATTTTGGTTATGTATCTCGAGGTCGACCTCAGGAGCGAAGGAGATCAAGAAGCAGAACTACTGAGGTATCAAAGAAAGCACTTCTCGTGATTGGTTCTCAAGGTCGAGATGGTGGCAGACAAAGAAGCAGGTCAAGGGATTATGCACCAGAGAGTAGAAGGAAAGAGCATCATCGTGAATACTCACCGTGATGACAGGCCACACGCCGAAGTAGATCCAAAAGTCCATTAAAGGTAGTGGATTCCGATAGAGGAGGCCGGTCCACTCAGAAGAAGAAAGTATCTCCAGAGAAAGAAGTCTCCTCAAAACTGGAAGGTGTAGATTTTTTAGTGAAGGAGTTAAAGGAGCTTCGGAAGCAGTTGACTGAGGTTCAACAGGTGAAGGACACTCCGGGAAAGAAGGCGTCTCCTTTTTCCTCGGATATTCTTAAGGAGAAAGCAGATTCCACCAAGAAGTTGCCTCACATGGAGAGTTATGATGGATCAGGAGATCCTTATGACCATAGCCAGGCGTTTGATAGGCTGATGGATTATTATGACTTTACCGATGCAGCTAAGTGTATCACGTTTGTCACAACGTTAAGAAAAGATGCAAGGCAGTGGATGGGGACTTTGCCTGCAGATTCAGTATCTTCATGGTCCGAGCTGTGTGATAAGTTTCATTCTCGTTTTGGGAGCAACCAAAGGAGGAGAAAGCCTACGGGTTCTTTGGAACAAGTTCGCCAGTTTTTGAACGAGTCCTGGGTCAGTATGTGAAGCGATTTAGAGAAGCAGTTGGCCAGGTGTCCGACCTTAATGATCTTCAAGCTGTCGGGTTATTTCAGAATGGGTTAGATCTGGTGAAGTCAGAAAAGCTGGTAAAGAAGCTGATGTTTCACCATCCGAAGAGCTTGGCCAAAGCTTTTGATAAAGCTGAGGGCTATATTGTGGTGGAGGAGGCTATGAATAGCCTGAAACGTCCTTCTTCAGACCGGATGAAGGATACAGATACTTCTAAAGCTGAAGGCGATTAGAAGAAAAGGGGAGGGTATAATGATTGGCTAGAGTGTAGCTCGAAGAAGTACAACAACACATGGCGACAGGGAAGTAATCGCCCAACTGCTCCTGCCAGAAGATGAACAAGGTTTACACCAAACTGAACACGGATAGGTCGGTAATATTGGATCAGATCAGGAACCAACCATTCTTTGAACAACCTCGTGATAATCTCAAGCCAGGATAGGGCAATGCTCAAAAATTTTGTGGCTATCATCAAGCTGCAGGTCACGATACAAATGAATGTTGTAGTCTGAAGGACTTTGTAGAGAGAAAGGTTCAGAGCGGTATGTTGGTTCAGTATGTGGCTGGAAAGGATCATCAGCAAGAATAGCAGAGTGCAGATCGAACTGTTCAGGTGGTTCAACAGATTCCACCCGTACAACCTGCTTCAAATCAATCGCCAAGGCACGTCGTTGATGTAATAACCAGTGGGACGACAGGAAAGTTGATAGGGAAGAAAAGGAGGGGGTACCTGAATTCTGTTATGTCCGTGGCGGGTGTTTCCCCGAAGATAGACAGACCGTTTCAGGGAGAGTTATATCATTCACTGATGAGGATTATCCTTCGGAGCCCATCGAACCCTATGAAGGAGCACTAGTGATAACAGCATAAGTGGGTTCAGTAGATATGAAGCGGATGATGATAGATAACGGGTCTTCTGTGGATATCCTTTATGCCCCTGCTTATCAAAGGATGCATCTTGATGGGTGAAAGATGGAAGTTGGGCTGGAGGCCCCTTTATATGGCTTCAGCAACGATCCAGTCAAAGTGGCAAGAACTATTGAGCTACCAATCATCTTTGGTACTGCTCCAAAACATGTAGAAATAACCTATAAATTTTATATTGTGCATGTAGATTTGGCCTACAACGCCATATTGGGACGACCTACTCTGACTGCCCTTCAAGCAGTGACTTCCATCCCTCACTTTAAGATCAAGTTCCCAACGTCACATGGAGTTAGAGAAGTAGTGAGGACTTAGATCCGGCTGAAGCGATGCTTCTAGGAATGTTGTGATTGCCTCGGGGTAGGGGTCGATATGAAAGCGAACCATGGCGATAGAAATCGAGCCATTTACCGAAAGCAGTTCGGAGCCATTGGTTATGCCTGCATGAGAGACGAAGGAGATCGAGCTGGTTCTTGGGAAGAAGGACAAAACAGTAAAGATAGGTTAGGGTCTGCCGAAACCTCTCCGGATAAACCTTATGGAACTTCTTCGCTATTATGCGGATATCTTTGCATGGGAGCCTCAGGATATGCCTGGAGGCAGCCAAAAGATTGTCGAGCACCAGTTGGATGTGGATCCATCAAAGAAGCCAGTTCGGCAGAAGAGGCGGATCTTTGCACCAGAAAGACAACGGATCATTGATGAAGAGATCGCAAAGTTGATAGCTGCTGATTTCATCTTTGAGATCGATTACCCGAAATGGATGGCTAATGTGGTGTTGGTCCAGAAAGAGAACGGGAAATGGCGGGTATGCATCAACTATACGGACCTGAACAAAGCTTGCCCGAAGGACTTCTATCCTCTACCCCACATTGATCAACTCATTGATGCGACTTCGGGGTATGCACTACTAAGCTTTATGGATGCTTTTTCAGGTTATCATTAGATCTCTATGTGAAAAGAGGACATTCTGAAGACAACATTCATCACACACCGTTCGGTGTATGCTTACAAGAAGATGACGTTCGGCTTGATAAATGTTGGAGCCACTTATCAGAGGTTGATGAACTTCGTCTTTCAGAAGCAGTTGGGGAGGAATATGGAGGTGTATGTGGATGAAATGATCGTGAAGAGCATGATCGTTCAGAAGCACTTAGATGATCTAGAAGAGTGCTTTCAGACAGTTTGAGGAGATTCATGTCCAGATCGGCAGAGAGATGTTTGTCGTTCTTTGACACGTTGAAAGGACCGAAGAATGCAAAGACGTTCCAGTTGACTTCGGAGTGTGAAGACGCCTTCCAGGGAATAAAGAGGTACCTGTCTCCGGCTCCTTTATTGGTAAAACCTGTTCCTGCTGAGCTGTTATACCTTTATTTGGCAGCTAGCTCGTTAGCGGTGGGAGCAGTGTTGGTTCGAGAAGTGGGGGGGTAGACAGCATCCAATTTATTACGTTAGTCATGTCCTAAGAGATGCTGAAACCAGGTACCCGAACATTAAGAAATTTGTCTTTGCTTTGATGATTGCTAGTCGAAAGCTTAGGCAATATTTTCAAGGTCGGCTCCTGGTCGTTTACACGGATCAGCCCTTGAAGAAGGTCATAAGCAAGCCGAAAGTGTCTGGGAGATTAGCTGCATGGACAATGGAGTTGTCCCAATTTTTCATTGAATATCATCCCTGAACAGCTATAAAGGGGAAAGCCTTAGCTGATTTTATGGTGGAGTGTTCGTTCACAAAGGCAGATGCGGATATGCAAGAAGCTGAAGTGTCCGACCAAGCAGTTGCAGCTGTTCAGCACATCCAGAGTTCATGGACGTTGTATGCAAATGGGTCTTCTACTACGGACGTCAGTGGAGCAAGGATTATCTTGACAAGTCCGGAGGGATACAAAGTGCAGCAGGCCATCAGATTTGTGTTCAGAGCGACGAACAACGAGGCGGAGTATGAAGCTGTGTTGGCAGGAGTTCGACTGGCGAAGATTCTCGAAGTTCAGAAGTTGATCATTTATAGTGACTCTCAGCTAGTCGTTAATCAGGTTTTAGGGGAGTATGAAGCTCGAGGTTCCAGAATGATCAAGTACTTAGCAAAGTTGAAAGATCGGCTTCAATATTTCCTCTCTTATGAGTTTCAGGGTGTAGAGCGTAATGACAATTCTATTGCCGATGCATTGTCGAAGCTGGCCACTATAGATGCTAACAACTTTGATGGTTCCGTTTATTTGGAGGTTTTGCAGCATCCGAGTATCCAGCATGAAGTAGTGATGTGCATTGAACGTTCTAACTATTGGATGACTCCATATATAGAATATCTGGCAGATGGCGTCTTTCCTTCGGATCAGATGTTGGCAAAGAAGATCAAGTATAAGACCGCTAATTTTGTTCTCATTGATGGGGATCTTTATCGAAGGGCTTTTTAGTCACCATTATTGAAGTGTCTGGTTCCATTCGAGGCCGAATATGCTCTTAGGGAGGTTCATGAGGGCATCTGTGGTGACCATATGGCTGCTAAGTCATTAGCCTATAAAGTACTTCGTCAGGGTTTCTACTGGCCTACTATCTTCAAGGAAGCTACGGAGTACGTGAAGAAGTGCGAGAAGTGTCAGCTCAACAGTCCGATCCCACATTAGCCACCAGAAGAGTTATACTCGATCTTATCTACTATACCCTTTGCTGTCTGAGGGGTCGATATACTGGGTCCATTGTCGAAAGCTAAAGGTCAGGTCAGTTTTGTTATAGTCGTCATCGATTATATGACCAAATGGGTAGAAGCGAAGCCACTTAGGTTGATAACGGAACAAGAATGTTTGAAGTTCATGAAGGAGTCAGTAGTGTTTCGTTTCGGAATTCCTAAGGTGGTGATATCGGACAATGGACGCCAGTTCGTGGGATCGAAGTTTGAAGGATTTTTGAAAGAGTTGGGAGTTCAGCACAGAAAGACTTCAATGGCTCATCCACGATCGAGCAGGCGGTCGAGGTGACCAATGAAATCGGCACGAATGGGATCAAGCGTGAGGCTGGATGAAGCTAAAAAGAGAGATGGCTCTAAGAAGAGTTGCTTTCGATTGTATTATGGGCTTACCGGACCACACCGAGGACTACAACAGGGGATTCACCTTTCAGACTGGCATATGGTACTGATGCCTTAGTCCTAGTTGAGATTGGATCTCCAAGTCTTCGGGTCAGTCAGTTTAAGGAGATCTACAATGATGAAGGGCTGAAGATCAACATGGATCTGCTGGAAGAAGTCAGAGAGACAGCTTTGATCAGATTGGCAGCCTATCAGCGAAGAGTAGCTTCGTAGATTTGAAGTGGGGGACTTCATCCTCAGAGAAGTCGAAGCATCTACGCCTCAGAACTTGGGAAAGCTGATACCGAACTGGGAAGGACCGTATGAAGTTGTTAAGGTACCGAAGCCAGGAACTTATCGGTTGAGGGCATTGGATGTATTCGAGATTAAGAATACTTGGCATGCTGGCAGGCTTCGGAAGTATTTTCAGTAAAGATCGAGTCAGTCTCCCGGAAGTCTGTAAATGTTTGGATCATCATCAATAAAAGATTCATTTTTCCTCAATTGATTCTCGTCATTTAGTCCAACAAATCACCGGAGTAAGGAGGTTCGGGTGGACTTGCTGACCATTCGATGGTTGCATTATTGGCAGGTGGTTCTTATGAATTTGTCAGGCCCTTCGTGGTAAGCAAACTTCATCGGAGTAAGGAGATTCGGGTGGACTCGCTGACCATTCGATGGTAGCCTTTTCGGTAGGTGTGTCCTCATGGGTCTGTTATATCCTGCGTGGTAAACAAATTCCATAGTCCTTTTAATATTGTTTTATCCCGAGTGGTAAACAAATTCACGACGGTGTAAGGAGGTTCGGTCGGACTCGCTGACCATTCGATGGTAGCCTTATTGGCAGGTGTGTCCTTATGAATTTGTTCTACCCCGTGTGGTGAAAAATTCCATGGTCCTTATAAAATTGTTCTATCCCGAGTGGTGAACAAATGTCCTTATATACTTGTTCTACCCCGTGTGGTAAACAAGATCCCGATGGTGCAAAGAGGATCGGCCTAATTCACCTGGTACATGATCTGTTTCACACTTCGGTAACGATAAGTATGCAGTACTTTATTTTGTTCAAGTGTTGAGTTCGGTTCATTGAGTTCGGTTTATGTCATTTCTTAACTTAACTGTTATATGCATTATCTGATTCACAATTTAAGTTAAGTTTAAAAGAATCTTATACAGTTTTCAAGTTGATTGATACTGAATTATTGACAAGAAACGAAGTAAACAGAAGACATGATAAACGTCGGAATTTCATTAATAATTAAATTTTTTACACCAAAAAGATAGACACTTTTTCACAAAAATCTTAAGAATAAAAAGAAGTCATATGATCTTCAGGCATTATCTTCGCCTTCGGAAGAGTCGAACAAGGCTGGATCCACTTTGGCTGCTACTAGTTTCTCTTTGCCTCGACTTCGGCAGACCTCGTAGCCTTCAGAGTACATCTTCACAATCTCCGTTCAGCTCGTCAGACTTTCGATAATCTTCTTGGATCTGTGAAGCTCTTCGGTTAGGGGGGGACCTTGCTCCTCCAAGGCTTGCAGTTTACTTTTTGAGCTTTCGGCGTCGACCAGATGTTTTCTTTGTCAACCCGGGCCTTCGTCTGGACTTCATCGATTTGTTTCGCCAAGCTAAGATTAGCTGTGGCTAACTCCTCGTTTTTATTCCTCAGAACCTCGTTCTTATGAACAAGATCGGTATTCATACTGGTCAGAGTTTGTTGACTGGCCTTGGTTGCCTTTAGTTCTTCCCTAGAGGTCTTCAGTTCCTCTTTGGTTTGAGCCAATTCCTTCCGAAGGCATTCATTATTGAACTCTACAATGTCTCAATCATGCCTCTCCTTCGCCAGGGCAGATTGCAAAATGGCATTTTCTTTCCTTGCAGCTTCTTCTACAGCTTTGGCTTTAAGATGTTTAGGGCATAAACGTCCAAAAATAGCATTGGCATGTACATGTTCAGTATATTCAATCAATTTCAAATATCTAACCTAAGCATAAAAATAAAAAGTATGGAAATTGGGAAAGTTCTTTACATGCGCTATATAGCTCATGCCTTCATCGAGCATATCTCCGATTAAGTTGTTGCCAAATCGGTGATTGTCGGTGTCCCGAACGAAGGAATTGAAGAGCTGAAAGGGGAAATTGGCATTGAATTGGGGCAATAGAGTTAGCGATGCCATGGCTTCACTCTGGAACGCATAGGATGAATGTCTTGGAGGAGATGGCATTCGTTGATCATGGATTGGCGACGGGTCTGTATAGATATTTTCGGGAGAGGGGGTTTGGGGAGGAATGAATTCATGTGGTGGTGAGGGGGCAGAGGCCGAACTTGGATGACTGTCAGATGGTCGTTTCCTCTTCCGGGATAGTAAAGGAATGGGCTCGATGGGCTCGTCATCGTCAGAGACTTGAATTTCCACCAGAATTATTGGGGGGACTTTGACTGGTGGAGGAGGTACTCGAAGTTCTTCGGTGGTCAGGGGGATGATTTTGGTTTTCAGCTTCTTGACACGAAGGACTTGAGTCCGTTCGTCAAGGGGCATATCAAGTAAGCTCCCCCGAGCAAATATCGGGATGGTGGTTGGCGCCGATTCTAGGATGGTTTCACGGTCTGTGGGTGTTGGAATAGACCTAGGTTTCCGGGTGGCTCTCTTTTTTCAGCGAGGTTGGAGGTGTTCTTCGGGTGGTTGGAGGTCCTCAGCTTCGGGATCATTTATTAACAGTTCAACAGTTGGTGTTTCGAGGGTTGGGTTATCCTCAGTAGGTGCTTCCAGCATGGGAGTTTCGGCATTTGCTTCTGAGGACTTTCCGGATAGGAAGTTTTCCAAATCCCTTTCTTCAGAAATACTCGGCTTAATCAAAGACACTGCAAATATAACATTTATCACCACCATTCAGAATCAATATCCTCAAAAATTCTGAGAAATCAAACAGAAAGTTTAAAACTTACATTTATGATTGTACAACCACGTTTGCTTGGAAAGGAGTCTGTAGTTCCACTCCTCATTCAGGAAGTTGTCAAAGAGTTCGATCATTTCAGCCACGCGTTCTTCAGTGATATCCCCAAAGTTAACAAAGACTTTTTCGTCTGTGGCCCAGTTCGGAAGGGATGCGATCTCTGGTCTTTTGATGAAGAACCACCCCTTATGCCATCCTTTGTTGCTAGAAGGGGTGGAGACCAATGAACGCCTGTCAAACTTTTCACCTGTCTTCGAGGACTGTTTGCTTATGGCCTTGAAACCCTTATCCCGAGTCTGGCCGATCTTATAGATGATGAAAAAGAAGTCAAGAGTAGGTTCAATGCCCAACTCGTGGCAAAAGGCGATAAAGGCAAGAATATGGATGTATGAATTTGGAACCAATTGGGCAAACCCAACACCAATAAATCCCAAGAGGGTCACTAGAAATGCGTGGAGAGGGAACCTGACTCCTTTCTCGAGAATAGTTACAGGAACGGCTGTCCATCCTTCAGGGTGTTGGTACATTCTCTCCTCGAACCTGGGAGCTCTCACCAAGTGGGTGTCAGGGATATGGCAGCGAGTTCAAATCCTCATCAAATCGGTTTCAGTGACAGTCGATGGAGTGTTGGCATGGGAATAGCGTTCTTTACTTCTAAAGAATGCATAAGGGTTGGGGAGAGGTTTCATAGGTAGATTCTTGCTTGGAGTTGCAGCTTTGGAGCTTGAGGCCTCTTTGTTAGGGTTTAAATTAGGTAGAACAGTGGTGATTGGAGTAACAAGGATGGGTGAACCATGGTCAGAATCTTGAGAAGCCTATTGTTACTAGTTTGTAGAGAAGAAGAAAGCTCGAGAGAGAAAGGAAGATCAAAAGACGTCTGAAATTTCAAATTAGCAGGTAAAACTGTCAAATTTGGGGGAAATTACCTTTTATATTGACGGTTACACGAAGTACGAGGGCGACACATTAATTGACAATAATGATCAAGAATTCAAATGGGCAGCGTCCGATTCAAGCTTCAGATATTAACTGGGTTAAGCCTCTTACTTGGGCTTCCGGTTTTAATTTGTCTTATTATTTTAATTCATTACCGTTTGGGCCTTGATAAGTTTTATTTTGGGCCTCTTTCAATCCTACCAAGTTCTTCATATCACGGACCGTTTATAGTTTTCTATTAAACATCATGTTTAATAAAAAAACTAGGGGGCAATGTTGGGTCATGATATTTCACCTATTGGGCCGAATAGATTGGGCCTATATATTTGGTTAGTCCATTGGGCCATCATTAATGGATCCTAAGGTTATTGGACTTGGTCCTTGTATTATCTTTGTTAAGTCCTTATAGTATCGGGTCGGATCAGTGGGCTGACCCATTAGATATTTAAATATCTCCATCTTTGACTTGTAATGATGAAGAAAGATATGATTAACCGATATCTCTGCCATGCATTAATGTGGATGGGATTATAGTCGGTAAATTTGTAAAAGCAGTCTTGTAAAAGGTGGCGATCTGCATGCGATTGGTGAGATCACCGAGGTGGGGAGGCGTAATCGGCGGTAGTGGGGGTGGCTGATGGCAAAGATGCGAGTATATATCAGCAAGGAGGTCTTCTAAGAAAAGGTAATTGATAATTTTATCTCTCTCAATACACTAGATATTTATCCTCTATTGTTAACCTTGTGATGCTTTGTCTTGACTCTCACGCTTTGAGCTATCCCAAACGATCAAAGCGTCGAGCTTTTAGTGTTGATCGTGTTTATTGTGCAGGATCAGGACGTCTTACGTGATTGGGACGTGACAGAAGATCTTGGTGTTAACATAGGGTATATGCAGATTTTTTATAAGGATTTGATCATTGGTGATAAAATCTTATGAGTATGGCATTTTTGAATGATTAAATGCATTATTTGGTAAAGTGTAGACAATTAAAATAAATTATTTATAAGTTTAAGAAGTGATTAAAATATTGTTATGATATTAATAATATTAGATTATGAGTTTATTAAGTGATTGATAATATTTGGATAAATTTAAAGTCTTTAATATTTATCATTGTTTTCGTTTGATTAATGCTTATATCAGTGTCATCATTCTCATGTTTATATTGTGATAAAAGTCATCTTTGGCTCACGTGCATAGGTGGACTTGGTGTGATTATGACCAGGGATTATTCGGTATAATCATGACCGTAATGTGACGAATGATGTGGTAAAAGTCCTCAGTGGCTTGTAGTGCATTGATGGACAGTTTTTGGTATGATTATGATCAGGGATTATTCGGTATAGTCATGACCCTTGATAATTTAATGAATATCTTTGGCCCGTAAAGTAGGGATGACTTGATGATGTAGTTTATTTATTAAGCTGAGTCTCAGCGATTAAGTTGATGAAAAACTTTTTAAATCATAGAAGATAGTAGATTTTATGCTCTACTTAATTTTTCTATTGGATTGCTTGTTCCGATGCAGTTAAACTTGATGTCTATTGTATTTTATCAGTTTAACATTATTAAAGACTAATGATAATTTATTCTGCATTATCTTAGTCATAATATTTCTTACTGAGCTAGTTGAGCTCACCCTTTCTTTCACTGTTCTCTTCAGGAAATGAGAGCGTGCAATCAGACTAGTCGGAAAGCGGAGTGTGAGCTGCAGATGATAGTAAGTAGTCATCACTATGGCATGACATGCAATATATAATTGTATTGAGGACCTAAGATGTGTGTATCGTATTTTATACGTCACTTAATAATTAATTTTGGTGAACAACAATAGGGTGATGAGAACTCAACCCTGAAAGCGTCAAAAGTGCACCGCAGTAAAATGAAGAGAACAGAAATCTTCTCGTGTCCCTTTGGAGACTTGAAATATTTGTTGTTGTACTTTAGATTGCATGTATTAATTTGAGTATGAATATTATCGTATTATATACGTTACAATATTTGTATTGAAACTCACAGTATATATGTCGTCGTATTTTACACGACTGTTGTATAATTAAGTTGTATTTGAATTTATGTACCATGTATCTGGTGACTCAAGATGGGTGATGAATACCTATTTTTGGGGGCGTCACAGTTTTTAATTTTTGTACTTTATCAAGAAATATTACCAAATTGTTTAGTTTTTATTTTTATTTTATTTTATTTTCTGTACATTAAAAAATTCACAACGAAACAAGATAACTAAATGGAAAAATTAAATATTTTGCACACTTTTTTACTATTCATTTCAAAACTAAAAAATATTGAGGCATGCACTCTGTCTGTGATTTTAAAAATAAAATAAAAGAAAAGAGAATATGATTAATTTTTAAAAAAAAAAAGATTAAAAGCTGTTGTTTTATGTTTTTAAGGAGAGAAAAAAAGCATGACAGAAATTACCTTCAAACTTGAGAAGATTTAATTTTTTATTTAAAACTATATTAATATTCCAAAATATATACATAATTAAAGAAAAGATAATTTTATGGCTTTCTTGGAACTGTGTAATTATTTAATCTATCGTAATAAAGTTATAAAATTGACATAATAATTTTTTAAAATTATTAATTATCTCATTCCGTCAAATTTAGTACACGGACGTCAAATATGTTATTATAATTTCTTATGTGGCTTTTTAAAAAAAAAAAATAACAAGTAAATGCTTATTTGATTTACTTGGCTGAATAATCTACCTAAAAGGTTGAATAAATATAAAAACAAAATAATAAAATAAAAGAAAATGATAAATAATTAATTAAAATTTTAATTAATTTAGTTGGCGGATTGAAGTGACAATCACATTGGAGTAAAATCACTTTTTGCCGATAAAAATCTAAATAAATTTTTTAATATTTTTTTAAGTAATAAATTTTTGTAGAGTTTGTGGAATTTTAATAACTTTTAAAGATTTTTAAAATTATTTTAAAGACTATAAAATAACTGATAAATTTTTATAGATTTTTATCAAGACTTTGATAGATATTTGTATATTTCTAATATAATTTGCAGAGTTATATTAATTGTTAAAAAAATCAACAAAAATCTTACATTTTAGATGAAATGATTATGATGTCAAATAATATTAAGATATTTTGATCATGTAACAACCTAATTTTAAATAAAAGGATTGTTGAAGTTGAATTATTAGATCATTCCCAGTCTATTACAAGAAAATGTCCTATTTCATAATTTTAATATTTCATACAAAAAGTCATTTTCTATTAACAATAATATAAAATAACAATTTTGATTTTAAAATTATTCATTATTATTTTTCTATCAAGTAATTATTACTAAACTAACAGTTTATAATTTTTAACAAATAACAAAATTAATAAATTTATTACTTTTAAAAACAAATATAAAACAAAATACCTCCTTAATACTTACAAATATATTAAATGAGATTTTTGTATGGGAGAAAAAAAATATAAAATGATATTAAAATATTTGTTATCTCTATTTATACCATTGATTCTATTTGAAACTCTTAACACTAGTCCCTCTTTTTTCCCTGCTCATTTTTATCTCTCCTCACCTACTAACTCTATTGCTTTTTAAGGTTTTTATTTTGAGATGACTGAACTAGAGAGAGAAAGTGATATATATAAATTATATATATATATATCAAATTTGTGTATTATAAGATGATATATTATATGATGATTTTTTGATTTATAATGACAGTGAACCGTCGCATAAATTTGTAATAACTATAACTTGTTGGTGAAACCGCCACTATAATTTAAAAACCGTCGTCGCCATAACCTATTATATAATATACAGCTGTGTACATATATTTTTCCCATATATATACATATATATATTATTTTGTTTTACGTACCTTCTTTGTTTAATTTGCTCTATCTCTTTCTCTTTCTCCTTTATTTTGTTCATCTTTTCCTTTGAAAAAATATTTAGAAGTATTTGAAAGTCTTTAGAGATGAGATCAGACTTAAGATATGAGTATCTTTTCTTTTAAAGTCTATAAAACTATAGCATCTTATAAAAATCTGAAAAATCAATGACTTTTTGAATACTAAAATACTTTTATAGATTTTATAAAAGTCTCAATTCAATATCACATAATTTTTAAAGACATTGCAAAAGTTGTAATTAAATATTAGTAAACTTTTATAAACTCTTTAAATGTCTTGGGGGGGGTGTATTCAATTAAGATTTTTAAAGATTTTTAAAAATTTAAAAAAATTGGTTGTATTCAATCAAGACATTTAAAGAGTTTATAAAAGTTTAGTGGTATTCAATTACAACTTTTTTAATGTCTTTAAAAATTAGGTGGTATTGAATTAAATTTTTACAAAGTCATAAAAGTATTTTGGTATTCAAAAAGTCAAGACTTTTGATTTCTATTAAATGATAGAGTTTGATGACTTTAGTAAAAAAGAATTATAACTATCAACTTATATCCAAAGTCTGACCTCATCTCTAAAGATTTCTAAAGACTTCATATCTCATCTTAATAAACTAAATAAATTTAAAATACAATTCACATGAATCCAATATTTCTAATTACTTCACATGAATCAAATATTTCTAATTACTTCACATGAATCCAATATTTCTAATTACTTTATAATCTAGAATAATTAATATTTTCGTTGCACTACCCACAAAAATAAAATATTTATTTTATTTTTGTAGTCAACGATATAAAATTCAAAAATTTTAAATTTTGAATTTATTTGTTATTTAATAATAAACACACATTATTATTTCAAAAATAAAATAAATACACAATATTTTAAAATTTTATAATTTCGTAAATTAACTTAGAATCGAGTTAAATGAAGAAAAAAAAAAGAGAGAGAGGAAAGTAATTTATATAAGAGTACGTACTTTATAGTGATATATAGTTGTATAAAATATATAAGTTCTTCAAGCTTTTTATCATAATTTTATTATATGTTACATTGCTAAACTAAAATTTTATTAAAAAGAATATAAATAAAAAAATATTTTTTATTTGAAAATAACACTATTTTAAAATATACATGAAACAAGTATATATTATTTTTATTTGTAAATTTTGATACTAAGGCGAGGTAATATTCAAATATTTGAATGGAAATCGATATATATTGCAAATGTTTATATTAATTTTTTAATTGCTAGTTACGTAAATAAGTATTGATGACTACTTTTGTAGACTGGAATGAAAAACAATAATTCTAAATAAGTGTACGCATATGCATAAAGTATATATAAGCTCAATGAAAAGTGAGTTTAATTTTTGTATTGCGTTTGTAATTTCTAAAGTTTTATTGGTATCCGAATATCCAAATGTATTATTAAATGAGTAGAATAATATGAACGCTTTCAACATATATAAAATCTCATGCCACAATAATATAATGAGATTTACTCTAGTTCATGAAAAGAGGAGATATTGTACTGCATAAATTTAATTAACAATTAATATAAGTTGCAAGATATATTAGAAACAAAAGTCTATCACAGTCTTGATAAAAAATTTATAAAAGTCTATTACTTATTTCATAGAGTTATAAAAAGTCATTTTAAAAAAATCTTTAAAGTCTTTGAAAGTCATTAAAATCCCACAAAAGTATATCACTTAAAAAAAATCTTTAAAAATCTTAATTGAATATAACCCCCTTAATTAAATACAACCGACTTTAAAAATATTTAAAATTCTTGAATACTTAAGGGGCCATTCTATAATTCCGAACAAGTACAAGTCCCAATCCTAATTCCCAAAACATTGCCCGATTTGGGGAAAGAGGACAACATAGCAATGCAACATCTGATTCATTTGCAAGAAAAAGGAAAACGAAATTGTAAAAGCTGTTTCGTTTCGTGTACCCTCCAAATTTCTGGAAATTCTCAAATTCCAATCCCCATTCTGTCGGTTCTTCTCGATCTAACCCTTGAAATTATCTGAATTCCACGAACCAACTCCAGAATCGATACGGTCGTTGTTCTGCTGCTCCACCTGCTTCCTCATAACATCGTAATTCCTGAAATTCAGTCGCTGTTTGTTAGTGATTGAATCGGGAGTATGGCGGGGCAGAATCAAGGAGGTGGGAATGTGGATTTATTCGATGCGTACTTCAGAAAAGCAGATTTGGATCAGGATGGAAGGATCAGTGGAGCTGAAGCTGTTGGTTTCTTCCAAGGATCTAACTTATCTAAACAAATCCTGGCTCAGGTTGTTTTTCTCTCTCTCTCTGTGTCTATATATATATATTATACGTGTGTATGTATATACGTATATATGTTTCATTGAGTATTAATTTTCTTTTATGTAAATAAGTTGTTGCAGTTACTATCGAATTTGAATTTTATAGTTGGATTACTTGAATTTTGTCAGCTGGGCAGTTGTGAATTCTTCTATATTTTTAAGTAATAAAGATGGTCACGATATGTGGAATAGTGTCCCTGGAGTAGTTTAACTATGAACTGTGAATTCCTAGGCAATCATTCTTTCAGTTATTTAGTTTTACTCTCCTATTTGCTAGTGCAAATTCTGATTGTTTAATCTTTCAAGTTATAAGTATAAAAATAGCATACTAGTCACCTTTATCTAGCTTGGAGATCGAAGAGGAAAGCATTCATCTGTTTTGCTTTTTGGGATAGTAGTTTACAAAATATTATTAGAATGGGTGATTGTCATCCATCTTTGTTACTGTGAATATTACCTTTTTGTTGGGTTTTTCGAAAATCTAAGTTTGGCTACTTAGTTACTACTATTTGATAAGGGATACTACAAGTTTAGGAGGGAGGTCACCTTAAAGTGAAACCAGAGCCCTTCTATCAGTTATAGTAGTTAACTATTTTAATCCCGTGGTAGAGTTAAGTTAAAAGTGATATCATGAGTAGTTATCTCATTTCTTTGTTATCCTTTACTGTCCCTTTTGCTTCCCTCCAATTTTTCTGATTATAGTTGCTCAGTATCGTTGATTAGTTGTAAGGATCCCTCATTAAAAATGTATTCTTCATCTTTTACTTTGACATCTTAATGAGCATGTAGGAGAAATGTTTTGCACTTATTATCATTACTGGTACAGAATTTGTGATGCATGAAAATAATTTATATATTTATTGTTTTTTCCTTAAAAATGACAATGGGGTGTGCAAGGAGATCCTTGCCTTTGTGGACCCATGACGAATGCCTTGAATGCCATGAGCTTAATTCTATTACGGAAGAAAGTAATAATACTATATCTTTTCTTTTATACCCTTGTGAATCAGAGGAATCTTCATAGCATTTTCTTGAATCAAAATGTCTTTATTTGGCTCTTGTTACTTGAGTTCTTATCAGAATGTTCTGCCTGATTGCAGATATGGATGCATGCTGATCAGAGCCGTACTGGTTTCCTTGGTCGTCAAGAATTTTACAATTTTCTTAAACTTGTGACTGTGGTTCAGAGTAAGCGGGACCTGACGCCAGATATTGTGAAGGCAGCATTATATGGCCCTGCTTCAGCTAAAATCCCTGCTCCACAAATCAATCTTGCAGCGACACCTGCACCTCAGGTTAATTCAAGGCCCCGTGCTCCTTCAACTCAGGTCAATTCAATACCCCCTTCTTCTACACCTCAGATGGGTGCAGTTGCACCAATGTTTGCTCAAAATTTTGGCTTCAGAGGACAAGCAACCCCCAATCCGGGTATGAATCAGCAGTATTTCCTATCTCAAGGAAATCAGTCCATGAGGCCACCTGTTCCCATGCCATCTGGTAATGCCTCACGTCCATCGCAGGGTGTTGCAGGTCCAAATTTCCCCCAGGGAGGTGGTATAGTTGGTACTGCTCTTTCAAGCTCAAACCTTTCCACTGACTGGCTTGGTGGTAGAACTGGTGGGTTTCCTAGTGGAGCAACATCTCAAATACCTAACAGAGGGATAAGTCCTTCAATTCCCTCAGTTGGACAAAAACCATCAGACCCACTTTCAACTTCTTCGCCAATGGCAGCTAAGGATCCTAAATCGTCAGTTGGTTCAGGTAATGGTTTTGTTTCTAACTCAATATTTGGAGGTGATATGTTTTCTGTCAACCAGTCGGTACTGAAACAGGCTTCTTCATCTCCAATGTACTCTGCGAGTAACGCACCTGCTTCATCGGCCGTTGTTTCAGTAACTTCCGGGTCACAACCTTCAGCTAAGATTGATCCACTTGAGTCTTTGAATGCTTTTACAAGGCAGTCTGCTGGGGGGCAGCTGCCGACAACCCAATCAGTATTGAAACCAAACCAACCGCTTTCTTCTCAGAATAATACTACCTCACTTGGATCATCTGGAAATTCAGCAGACATTGGCAATTCTACTTCCATCCATCCCCAACCTTTGTGGCCAAAAATGACCCGTGCTGGTATACAAAGATATCACAAAGTTTTTGTGGAAGTAGACACTGACAGAGATGGAAGAATCACTGGTGAGCAGGCACGCAACTTATTCTTGAGTTGGAGACTGCCAAGAGGTATAAACTTTTACCTTTGATATGGTTCTATGCTTTATATTTGAAACTTCTGCATTGCCCATGTGAAAACTTTTCTTTTTTCTCACTGGTCTCCCTTCCTTTCTCCTTACATTATCCTCTCTCCCCCCTTCCTCCTATCTTTCCAGTTTCCTCTCAAGTTTTCCCTTCAATCTGAAGTTATGACAGATATATCTTACTGAGGTGCTAGCTAACTGTGTCTCCCCCTCCCTCTTCTCTCTCTCCTTGTGGAAGGTAACATTTGTTCAAGTTAAAGTTAATAAAGCTATGTTCTGCCAGTCCTTTTTGCTATCCTGTGAAACATCTATTACCCTTTAGAATTATCCTTTACCTGTATAAATGTACTCTAATTTTTTCTTTACCACATTTAAGGAGCTTAATAGAGTGACGATCCTGGTTTGGTTTGAGTCTGAGCTACGAAAATGTCTAAATCTCTTTTGTAACAGTAAATGGTATAAAATTTTGGGAGTTTCATGGTGCATTTTCACACTTTCCCTAATGGCATGGACAAAGCCAAAAGTGGGGTACATGGCATGGAATCCCAAAGTCCTCTGTCAAATATGACTCATATTATCCCTGTAATTTAAGACTGCAGCCTGTCAAATATCATTATTATTTTTAGTAAGGTTAACTAAAACTTTCATTTTAAATCAATCCTACCTTTTCTTTTTTGTCTCTCAAAATAAATTTTGTGCAAATCTGCTGAAGCTCCAAGTTTAAATCAGTTTACATTTCTCAAACCTTATAAATGTACCCCCTCCGTTCCTTTTAAATGATGTTTTAGAAGCAAACTCAAAGATTAATAAATGTAATTAATGCTTTGTCTGATCGATCAAAGTGGTTATAAAATCTAAATATTACCCTTATAAAATTAATTTGAAAAGATGAAAGAGACAGTTTAGTATTTAATGTAAAGACAGTTTAGTATTTTCAGGATTTAAATCTGAATGTAATAAAGAGACTTGAAATTATATATTTGACAGTATTATGTTAAATATTGGAGTACAAAAAATGATATTATTACAAATATTCTTTCATTAAATAACTTGAAGGAACTACTTACATTTTGACACAGTTTAACTGTAATGGAACTTATAACCGGACTTGAATTATATGATCTTGTAGCATATTTGGAATACTTGAGTTGATTTTGTATTGGAATCAGTTGTGCTATGTTTGTTTTTTTTTTTTTATTTAATTTGGTGGAATTGCATTCAAGCATTTTGTGGTTTTTTCTCTCTTTTCATTTTTGTTTTTGTTTTCTTGTTAATGAAGTCTTGTAGTTCTTCAAGCAACTTATATTAGAGTGTGCAGTGTCAGAATTTATTTTAACCAAACATTATGATCAATAATATTGCTACTGGTCTTTGTCAGAGGTCTTGAAGCAAGTTTGGGACTTGTCAGATCAGGATAATGATAGCATGCTATCCTTGAGGGAGTTTTGTATTGCTCTCTTCCTAATGGAAAGATACAGGGAAGGCCAACAACTTCCGGAGACACTTCCTAATAGTGTGATGCTCGATGAGACTCTGTTATCCCTGGCAGGTCCACCAAATACTTCTTATGGAACTGCAACCTTGGGATCCACTCCTGGTATTTATTGATTGCGATTAAATTTTGTGAAAATCAAAGCTCAGCAGTCCCTGATATAAAATAATTAGAGTCTAATATTTCGTGCATACGTAGTTGTTAAAAATGTAAAAGCTTGCAATTGTGCATGAACAAAGTACACCTTACAAATTAGGACTGCTGACCACTTCTTTTTGGTTGGGAACTGCTGAGCTGATACAGACCCTTAAATATTCTAATCTTTAACTCTCAATTTGTTATTGAATCAATTATTGTTTCTATGATGTTTAGGTTTGAGACAACATCAAGGGATGCCTGGTGCCCAGACAATGACACCTGCTGGTTCGAGGCCTCCTATGCAGACAGGATTTTCTATGCCTGATGGAAAAATGCAATTTAATCAGCAGAAGACAGGAGTTTCGTTGATGGAGAATCCGCATATGAACCAACTCGGTAATGGGGACCCCAATTCAACTAATTCAAAAATTCAAGAAGAAGCTGAAACAGAGAATACGGTAAATATCTGTTTAATCTTCTTTGTTTTGTTCCCTTGTATGAAAATCTTTGCTATGATTTGTTTTAGAATCCATAATATATTTACATGCAAAATAGTGTGGTAACGTTATATCACTTTCATTGTTTTTGGGGACTTGGCTTTAGGCTATTGATGCAGATATGTTTTGTGGCCTTGTATCTGGTTTTTCTTTTGAGGATTGGTACTGGGGTTTTGTATCATTTCTTTTGGAAGCATAGGTGTTTTCGTAATTCCTGTTCTTCTCTTATTATTCTCCTTGTGTACATAAGTCTCCGCCTCTTTTTGGATTTTCAGTGGAACTACTTTATTTAAAAAACAAAACTTCATGCAGAAACAGAAAAAAATGCATGTTCATATGTATTATCGCAATGAATTGGGGTATCTCATGTTTTTTTTACCCTATTTTTATATTTATGCCATATATTTCAAACTTAAAATTTGATTTGTATTGTTTATATCTTTTAGTTTATTATTAAAACAAAATTCATTACTTATTTATATTTTTTGTTTCTTTGATTTTATATATAAATGGAAAATTCAAAGTAAAACTGTATATTTGGTGATATATGGGAAAATTAGGACCGCATAATAAATTGACAAATTTTTTTTTTGGTGTGTTTCCTACTTTCCAAAACTTAAATATTATTACACATATCAATGTTTCATGTAGAATCAATTATATCAATTTCTTTCGGGGAAGAAAGAGTAATGCATGCTAGATACAAAAGGGAAAATGATGGGGTGCAAGTATTGTGGCTGGGAGTGTAAATGTTTCAGTTTGATTATTGTTCTTTGCTAAACCTAAAAGGCTAAAAGCAATTGGTCTCAATAGATCTGCAGGAAACCAACCCAAATTTTTTTATTGATTGGTAAATAATTCGGCTAATAGTGCCAGCGCCAAAAAGGGGGAAAGCCGAGTACCAGAAGGGGGCTATTTCAGAAATTTACTTTCTTGTTTAAGTTACCAAAATCAAATATTTGCATACTTTTGCCAAAAAGAAAGTTGCTAAACTTTGCTTTCGTACCAACTCATCCCCATGTTTTTATAACAATATTTTTGAATACTAGAACAAGAGCAATGCTAAATTGTTTCTCTGCTTTATAGTTTATTCTTCATCTATAATTCTTCTTTGTATTGAGGAACTTTTTCATGCTTGAGGTGCAGCAAAGTATTTGCTCTGTAAACTGAACTCAGTCATTTTTTATATTGAAGGTTGAAAGTAAGGAGAAGATGCTTCTAGATTCGAAAGAGAAGATGGTGTTCTATCGGGAGAAAATGCAAGACCTTGTTAGTTATCTTTCTGTCTTTACCTATGAGTACCTTATCTGTCCTTATTTGACATTATACGGCCACACTTCATTCTATATCGTTTTAAGATCATCTTCTTTCTTTTGTGTTCTTTAATTGCTTTTGTTTTTATTAATCCCTCAGGTTTTATTCAAAAGCAGATGTGACAATCGACTTAATGAGATTACTGAAAGAGCAATTGCTGATAAGCGGGAGGTATCATCTAAAGATCGAAGAATAGTGTTTGCAACTTTGCGTCATAAGTTCAGATTTGTGTCTTGCAGTTATCTTTGTTTTATTACCATTTTGTTTCAGGCTGAATTGCTTGGTAAGAAATATGAAGAGAAATACAAGCAGGTTGCTGAAATTGCCTCAAAACTTACTATTGAAGAGGCCACATTTCGTGATATCCAGGTTGCTTTCCTTTCATATCTTGAGAGTCTAGAAGTTGTTTGTCTCTGTGAACTGATTAACAGTGTTAGTGATATAAACTTTCAATTTGTTACCATCACATCTTAGTTGGCAATTTAAGCTATTTCTTCACTTGTTATCACTAATAACTAATCGACATTTGCATACTGAAGATTTCATTTCTGGTCTTTCATTGTATTGGCTATTGTGAATTTGTAAATCCTAAATGCACTTGTCTTGCTAATTGTCTGTGCTGCCCTCTTTACTTAACCGATACTTGGTGGGGGTTCCCGTCTAATTTCTTCTTCTATTGCTGGTCTTTGTAGGAGAGGAAGATGGAATATCATCAGGCAATCATTAAAATGGAACAAGGTGGTAGTGCAGATGGTATCCTTCAGGTGAATATAACCAATTAGCTGTGACGTGCTACAGGAAAAACAACTAAATATAAAGCAAAGATTCATGTTAAAATTTTGTAATGTGGATGTTTTAAAAGCATTCATGTGACGATTTTATAATGTGGACGCTTTCATGGGTATTATAGGTACGTGCTGATCGTATACAATCAGATCTTGAGGAGCTATTAAAGGCATTAACTGAACGTTGCAAGAAACATGGGGTGCATGTTAAGTCCGCTGCACTAATTGAACTTCCCCTTGGTACCCTAATTGCCTCTATGCTTTATTTTGAATATTTCATTGGTTTCCTATTCATCATACAATATGCAGCTTCTTAGTTTTTTCTATGGTTTTCATATATATTATTATGTTTGAATTTATCTACTTTTTCGAGTGTTTCTTTTGTCCCTCTTTTAATTTCATCTTTTTAATAGTTTGCAGCCTGATAAGGTTGGCCAAGTCAACAACTTACAGCATTATAAATTTACGTGTTTAGGCATTTGAATTAAGTGTTTCTATTGACAATTTATCTATTTATTGGCCAGTGTATTCTTATACAGTTTTCTGACATTTTCTGTATTGTTCTGATGGGCTTCTTTTATTTTTTGAGGAAAACATCTGGATTAGAAGTTTTCTTTAGTTTCTAGTATTCACCGTAGTTGATTCCATTGCAATAATTGAAAATGTGTTCGGTGGTTATATAACCTTATAACCACTTCCTCATAGGGTAGGAGGCAGAACTTTGATTTTGCTTGTATTAAGTATCTCATTTCTTCCTTGGGAATGGTTTACTAGTTCTGAGTATCATTTGAATATTTCAAATCATAATCCTTGGTTGCCTGACCCTTTTCTGTTTCTTGATGATCATTTGGCAAGGCTGGCAACCTGGAATTCCAGAGGTCTCAGCTGTTTGGGATGAAGAATGGGATAAGTTTGATGATGAAGGTGTGTCATCTTTAATATTTTCCTTGTTAACTTGCTTCTCCTTACTTGGTTCTCTAGTAAAAGTTATATAATCTGTATCCTTGATATACATGTGTGTGCGTGTGTATATATATATATATATATATATTATCATGACTTGATTGCTTTATATCTTCAGGATTTTCATTTGATGTTGCTGTGCCCATGGATGCCAAGTCTGCATCTCCTCATAAAGAATTATATTCTCCAATTGATAGTTTTTCACCTGATTTACTTTCAAATGCTGATGACAAGTCAGAGAAACATTTCAATAAAGTCGAGCACGCTATTGAGAGTGAATCAGCATACAACCATAGTGAAGATGAATCCATGAAAAGCCCAGCAGGTAGTCCGGCAAGACAAACTGCATTTGATAGCCCATCTCGTGACTATTCAGACAACCATTTCAGAAAGAACTTTGAAGCAGACACAGCAACCCAAAGGTTTGGTGTTTATCTTTATGATTCTGTTATTTCATATATCATGTCAAGCCTTTTTGCTTGTATTTATTATTTATTCTGTAATTTTGGGTTGTATCCTTGCTGAGCAGAAGCTTTGATGAACCGGCCTGGGGTACCTTTGATAATAATGATGATACAGATTCAGTGTGGGGGTTCAGTTCCATGAATGCTAAGGTGAGTTGCCTCTTTGTGCTTTCTTGTTGTACTGTCATCTCTATATTATTTATTAGAAACTGGCATCCGTAGCACGTGCATCCACTTTTCCTGAATTTATATTTTATATAGCCCTTGCATCAAATACGTGAAGACAAGGGTTAATAAGGTTTGCCTGGCTATGCACCATGGACCTAAATATGTACACCATGAACACTGATGGGGCAAATTCAAAATGAGTAGAATACGAACACGGATAGGATACATCAATAAAGAATAAAAAATTCTGTATAAAGATTAAAGACACTATTACATGTTTTTCGCTATTATTATGACTTCTATATAATACAATGTAGTTGTATTAATTTTTTATAATTATCAGTATGACTAATATGAAACTTTTCTTCCATGAAACATAAAAGTCAGCAGTCACCTATGGTATGTGAAAAATGGCATGGCAAAGAATATTCTTATGCATGTGTCAGTAGGAATAACAAAAATGTGATTATATATATATATATATATATATATATATATATATATATATACATATACCTGTCCTTTTCATGTGTCAAGCCTTTAGGAATATATTCCCTCTATCTTGCATTTGATATGATAGAAAGATATTTATTGTTTTGTTTTATGCAACATATGCTGGTCACAGATTGACAAGCGTCCAGTAACGAGTTCATATTAGAGAATTTTAATTAAATACATAAACTAATACAATAATGCTTGTGAAGTTCCGTTGTCTTCCACTCACGTTTTTTAACCAACTGGTTGTCTTTTTTTCACTTGTGGGATGGGATGGTATACAATGTTTGCTTGATGGCAGCTACTATTAGTGAGGATGATTTTTCTATCCATTATGTAGTAATATACCATTAGATATAATCTAAATAGTTCTTTCATCATTATAATCAACATTGCTGTCATTGATAATTGTGCTCATAAGTATGCTGTAGAGCTGTAGTTTGCAGTTAATTCTATGATTGGTTTTGTCAAGATTTACTTGTGTTACGATTTTATGCCTTTTGCGGTGATGCTTTGTTCTTGCCGGTTGTTTTCCCTTTGCATTAGGAGTAATTTGTGTATTTACTAATATTTTGCCTCCTAACTGATTTCATCTTGCAGGATTCAGATCATGAGAAACATGGAGAAAAATATTTCTTTGAATCTAGTGATTTTGGTGGAAGTCCAGTAGGAACTGGATCCCCTCAGGCAGAGAGTATGTTCCAGAAGAAAAGTCCATTTAGCTTTGAGGATTCGGTCCCTAGCTCTCCACTTTCTAGAGCTGGTAACTCTCCACCAAGGTACAGTGAAGGATCAGGGGATCAGTTCTTTAATAATATGTCAAGGTATGATTCTTTCAGTACGCATGACCGCGACTTCTCTTCTCGGAGGGAATCCTTCACAAGATTCGACTCCATGAGCAGCACCTCAGGCTTTGACCATAGTCGAGGGTTCTCTTTTGATGATTCTGATCCCTTCAGCTCAAGTGGTCCATTTAAGGTCTCGTCAGATAGAGAAAGCACCAAAAAAGGATTCTGATAATTGGAATGCTTTCTAGTTGGCTGATTCAAACTCTTGGTTCATTTTTATCAGTTGTCATTCATCTTTTATGTTCATCATGTTGAGCCGGTGATTTTGTGTTGTATAGCCCTGGAACAAAAATCTGAAGCTGGAAAGTTTTATGTCCTGCTGCTGCCTGCTATTTTACACAGGTTTGCAAGTATGGAAGGGAAAATAATCATAGGTTCCTCTATTTTGGAAAGTTGAAGAGCTGAAAAGGAGATGAATTTGAGAGATGGGATTGAGTTCTTGTTCTTTCCTAGATGGGCTGCTAAGTATTCTTCATATCATGTATTTTTTTTTTGTAGTAATATACGGGTGTTTGGTTTCTTTCTTTCAAGCTTTGTATCATAATAATACTAATTTTTTGTTGAAAGAATTATTATGTTTTCCCTGTATTGAGATGCTAAGATGATGAATCATGCCATGCGGAAAGGATCTCTTTTAAGTTTGCCGTATGTTATTAATATTGTTGTGTTTTTCTTTGCCCATGGCTTGACTGAGCCAAGCGGACACAACCTGATAGTAGTAGTGTAGAAAGGTAAAAAGTTTGAACCCCATTTAGTGTAGGCGTACAAGTGATGCTTGAATGGCTCAACAACGGGTTTTTACTTCCAATTATATATATATATATATATATATATATATATATATATATATATGTATATGGAATGGGTATTTGAATTCATAGTATAGAGCATTGGGGGTTTGTCAAAAGTTCATTTAGTTCCTAAATATTAAGTGGAATAGAACTGGACGATTTTAAAAGTGAGTGACAATTTGAAGGGACAGAAGTGTCATTCAGTCAACAACAACGAATGTATTATCTAGTATATTTGACTTGGTAGTTTAAGACAAAAAGGGAAAATAAATATCCTTATATTAGGAATGAGGGAAAAAAAAGTTAGCACATGAAAACTATGGAAGGTGTATTCAATAAAGACTTTTAAATACTTTTTTTAAGTGATAGATTTTTGTATTCAATAAAGACATCGAATTTCCTCTCCCCCGATTCCTTGGTTGCTGCGTGCGTCGGTACAGTCTTTGATGATCCCAGATGAGCAGTGTTGGGATATTGATTTAATCAATGATCTCTTCATTCCACGAGATTGTGCTCTAATTCTACATGTACCTTTTCCTGCTCTACGTTCCTGTGATAATATTTTCAAGTGCAAGGACACAAGTGTTGTGTATTCAGTCCGTAGTGCTTATCGAACTCTCAACGCTCATTTGAATTTTATTAATCTTGTTCATTCCTTTCAAATTTAGAAGAAATTATGGTTGTTAAAGATCCCTCATAAAGTGTGAAATTTAATTTGGCGCATTTGCTAAATTTGTCTTCCAACCAAAGAGAATCTAAGACAAAGACGGGTTGATGTAGATTCCTCTTGCTCAGTTCGTTCTCAGTCCATGGAGACGGCTTCACATCTATTTCTTCACTGCCCAGTTGTTGTTGAGTGTTGGAGACTGTAAGACCCCAACTTTTATGAATAAAGATGAATTTTCTATAATTATCATTTTTAAATATTATGGAATGAATTTGATATAATGTTATAGTTGTGGGTAATATTTAGAAATTTTGCAAAATCACGAAGTTGTTTATAATATTCGATTGGTGGGGAATATTAAATACGACCAAGACAATCATTGGTGGACCCCCTAACGAAATTATTGTTCGGATTGAGAAAACGACAAAATATTTTTATGAAAATAACTACGAAAGTTTTACCGTTAGCTCGTTGAAACACCCGGTGTTAAAAAATGTACGAGGAATACGTGTGGTTGCATAGTAGCCACTGCTGCAGTATTGATTATTGATGCTTACGTGAGAAGTCACTCAGTTTTGTTCAATTACTACTTCAGTAATTATTGCATAGTATCTCACATTAATTGATTCAATTATTGTTGATATTTTATATTGAGATGACGAAGTTATTAATATTATTATTTGCAATATTAACGATATCTAGAAGTTCTGCCAAGGAGAGGTTTGGTCACCTAATTGCTTGTATTAATAGAGATAAATCCTTATTGGAAAGTCCCCTCTTTCCGGGAACGAATTCGATCGATTAATAGTGTGAATAATAATAATGATGATGAAGTTTTGTTTTATTAGTATTAATAATGTAATAAACCGAAAAACTTTTTATATAAAATGAATACTTTTATAAAGTTATTCGTTTTATTAGGCTAATAGTAAAATCTTTTTATATAAAACAGAATACTTTTACTTTTATAAAGTTATTCATTTTATTAGACAATAATTAGAATATATTATATTTTATTATGCATAGTATTTTCATAGTGCTGCATAGTGTTTGCGATAGTAAAATCTTTTTAAAAGTTATTCGTTTTATTAGATTATAAATAGAATATATTATATTTTATTATAAACCAATACGGACCGTCTGGTTTTAAAGTAAATCGATCTGGATCGTTCATGGATTGGTTCTTATTCAATCCATTCTTCTATAAATAGAAGCTCATTCCTTCATTATTTCTTACGAATTCATTGAAACTACAGAGAGAAAGCGTAGAGAGAATTATTCTTCTATCTTGGCGTATTTCTTTAGCGTTTAAGAAAGTTTTGAGCGTAGTGCAAGTTTCTTCAAGTATATCCCCTTACTCTTGTGAAAGTACTCTTCTTTATAAGGTAAGGGGTATTATTTTTTCATATTCATGAAGAGAACTTACATTATTTCATTCTTTATTATTTTGTTGGAATAACTTGTGATACTGTGATCTACCCTATACTTAGTGAAATTCTTACGTTATTCTATTATTTATTATTCGCTAGAATAACTTTGTACATCGCGAATACCGCATACATGGTGAAATTCTGTTATTATTCCATTCTTTATTATTCATTGGAATATATCACATGCAATGCGTTTCTATTTGGACTGATTTCGTTATTTATTATTCTATTGGAATAACTTTCCATACATCGAAATCCGCATGCATGGTGATTTCTGTTGTTATTCCATTCTTTTTATTATTACATTGGAATATCCGCCGGTGCGTATTACGCTTTGACCGATTCAGATTATTTATTATTACATTGGAATAACTCGTCCCATGAGAAGTACCGCATGCATGGTGATTTTTTTTGTTATTCCATTCTTTATTATACTCAGTTGGTTAAAGTTTTGACTTTTATACTCCATGAAATTAGTGGAATATCCTTGATATTTGCGCTTCATCCGGTATCTTTTTATGGAAATATTCTTCTGAGCATTCTTGAATTTTACTCTACAAAGAAGTATTATGTTGACAATTTGGACGTTATTAGTTCCTGAATAAATTAATATTTGAACTTGTTTTATTGAATTCTTATATCATTGTCATCATCCTCATATTTATATTTTGTTGAAAGTCATCTCGTGGCTCTTGTAGTGCATAGATGGACTTGGTATGATTATGACCGAGGATTATTGATTGTAATCATGACCGTAATGTTACAAATGATGTGGTAAAAGTCCTCATTGGCCCGTAGTAGTGCATTGATGGATGATTGTTGGCATGATCATGGCCATTAATGCATACACAAATTGTGGCGCCCCAAAAATTAGGTATATCGTCACCCATCTTGGGTCGCCACTTACATGGTACATAAATTGAAATACAAACTTAATTATACATACGTGCGTGTAACATACGACAATACATAAAGCGAGAGTTCTAATAGGAATATTGTCATTTAGACAATATCCATACTCAAGGAGTCCTCATTACATTTATTGTCACACTATTTAATGTAATAGTGAGGACTACTAATGCTATCTTCGGGACCATCACTCTTTTTCTCCGACTCGTCCCATTTATATTCTCATTTCACGATGAGAATAAAGTGAAAGAAAAGGGTGAGCTCAACTAGCCCGAAGAAGAAATATTATAACTAAGATAATGCGAATAAATTATCAATAGTCTTCAACAATGTTAAACCGATAAAATACAATAGACAACCGCGGTTTAAGCTGCGCAATGAATATGCAATCCATTAAAAGAGTCAAGTAGAAAATAAAGTCTACTATCTTTTAGGTTTTAAAAGGTTTTCATCAATTTTTATCACTAAGACTCGGTTTAATGAATAAACCACAATATCTAATCATCCCCTGCACTACGGTCAAGGATTTTCATCAAATTATCAATGGTCATGACTATACCGAATCACCCCTGGTCATAATCATACCAAAAACTATCCATCATCGCATTATGTGCCATCGAGGACTTTTTGTCACATCATTTATATCAAGCCATGATTATAGAATGATCCTCGGTCATAATCATACTAAGTTCATCTATGCACGTAAACCAAAGATAACATAATATAACATGAGGATCATGACAATAACATAATAATTCAATAAAACAAGTTCACGAATTAATTTATTCAGGAACTAATAACGCCCAAATTGTCAACATGATATCTTTGCTTTGTAGAGTAAAATTCAAGAATGCTTAGAAAAATATTTTCATTAAAAAATCTTTGGATGAAGCGCAAATATCAAGGATATTCCACTAAATTCATGGAGTATAAGTCAAAAATTTTAACCAATTGAGTATAATAGCGAATGAAATAACAAAAGAAATCACCATGCATACAGATTGCCAGGCAAAGTTATTCAATGAGAATAATAAATATGAGAATAATAAAAGCGGAAACCGAGTCCGTGTGAAAAAACACGACATGAAGATATATTCGATAGAATAATAAAGACAGAATAATAAAGGCGGAACCGAGTTCGTAAAAGCACGTATACATGATGTTCCAACGGAATAATAAAATAATAGAAGAATATCACCAAGTATAGGGATTTCATATACAAAGAGTTATTCAATGAATAAATAAGAATGAAATAATATAAGGATTTCACCAGTATAAGGTATTCAGCATATATAGGTCATGTATAGTGGTATGCCACTTTTTACGAGTTATTCCAATGAGAATAATAAAGAATGGAATAATGACGGAACCAGTCTCTTCATGAATAAAAAAAATAACACCTTTACGAGTACAACAAATAATATTCTACCATTAGAAAATCTTCATGAATGAATATTGGAAATAATATTCCTACCATAGAAGATTTGAATATAACGAGTGAGAAGTAATAAATACTTTTCTTCTCTCTCTATAGTTTTTTTCTCTAGAGTTTGAATTTAGTAAGAAATAATGAAGGAATGAGCTTTCTATTTATAGAAAAACCGAGGGTGGCTGAGGGTCTTATGAAGGTCAAATGACTCTTGGTAATATTGAGAGACAACTACTATTTGCGAAAGGGTAATTAACCCTTGAAACAAGAAGAGGCGATTAACTCTTGGTAATATTGAAGGACAACTACTATTTCGAAGGGGTAATTACTTATTCGCGAAGGTAATTACTATTGAAGAAGGTAATTACTATTGACGAAGGTAAATACTATTGTGAAGGTAATTACTATTCACAAAGGTAATTACTATTACTAGCGAAGGTAAATACTATCGATTTGAAGGTAATTACTATTCACAAAAGATAATTACTTATTCACAAGGTAATTACTATCGAATCGAAGGTAATTACTAATTACTATAATACTATTGGACTCTTAGATGATGATATATGGCCCCCATCACAAAGGTAAACTATAATCTTAGATGATGACATATGGGTCCCCCCATAAAATAATCAAACTTACACAAACGTCTCATAATGACTCTTTATATACATCAAGGATTGAATAAATATTACCACAAATCATTTTATTTTTAATCAACACATATTTAATCTTTCAACAATTATTAATCATTTATAACTTGTCTCAATTAATAATTTAATACTATAACATATTATATGATGATAATCTTTTGTGACAATAATTGAATCAATAATATAAGAGATATGATGCAAAGAATTATCAGAGTAATAATTGAGCATAGGTGAGTGACTTCTCACGTAAGCATCAATAATCAATATCGTGTGCTACTATCAACTACGCCAGACATCGTATTTTTTACTACCGGGTAGTTCAACAGATTTTAAGCAGTAACACCTCCGTTATTTTTTTAGAAAAATAATTTTGTCGTTTTCTAACTACGACAATACTTCATTGTGGGGTCCACCAATGATTGAGCCAGTGCATTTAATATTCCCTAACAAAAAGAATATTCCCACCAAACGAATATTTTATAACAACTTGCTTACTTTGCAAAATTTATAAATATTACCCACAACTATAACATTATATCAAATTTATTCCATAATATTCAAAAATAATATTTATAAAAAAATTCATCTTTATTTATAAACCTCCCTTTCACCCACCTCATCCCAAAGATATCTTTGGAGAACGACACTTTCTTCCATACAACGCTGAATGGAGCCATGCCAATACTTGCTTCGATAAGCTGTTGTTGTAGGAAAACTCCACCAATGGTAAGAACTTGTCCTAACTCCCTTGAAATCAAGGACACAGAGTCTTAATAGATCTTCAAGAGTTTGAATAGTCCTTCCGACCGTCCGTCCATTCCGAGGATGATATGCCGAGCTAAATCGTAAGTCTGTGCCCATAGCTTTTTGCAACTAACCCCAAAATCGAAGTGAATCTTGGGTCTCGATCGAAACTATGGATATCGCATACCATGCGATCTTACAATCTCGTTTATGTACATACGAAGCAAGATGTTCAAGTGTATAAGTTTTCGTATCGGAAAAATGAGCAGACATGGTCAATCTGTAACGCCCCCAAAATTAGGTATACGTCACCCATCTTGGGTCGCCACTTACATGGTACATATAAATTCAAATACAACTTACTAATATAATCGCTGTGTACAATACGACATAAAGCGTGAGTTTGAATACAAATATTGTCTACTAGATATTATACAAACTCAAAAGGAGTCCTCATTACAACTATTATCACACTATTTCGCTGAATAGTGAGGACTACTAATGCTATCCTCCTCGACCATTACTCCGTTCCCGACTCGTCTCAAATTTATGTTCTCATTTCAAGAGAACGGTGAAAGAAAGGGTGAGCTCAACTAGCCCAAGAAGAAATATTATGACTAAGATAATGCGTAATAAATTATCATTAGCCTTCACACCTGTTAAACCGATAAAATACAATAGGCGACCGGTTTAATCGCAATGTGAATATGTAATCCATTAAAAGAGTCAAGTAGAGAATAAAATCTACTATCTTTTAGGTTTTAAAAGGTTTTATCAATTTTTATCATTTGAGACTCAAATTTTAATAAATAAACCACCACATCTAATCATCCCTGCATTACTGGCCAAGGATTTTCATCAAGTTATCAATGGTCATGACTATACCGAATCACCCCCGGTCATAATCATACCAAAACTATCCATCATTTGCATTATGAGCCATCGAGAACTTTTGTCACATCATTTATATCAAGTCATGATTATACCGATTGATCCTCGGTCATAATCATACTAAGTTCATCTATGCACGTAAGCCAAAGATAACATAATATAAATGAGGATGATGATAATGACATAATAATTCAATAAAACAAATTCAAGAATTATTTAATCCAGCGAATTATTAACGCCCAAATTGTCAACATAATCTTGCTTTAGAGTAAAATTCAAGAATGATCAAGAATATTTCCGTGAAAGATATTGGATGAAACGCAAATATCAAGGATATTCTACTAATTTCATGGAGTATAAAAGTCAAAGTTTTAACCAACCTGGGTATAATAAAGAATGGAATAACAAAAGAAATCACCACGCATGCGCAGATTACAGACAAAAGTTATTCCAATGTAATAATAATAATGTAAGTGAAAGTCGTGAAATTCTGCAACCGATGGATGTTCCAACAGAATAATAAAAGCGGAATGATAAAGTCCTGTAAAACACATGCGACAGGATGTTCCAGCGAGAATAATAAAGAGCGGAACCAGTGGGTGTAAAACACATGATGGATGTTCCAATGAATAATAGAAGAATGTCACCAAGTATAGGTAAATCACAGATACAAAGTTATTCCAACGAGTAATAATAAGCAATGGAATAACATAAGGATTTCACCAAGTATAGGTATGCGTATCACACAGGTTATGTATATGGTATGCCACTTTTACAAAGTTATTCAATGTAATAATAGTGAATGGAATAATGTAAGTTCTTCTGAAGAAAGAATAACACCCTTACCGTAAAAAGAACCTGAATATAGAAGTAGTGAATCAAAGTTGTAATACTCTTCTTCTTTCTATAATTTTCTCTCTATAGCTTCTCTATAATTTCTCTCTGTAGTTTCAATGAATTCGTAAGAAAATAATGAAGGAATGAGCTTCATTTATAGGAAAATGGAATGCATAGTAACTAATCCATGAACGGTCTGATTGATTTACTTTTAATCTGACGATTCCATATTTAAAGAAAATCTTTTAAATAAAATATAATATATTCTATTTATATAAAAACATTTTACTATGCAAACACTATACAATACTATGCAAAACACTATGCAAAACACTACGCAACACTATAATAAAATATAATATATTCTATTTATGTAATAACTTTAATAAAGTATTCTATTTTATATAAAGATGTTTCGCTTTTATTACGTTAATAATACTGAATAAAACAAAACGTCATTATCGCTATAATAATTCATATTATTAATCGATAATAATGGAATCAAACCGAGGTGACTTCTCACATAAGCATCAATAATCAATACCGTGTTGCTACTTATGCAACCACACGACATCGTATTTTTTTTACTACTGAGTAGTTCAACAAGAACTACAGTAAAACTTCCGCCGTTATTTCAATAAAATATTTTTTATGCGTTTTTCAATCCGATAATAATTTCTGCTAGGTCCACCAATGATTGAGTCATTGCATTTAATATTCCTCGCTAAACCGAATATTCCCCGACCAATCGAATATAATATAACCACTTGCATACTTTGCAAAATTTATAAATACTACCCACAACTATAATATTATCTTAAATTCACACCATAATATTAAAAAAATTATTTCAACAAAATTTAAATCTTTATTGATAAAATCTGGGGTCTCACAATCTCCCTCCTTATGGAATTTCGCCTCGAAATTAGAATGCGATACACTGTATGATAAAGAGGTGAGGTACCTCAATACCTTTATCGTTAAAAATATTAAATTCATCTTGCAATCCGCCAAAGATATTCATTAACAATTCATCTTTGCACTATGTGCCAAAGATATACAATCAGAAACCAATAATGCCGAGACTCACGATTAATAGTATCACAACCATGAATTATCCATGATCATCGCTAAGGATATTCGTGTTTTTCAATTACTGGCCATGATTATACCAATAATCCGTGGTCATAATCATACCAAGTCTATCAATGCACTACGGCCTAAAGATGACTTTTTACCACATCAATGAATTAATATTTCATTCTTGAGACTCATTTCAATAATTAATCCATATCATCGAATCATCCCCGCACTACATTTAAGGATATTCATTAAGATCACGACCACAAATTATCCATGCACTCACTACCAAAGATAATTGTGTTTTCAATTACAGTTATGATTATACCGAACAATCCTCGGTCATAATCATACCAAGTCCATCTATGCTCTATGAGCCATTGTATGACTTTTTAAAAAAATATAAACATGAGGATAATGATATAAAGAATCAATCAAATAAGATAAAGGATAAATATTAAACATTTATAATATAATTTATCCAGATTCAAGAATATCCCATGTTATCAATCACTTAATAATCTCATAATCTAATATCATTAATATTATACCAATATTTTAATCACTTAAATTTATAAACAATTTATCTCAATTGTTTACGCTTTTACCATATATAATGCATTTAATCATTCAAAATGCCATACTCATAAGATATCATTACCAATTATCAAATCCTCAAAAAATATGCATATACTCTATATAGGATTCTCTAGCCATAAAATCCTATTTTCAACTTTGTTACTTCACATAACATATTTAACTCATATGTTCAGAATTAAACTATTTTCATGAAAATACCAAATCAGTCCCAAAAATATTTCTTTTCTGGGATTTAGCATAATATAGTCCCATGATGAAAATATATTTTTCTCGGAATTTTAAAATTCATTTACTATTTTTCAAAATCAATTTCTAATTAATTCCTTAAGAAATTAGCTACCTCAAGTTTAACTCCAAAAATTCCCAAATCTTGGCAGGACCTTACACATGTTAACATGAGCTTCTAGTTTAAATTTCATGGTCATCTGAGTTATAAAACTCAGGTTATAGCATTTTTCAGGTGGGAAAACCTAAATATTGAAATAGTCATAACTTTTTCATTTTAAGTCGAATGAGATCATTTTTGGACAGGAGATACTTTTATACCATATACCTTCATGTCCCAAAAGGCCAGAATTTTTCTCATAATTTAAGTGGCCGAAACAGCCCTTAAAGTTTCATGGCAGTAGCATTTTGAAATTTACAGCTTTGGCCTCCTTTGCTAAAATCAGTCCACACAAAAATCTACAACACCTTTTCCAGTAATTCCACTTGGATTAGTTAGGTAACTCATAGATCTAACTCTAGGATTTGACCACATTAAAAAATTCAAAATATAATAGGAGATATGGTCAATTGAATTTCATGTTATGTTTTTCACTAAAATCGATTTTCAACTCTTTGTGATTTCTAAGAAACTTTCATGTTTTCACATACTAACCAACATAACTCATCATAAAACTTACTAATACTTCATATACCCATGATTTTCATTAGTCCAATGCTTTTATTATGACTTTCATCATAATTCTCGTAAATGATCCTTTTAGTTGAAGAAATATTTGAGGGTTTAAGAAATGAGTTTTTTGTCTTGGGTCAATACAAAATTCGATTTCACGCTTCTAAGTAGGCTAAGAAGTCTTCATGAATATGCCAGGAAATTTATTAATAATAGAAATATCATTCAAAACTGTGACTCTCATTCAAGACTTGGATAGTACGTCACATTGATACCAACTGTGACTTCTATCCCTTAACCTAGATAAAGACCTCACAATGATACCTATAAACTTGCCATCTTCAAATATGACGTCGCCATGTGAAAGTCCGGCTTCATTGCATTCCACACAAGGAAGTCAACAACGAAAGGATCGGGCTCTTTACTTATGACTTGATATAACAGTGATTAACTTTAGGATTTGGTTACTTTGAATTCGTATAACAGGTTGGTTAGGAATATGAAAGCTAACAACCTTACAAAAAGAATAATGAGTAGTTAACCAATTGATTCCTAAAATCACATCAAAGGCAAGTATTTTCAAAGAGATAAGATCGTGAAAGTGTTTATTTGAATTAAACAAGATTTAAAAATAGTAGCGGTAACGAAGGCTCCTACTAACGAAGTTTCAACCAATAAGTCAAAGTCTAACTTCTCCGGAGTCAAATTTAAACGTTGACACAACTAGGTGAAATAAAAGAGTGGGTAGAATCGGTATCTAACACGGTATAGACTTCGCAAGAGCTTATGATTAACTTACCCGTGATAATTTTATTCGGGTTCCTCGTCACGAAAAAAAAAAGCTCTCTTAAACTACTGGCTTTGGTTTGTCTGGGGACTGACCTTTGGTGGCTCCATCCTAGTTGAATTTGTCTTGATGGCGACAAAATCGAGCTAAGTGACCTTCTCTTCCACAATTATAACATGCTTTTGACGGCATGGCGCGATTCGGACTAATGTGTCCCTCTCTCCGCATTTGAAGCATATGATAGGTGGTCCTTCTCCTTCCTTAACAACAAGTCTTTGGTGTTGACATCTTTCCATCATTGTTGAATCTCCTTTTTGAAATGTCCATTCTTATTATTTTGGCCCCGATTACCACCAAGTGGTTACCATATCCGCCCTGTTGATTCCCTCCACGCTTGTTGTCACCGCTGATGACTACTCGCTAGTATTATAATTTTGTTTACCGCTTCTCTTTTAGTTGCGTTGACTCGTTATCGCTTCCACTAATCGAGCCCTATTTACAACATCTCTGAATAAAAACACAGTTTATGAGAAATAAGATGTTGACGATCTCCGCTTCAAACCTCTTAAAAACATTGGCGCCATTCTCTTCATTATCCACCAAGTGGGACGTGAACCGTGATAACTCCGCAAATTTTGCCTCGTATCATACACACTGGCCATATTGTTTTGTTCCAACTTGATAAACTCCACCTCCTTCATGTGGCGTAATACTTTCGGAAAGTATTTGTCGTTGAATGTACTCCCGGAACTTCTCCCAAGATATCTTCAAGACAACAAAGTTGAGTCGCTTTTACCGATTCCCACCAAGAATAATCGCATTCTCCGCAACATAAAGCGGCAAAAGGAACCTTTTGCTTCCCGAGCATCCCAAGACATCAAATATCTTGGTAACTGCTTTATCCATGCTTCCGCCGTAAGTGGTTTTGCTTCCTTAAACTCCGGTGGTCCCAGCTCCTTGAATTGTTTAGCGGTGACCGCCCGAGAGTTTTCCGTGTTTCCACCTACGTTTTGGACAGGAGTCGCTTTCGCCTGATGTTGCATGAATTCTAAAAACCTTTTAAACGTACCGTCGTTCGTCAATTGATCAGTATTGTTGTTTACAGGAGGATTATCGCCATCCTGTTGCACATTGTCCTGATTATTGATCTGTGGAGAATCAACAGTCTCTTGTGCTCCATTGCTATTCTCAACATTCTCGGATGCCATTTTCAAACACTGCCACAAAATAAGGGTTAATTGACATGCAACATATTATCACTATACTCTGACTGACCAATCAAATACCAAATAAACTTAGGTAGGTCATACTAGCGAAGGTATTCCCTGCCTCCCTCCTAGTACTATTCTCACATCTTAGCCAGGGATCATATCCCTAAGCTCTGATACCAACTGTGACGCCCCCAAAATTAGGTATACGTCACCCATCTTGGGTCGCCACTTACATGGTACATAAATTCAAATACAACTTACTTAATATAACTGCTGTGGTACAATACGACATAAACCGTGAGTTTGAATACAAATATTGTCTACTAGATATTATACAAACTCAAAAGGAGTCCTCATTATAACTATTATCACACTATTTCACGTAATAGTGAGGACTACTAATGCTATCCTCTCGACCATTACTCCATTCCCCGACTCGTCCCAAATTATGTTCTCATTTCCAAGAGAATAAAGTGAAAGAAAGGGTGAGCTCAACTAGCCCAAGAAGAAATATTATGACTAAGATAATGCGTAATAAATTATCATTAGCCTTCAACAAATGTTAAACCGATAAAATACAATAAATAACCAGTTTAATCTGCAGCTGAATATGCAATCCATTAAAAGAGTCAAGTAGAGAATAAAATCTACTATCTTTTAGGTTTTAAAAGGTTTTTATCAATTTTATCATCGAGACTCAAATTTTAATAAATAAACCACCACATCTAATCATCCTCGTACCACGGTCAAGGATTTTCATCAAGTTATCAATAAATTGACTATATCTATAGAATCACCCTCGGTCATAATCATACCTAAAAACTATCCATCAACGCATTACATGTGCCATCGAGAAATTTTGTCACATCATTTATATCAAGTCATGATTATACCGATTGATCCTCGGTCATAATCATACTAAGTTCATCTATGCAACGAAGCCAAAGATAACATAATATAACATGAGGATGATGATAATGACATAATAATTCAATAAAACAAATTCAAGAATTATTTAATCCATGTATTATTAATGTCCAAATTGTCAACATAATAATTTGTTTCAGAGAGTAAAATTCAAGAATGATCGGAAGAATATTTCCGTGAAAGATCTTTGGATGAAACGCAAATATCAAGGATATTCTACTAATTTCATGGAGTATAGAAGTCAAAGTTTTAACCAACCGGGTATAATAAAGAATGGAATAACAAAAGAAATCACCATGCATGCAGTATTGCGATAGATAAAGTTATTCCAATGTAATAATAATTCGTAACGAGTGTCGTAACAATGAGAACGGGTCAATAAAAGATGAACCAAGATGTTCCGGGATGTTCAACAGAATAATAAAGACGGAACCAGTCCCCAAAAAACACATGACATGTGATGTTCCAACATGTAATAATAAAGAGCGGAACCTGTGTCCGGTGTAAAACACATGCATGTGATCTTCCAACATAATAATAAGAATGTCACCATGTGTATAGGTAAATCACAGATACAAAGTTATTCCAATGTAATAATAAGAATGGAATAACATATAAGGATTTCACCAAGTATAGGTACGTGCACAGATACAAAGTTATGTATAGGGTATGCCACTTTTACAAAAGTTATTCCAATGAATAATAGTGAATGGAATAATGTAAGTTCTCTTCTTGAAGAAGAAAGAATAACACCCCTTACCGTAAAAAGAACCTAATATAGAAGTAGTGAAGTAGAAATATAATACTCTTCTTCTTTCTATAATTTTTCTCTATCTTTCTCTCTATAATTTCTCTCTGAGTTTCAATGAATTAATTAAGAAAATAATGAAGGAATGAGCTTCTATTTATAGGAAAATGGAATGCATAGTAATTAATCCATTGAACGGTTCAGTATTGATTTACTTTAACTCGATTTTATCCATATTTAAAGAAAAATCTTTTAAATAAAATATAATATATTCTATTTATATAAAAACATTTTACTATGCAAACACTATACAATACTATGCAAAACACTATGCAAAACACTACGCAACACTATGCATAATAAAATATAATATATTCTATTTATGTAATAACTTTAATAAAGTATTCTATTTTATATAAAGATGTTTTACTGTTTTATTACGTTAATAATACGAATAAAACAAAACGTCATTATCGCTTATAATAATTCATATTATTAATCGATAATAATGGAATCAAACCGAGTGACTTCACATAAAGATCAATAATCAATACCGTATGTATCTATGCAACCACACGACATCGCATTTTTTACTACCGAGTAGTTCAACAAGAACCACGGTAAAACTTCCGCCGTTATTTCAATAAAATATTTTGTCGTTTTCTCAATCCAACAATAATTACATCGTAAGGGTCCACCAATGATTGAGTCATTGTATTTAATATTTCCCGCTAAACCGAATATTCCCACCAATCGAATATAATATAACCACTTGCATACTTTGCAAAATTTATAAATACTACCCACAACTATAATATTATCTTAAATTCACACCATAATATTAAAAAAATTATTTCAACAAAATTTAAATCTTTATTGATAAAATCGGGGTCTCACACAATCTATCAACAATGATCCAAATCGCATCAATGCCTTGAGAAACCTTAGGAAGACTTGAACGAAATCCATGGTAATGTGCTCCCACTTCCATTACGGAATTTCAAGTGGTTCTGATGGACCTTTTGGTACTTGATGCTCCGCTTTAACTCGTTGACAAGTTAGACACCTTGAGAAAACAAGTATTATCTCTCTCTTCATATTGCTCCACCAAAATGTATGGCCGAATATCATGATACATTTTGGTACTCCTGTGATGGATTGCAAATGGTGTGTCATGCGCCTCCATCATGATATTATACTTTAAATCGTGGTCGTTAGGAACACAAAGTCCGGAGTTGACTCAAAGTATTCCTTCTTCATCGATTCTTGCTTCCTAAGATAAGACCTTCTTGCACTTTTTTCCTCATCATGCATCGTCACCTGTGTCCGTAGCTTGAAGCGACTTTAACTTTATCGATTAAAGTCGGTTCTACTCAGATACTCATTTATCATCACATGCGTCCACGAGTCTTTAACTCTATCTCCATCCTTTGCAAGTCACACAAAATGGGCCTTTGCGTTGACAATATCGCACTCAGATTGCATATGATGATTTTCTACTCAATGCGTCGACTACCACGTTTCGCTTTTCGGGATGGTATTGGATGGTATGATCATAATCTTTCAGCAGATTCAAGCCAACGTCGTTGTCGCATGTTGAGTTCCTTTTGAGTGAAGAAATATTTGAGGCTTTTATGATCCGTAAAGATCTCCACTTTCTCCCCATACAAGTAATGCCTCCAAATTTTAAGTGCTGAAGACAACAACCGCCAACTCTAGATCATGAGTAGGATAATTCCTCTCATATTCTTTGAGTTGTCGCGAGGCATAGGCTATAACTTTTCCATGTTGCATAAGAACACATCCCAACCCTTTTGCTCAAGCATCATTTGTAGATGACAAATCCTCCGAGCGGATGGTATTATCGAACAGTCTTTGAAATAAGTCTCCTCTTAAGTTCTTGAAAACTCTTCTCACATTCTTCGCTCCAACCGAACTTTGTATCTTTCCGAGTCATTTGAGTCAATGGAGTAGCGATTCGAGAAAATCCTTCCACGAATCTCCGATAATAACCAATTAAACCGAGAAAGCTACGACTTGATCCATCGATTTAAGTTGTTCCCACTTTGAATAGCTTCAATCTTTCTTTGGGTCAACAGATATTCCATGACTTGATACCACGTGCCCAAGGAATGCTACTTCTTCTGCCGTAACTCGCGATTTCTTCAACTTGGCATAAAGCTTATATTCACGAAGCTTTTGGAGTGTCACCTCAAGTGTTGCTTTCATGATCTTCACGGCTTTTGGAATAAATAAGGATGTCATCAATAAAGACGACCACAAAGTGATCTAAATATTCCTTGAATACTCGGTTCATCATATCCATGAAGGCAGTAGGAGCATTAGTCAATCCAAAGGACATGACTAGGAATTCATAATGCCTGTACCGAGTTCTGAAAGCCGTCTTTGGAATGTCAGCGGTTCTAATCTTCAATTGGTGATATCCTAACTAAGATCAATCTTTGAAAAGAATTTGGCTCCTTGCAATCGGGTCAAACAGTCATCAATACGTGGCAATGGATACCTATTTTGATGGTGACATGATTCAACTCCCGATAATCAATACAAAGTCGCATACTCCCATCTTTCTTCTTCACGAATGTAACAGAGAGCACCCCAAGGAGAAGTACTAGGACGAATAAAGCCAATGTCTAACAATTCCTGCGCATTGGGTCTTTAACTCACGAAGTTCAATAGAGCCATTCGATATGGGGCTTTGGAAATAGGTTTTCAGACGGGTTCAAGGTCGATACAAAATTCAATTTCACGCCCGGGGTAGGCCAGAAGTTCTTGGGGAATACGTCAGGAAATTTATTAACAATAGGAATATCGTTTAAAACTGACGTATTTTTATTTAAATCTGTGACATGAGCTAAGAAAGCTTGACATCCGCTTTTCAATAAACGAATAGCTTTATGGCTTGAGATGACCGTGATTGATTTTAATGGTTTGGTCGTTTGAATTAAGATAATAGGTTGATTAGGAATATGAAAGCTAACAACCTTACGAAAATAATCAATTTTTGCATGATAAGTAGTTAACCAATCAATCCCTGTAATCACGTCAAATGCAAGTATTTTTAATGAAATAAGATCAACGTGTAATGTGAGGGTACCGATTTGAACCAAACAAGACTTATAAAAATTGGATGTAATGAAGGTTTCTCCCAACGGAGTTTCCACAGATAAGTCAAAGTCTAATTTCTCCGAGTTCAAATTTAATCGATGAGCGCAAGTAGGAGAAATAAAAGAATGGGTAGAACCCGTATCAAATAAAGTATAGACTTCATTAGAGTTTATGATAAGCTTACCCGTGATGACCTCATTCGGATTCCTTGCTCTTTGGGAGGTCACAACAAACGCTTCTCCTCAGACTACCGGCTTTTGAATTTTCTCGGGATGGCCTTTGGTGCCTCCATCCTAGCTGAATTTGTCTTGTAAACGACAAAATCGAGCTAAGTGACCTTCTCTTCCACAATTATAACACGCTTTGGATGGCATGACGCAGATTTTGGATCGATGTGTCCTCTCCTCCGCATTTGAAGCATATGATAGGTGGTCTTTCTCCTTCCTTAACAATGGGTCTTTGGTGTCGACGTCTTTCCACCATTGTTGAATCTCCGCTTTGTTGAAATGTCCATTCTTATTGTTTTGGCCCCGATTACCACCAAGTGGTTACCATATCCGCTTTGTTGATTCCTCCACGCTTGTTGTCACCGCTCGATGACTACTCGCCGGTATTATAATTTTGCTTACCGCTTCTTTTTAGTTGTGTTGACTCATTATCGCGTTCCACTAATCGAGCCCTATTTACAACATCCTCGAATACAAACACGGTTTATGAGAAATAAGATGTTGACGTATCTCCGACTTCAAACCTCTTAAAACCATTCGCGCCATTTCTCTTCATTATCCACCAAGTTGGGATTTAAACCGTGATAACTCCGCAAATTTTGCCTCGTATTGCGATACGGGCCATATTGTTTTGTTCCAACTTGATAAATTCCACCTCCTTCATGTGGCGTAATACTTTCGGAAAGTATTTGTCGTTGAACGACTCTGGAACTTCTCCCAAGATATCTTCAAGACAAAGAAGTTGAGTGCGTTTATCGATTCCCACCAAGAATCCGCCTCTCCGCAAATAAAGGTGTGAAGGAACCTTTTGCTCCTCGAGCATCCCAAGACATCAAATATCTTGGTAATCTGCTTTATCCATGCTTCCGCTGTAAGTGGTTTTGGCTCTCCTTAAACTCCGGTGGTCCCGGCTCCTTGAATTGTTTAGCGGTGACCGCCCGAGAGTTTTCGTGTTTCCACCTACGTTTTGGATGAGTCGCTCTACTTTCTTTGTTGCATAAATTGCATAAAGCCTCGAACATTTGATCATTCATCATTTGGTCGTTGTTGTTGTTTGCATGAGGATTGTCGCCTTCTCGATGCACATTATCCGATTATTGATATGTGGTGAATCAACGATCGCTCGCGCTCCATCGCTATTCTCAACATTCTCGGATGTCATTTTCAGACATCGCCACAAAACAAAAGGTTAATTGACATGTAACAAATTATCCCTATCTTCCCGACCAACCAATAAAATAAGACATAAACTTAGGTAGGTCATACTAATGAAGGTATTCCCTCTCTCCCTCCTAGTAGTATTATTCTCACATCTTAGCGTGGATCATATCCCTAAGCTCGATACCAACCGTGACGCCCCCAAAATTAGGTATACATCACCCATCTTGGGTCGCCACTTACATGGTATGTAATTTAAATACAACTTACTAACATAAGCTGCTGGTATAATACGACATAAATCGTGAGTTTAAATACAAATATCGTCTACTAGATATTATACAAACTCAAAAGGAGTCCTCATTACAATTATTATCACACTATTTCGCTGAATAGTGAGGACTACTAATGCTATCTTCAGACCATCACTCGCTTCCCCGACTCGTCCCAAAATATATTCTCATTTTCAAGAGAATAAAGGTGAGAAAGGGTGAGCTCAACTAGCCCAATAAGAAATATTTATGACTAAGATAATGCGTAATAAATTATCAATAGTCTTCAACAATGTTAAACCGATAAAATACAATAGACAACCGGTTTAATCTGCAATGAATACGCAATCCATTAAAAGAGTCAAGTAGAAAATAAAGTCTACTATCTTTTAGGTTTTAAAAGGTTTTTCATCATCTTTGTTATACCGAGACTCACTTTAATAAATATTCTACATCATCGAATCACCCCCACACTACGGCCAAGGATATTCTTTAAGTATCACGACCATAATTATTCATGCACCTACGGGCCAAGAATATTTGTGTATTCATTAATGGTCATGATCATGCCAACAATCGGCCCATCAATGCACTACTACCAATCGAGGATTTTTACCACATCATTTGTAACATTACGGCCATGATTACACCAATAGTCTCTCGGTCATAATCATACCAAGTCCATCTATGCACATGCACACCTGAGCCATGGATGACTTTAAAAAATATAAACATGAGGATGATGACAATGATATAAGAATTCAATAAAACAAGTTCAAGAATTATTTTATCCGGGAATTATTAACGCCCAAATTATCAACACGACATCTTGTTTTGTAGAGTAAAATTCAAGAATGATCGGAAGAATATTTTCATGAAAAGATATTTGGATGAAACGCAAATATCAAGGATATTCCACTAATTTCATGGAGTATAGAAGTCAAAGTTTTAACCAACTGGGTATAATAAAGAATGGAATAACAAAAGAAATCACCATGCATGCGATAGATCTTACGCAGACGAGTTATTCCAATGAGAATAATAAAGAATGGAACTGTGTCGGGTGAAATTCACAAAGCATGATGTTCCAGAATAATAATAAAGACGGAACCCAGATCAGGTGTAAAACACATGATAGGATATTCCAATGAATAATAAAAAGCGGATTTAACTGTGTGTAAAACACATGCATGAGGATGTTCTAACATAATAATAAAAACACAGTCCTGGGTGTAAAACACATGATGAGGATGTTCCAACAGAATAATAATAAAAGACGGAACCAGTCGGGTGTAAAAACACATGCAGCAGGATGTTCCAACAGAATAATAGAAGAATGTCACCAAGTATAGGGTAAACCACTTATACAAAAGTTATTCCAATGTAATAATAAGCAATGGAATAACAACAGTTCTCTTCATGAATAAGAAAGAATAACACCCCTTATATTTGGTAGGAGATTGAATCTGCAAAGAAGTGTAGTAATAAAATACTCTTCTTCTTTTCTCTTATTCTCTCTATACTTTCTCTCTCTATAGCTTGAATGAATTCGTGAAAAATAATGAAGCCCTAGGCCTCTATTTATAGAAGATTTCTAGCTTAAGACCGCCGTGTGAAAAGGCAAGTGGCTCGACGACTAATGATGTGAAAAGAAAAGTGGTTTGGACTTTTGTAATGTGAAGCGACAAGTGGTTCATCAGATAATGTGAAACGACAAGTGGTTCGGACGCGTAATGTGAAACGACAAGTGGTTCGACGTCTCGGTAAAGGTAATTACTATTAACGAAGGTAAATACTATTAACGAAGGTAAAAACTATTCACAAGAAGGTAATTACTTATCGACGAAGGTAAATACTATTCACAAGGGTAATTACTATTGTGAAGGTAATTACTATTGTGAAGAGACTCTTAGATGATGACATATGAGCCCCCATAAAATAATCAAACTTACCACAAATCATTTTTTTTCATCAACACATATTTAATCTTTCAACAATTATTAATCATTTATAACTTGTCGCCTCAATTATTGATTTAATACTATAACATATTATCTGAGATGATCTTGTGACAATAATTGAATCAATAATATAAGAGATATGATGCAAAGAATTATCAGAGTAATAATTGAGCATAAATTGTGGTGACTTCTCACGTAAGCATCAATAATCAATACTGGTAATGCTTCTTACGCAACCACGCCAGACATCGTACTTTTACCACCGGGTAGTTCAACGGCTTTAAATTGGTAATACCTCCGTAGTTATTTTTATAAAATTTTTGTCATTTTCTCAATCCGACAATAATAATTACATTGTAGGGGTCCACCAATGATTGAGCCATTGTATTTAATATTCCCTAACAAAAAGAATATTCCCACCAAATGAATATTTTATAACAACTTGCATACTTTGTAAAAATTTATAAATATTACTCACAACTATAACATTATATCAAATTTATTCCATAATATTCAAAAATAATATTTATAAAAAAATTTATCTTTATTTATAAAATTTGGGTCTTACACCAATAAGTGAGAAATCCTTATTAGAAAGCCCCTCTTTTGGGGAAACGAATGTCGATTAATAGTGTGAATAATAATAATGGTGATGAAGTTTTGTTTTATTAGTATTATTAATGTAATAAAACAAAAAGCTTTTTATATAAAATGAATACTTTTATAAAATTATTTATTTTATTAGACAATAATTAGAATATATTATATTTTATTATGATAGTGTTTTGATATAGTGCTGCATAGTATTTGCAGATAGTAAAATCTTTTTAAAAGTTATTCGTTTTATTAGATTATAAATAGAATATATTATATTTTATTATAAACCAATCTGGACCATCCGTTTAAAGTAAATCGATCTGGACCGTTCATGGATTGGTTACTATTCAGTCCATTCTTGTGATGCCCCCAAAAATAGGTCCACCCGACCCATTCTGAGTCGCCAGATATCACTCTATAATAATTAAATACAACTTCATTTATATAATTGTTGAACTGCGTAGATGCGAGTACGACAACAAATAAGTCATGAGTTTCAATACAAATGTATATAACTCTATGTGCTCGACCACAACCTTACAATGGTATATTACATAAAAGTACGAATTAATAACTGTTTTAGAAATTAAAATCTTTGGGAAGTGCTCAAGAGAAACCTTCAATATGGGAGGCCATGAATCTAAGTTATGATAGATATCATATGCCCAGAGAATTATCTTGGTTAATCCAATAGACCCCAAAGAAAAATGAGAAGATTACTATCATGTTCCTTCCAATGATGAGTCTTCTCTCGACATATAATTATCTCATTGTCTCAAGTGAGAATTATATTTCAAATATACTCCAAGATCATATAGGTAGTGCTTGTAGATATACTCATTAAGTGGATGTGCACAACCTGCCTTTTATGATAATACGAGATTGTATGTCATTAAACATCTTGTATGATAGTGGCAAAACACCTTCCAAAGTTGGGTTCTCATCATCCTATTTTTGTTCACCAAAATCAATTATTAAGTGAAATATGACACGCACATCTTAGGTCCTCAATCCAATTATATATTGCATGTCATGCCATTTTATAATGTATTGAGAAACTTCAACAGTCTCGAACCATCTCACTATTTCCCTGTTATCCCCGCTCGACCCAGCTACACACTTATTACCTGAAAGGAATTGTGAAGCAAAAGGGTGAGCACAACTAACCCAGTAAAGAATATCATGACTAAAGATAATTAAATTATAAATAGCCTTCATCAGTAATAAATCAAAGATTTAGAACATAGGGTAGATGATAAAACTTTTCAACCATAGTTGCAGCGGAACGAGCAATCCATTAGAAGAGTCAAATAGACCATCAGGTCTATTATTTCCTCCATGTTAAAAGTCCACCAATAATGGTTTATCTCGGTAACATCAATCAACAATTCATGTCCACAATCATATGAATAACTCATAATCATAATTGTGATTCTGAATTCCTTTTCGCACCCAGGACGAAGATAATTTACATCACTTATCTTCACCTGAAATATCAAAAATCATGGTTATACCAAATCATAATTCCTGCTCATAATCATACTAATAAATTCATCTTTGCACTACGGCCAAAGATATTCATTAACAATTCATCTTTGCACTACAGGCCAAAAACATACAACTGTATTTTAGAAGAGTCAAGTAGAGCATGATATCTACTATCTTTTACAAATTAAAAGTGTATAATCAATATTTTATTGCTGAGACTCAGCTTAATAAATAATCCACATCATCGAATCACCCCTGAACTACGGCCAAGGATATTCGTTAACACCACATCCATGAATTATACATGCACTACGGCCAAGGATATTCATTATTATCACATCCATGAATTAATATTTCATTCTTCGAGACTCATTTCAATAATTAATCGACATCATCAATTCATCCCCTGCATTATAGGCCAAGGATATTCTTTTAGTATCACGACCATTTAATTATCCATGCACTACGGGCCAAAGATAATCGTGTTTTCATCAACGATCCCGATCATGTCATAAAATAATTCATCTTTGCACCTCGTCAAGAGAATCCATAGCCATAATCATACCAAAATCGTCCATCAATGCACTACTACCAATGATGACTTTTTTTCACATCATTTGTAACATTACGGTCATGATTATACCGAATAATCCCTCGGTCATAATCATACCAAGTCCATCTACATACTACAGCCACATGAGATGACTTTCAACATAATATATACATGAGGATGATGACAATGATATAAATATTAATCAACGAAAACAAGGATAAATATTAAAGACTTTAAATTTATCCAAATATTATCAATCACTTAATAAACTCATAATCAAATATTATTAATATTAAAATAATATTTTAATCACTTCTTAAACGTATAAACAATTTATTTTAATTGTTTACACTTTACCAAATAATGCATTTAATTATTCAAAAATGCCATACTCATAAGATTTCATCACCAATGATCAAATCCGTTATAAAAAATATCTGTATATACCCTATATAGGGTTCCCAAGCCATAAATCCTATTTACCGATTTTCAACTTCACATAACATATTTAACTCATATACTCATAACTAGTGCATTTTTCATGAAAAATACCAAATCAGTCCCAAAAATATTTCTTTTCTGGAATTTAGCAGAATATAATCCCATATTGAACATATATTTTTCTTGAAATTTTTAAAATTCATTTACTATTTTTCAAAATTCATTTTCTAATTATTTCCTTAAGAAATTAGCTACCTCAAGTTTAACTCCAGAAATTTCCAAATCTTGGCAGGATCTTACACATGTTAACGTGATCTTCCAGTTTAAATTTCAAGGTCATTGGAGTTATAGAACTCCGGTTATAGCATTTTTTCGTCGGAAAAACCTAAATATTGAAATGGTCATAACTTGCTCATTTTAAGTCGGAATGAGCTTATTTTTGGCCAGGAGGTACCTTATACCGTATAATTTCATGTCCCAAAAGGCCAGAATTTTTCTCACAAATTAAGTGGCCGAAACATCCCTTACAAAATTATGGACAGTAGCTTTTTGCTATTTTCCAGCTTTTGACTCCTTTGCTAAAAACAGTCCACACAAAAATCTACAACACCTTTTCTAGTGATTCTACTTGGATAAGTTAGTAAACTCATAGATCTAACTCTAGGACTTGACCACACTCAAAAATTCGAAATATCATAGGAGATATGGTCAATTGAATTTCATGTTCCATTTTCACCAAAATCTGATTTTCAACTCTTTGTGATTTCTAAGAAACTTTCATGTTTTCTCATAATAACCAACATAACTCATCATAACACTTACTAATAATTCATATACCCATGATTTTTATCTGTCCAATGCTTTTATTATGACTCTCATCATAATTAATGTAAACAGATCATTTCCACAATTTAATAAGGAATGAATACAAAGGATCATTCACCATGCATGTGGTAATCCACACAGCGAGTTATTCAACAGAATAATAAAGAATGGAATAATGAAGGATTCACCATGCATGCGATAGACCGCATGCAGATAGGTTATTCCCAATAGAATAATAAATAATGGAACCGGGTTCCAGAACGCATGCGATGTGATATTCCGGCGAGAATAATAAAGAATGGAATAATAATGTAATTCACCGTGCATGCGATAAAACGCAGAGACAAAGTTATTCAAATGCATAATAATAAATAATGGAACCGTGTCCGGCGTAAACACATAGACAGGATATTTCGGCGAATAATAAAGAATGGAATAACAACGAAATCACCGTAAATGCGATAGACCAAGTGACGAGACGGGTTATTCTAATGAGAATAATAAATAATGGAACGAGTCAAGGCGTAAGAATGCATGACGATATATTAACGAATAATAAAGAATGGAATAATAGAAGAATTTCACCTATATATGCGGTGCTTCAGATAAGCAAAGTTATTCCAATGAATAACAAAGAATGGAATAATAGAAGAATTTTACCATGTATGCGGTTATTAGCAAAGCAAAGTTATTCAACATAATAATAAAGAATGGAATAACAACTCTTACAAGTATTGAAAGAAATAATTCTCTTCATGAATACGAAAGAATAATACCCCTTACGAGTACAACAAATAATATCCCTTACCTCAAAAGAAGACTAGATACTGGAATAGTGAGGTAGCAGACTTCTCTTCTTCTTTCTCTCTATAATTTCTCTCCATAATAATTGCTCTAAAGCTTTAGTGAATCGGTGAGAAATTAAGGAAAAATGAGCTTCTATTTATAGAAAAACATAGTTTCGATAATTGCATGTTTTGGGACTCGAAAAATTACAGTACAATACCTCCAACTTTTTTTTCATTTTTAATTTAGTCCTGCAAGTATTATCAAACTTGCACCACCTCCCCTAATAGTAAATAATGTGAATCAATAGTTCATTCATGTGACTCAATAGTATAATCATGTAAAAATATGAATTACAAGATATAGTACTCTATCTATCTATACCTATATTTTTAACTTAGTCATGCAAGTATTATCAATCTTGCACTAACTCCCCTAATAGTAAGTGAATGTGACTCAATAGTACACACATGTGAGCAAATAGTTATATAAGCATGTGAATTAGTAGCAATTAATTGCTCATTTATCCGATAAATTACCCGATTTATCAATGTAACCCTTAGACATCAATTATCATCGGAATAGATGTCAATTTCAACTAACACCAATAATCTCATCACAATGGAACTATCAAATTCATCTTTAATCAACACGAACTTATTCATCATTAATATTATAACTCACAATATTTAACAACCGTGTCGTTCCTGGAAGAGGGGGCTTCCAGATAAGGATTTCTCCTTATTGGCGCCTTGATTAGGTGACTAAACCTCTCTTGTGTAACTTAGACATTGTAAATATTGTAATTTAATAATATGAATAACTTTGTCGTCTCAATTATTGATTTAATAATATATCATATAATGCAGATGATACTGTGGCAATAATCGAATCAATAATATGAGAGAGATATGATGCAAAAGCAATTATTGTAGTAATAATTGAGTATAATCTGAGTGACTTCTCAAATAAGCATCAATAATCGATCATGTGTGCTCTTATGCAACCACGCGTATTTTACCAACCGATTATTTTATAACAACTTGCTTACTTTGCAAAATTTTTACATATCACCCTTAACTTTAACCTTTATCAATTTAACCATTTACTAAATAGAATAATTATAAGAAAATTGAATACTTTCATTTTATAAAATTCGGGGTCTCACAATCTCCCCTCCTTATTAAATTTCGCCCTCGAAATTTACGTACCTGATAGTTCGAAGAGATGAGAATACCTTGCTTTCTTTTTGGATTATACCTTCCCGGTTATATCCTATGTATCATAATTTTTCCATTGCTCATCTCCTGTATCATTCTAAAATATACCTTCAAAACAAAGGTTAATTTACATATCACAAATTGTCAACTTATCAAGTAAAAATTTTGGCTTAGGTAAGTCACACCCTAGCGAAGTATATTACTCGTCTCTCCCCTCCTAGTTCTAGACTAATATCTCGCCAAATGACGACTATATCCCTAAGCTTTGATACCAATTGTGATTCCCCAAAAATAGGTCCACCCGACCCATTACGAGTCATGAGATATCACTCTATAAAAATTAAATACAACTTCATTTATACAACTGTTGAACTGTCATGCAGAGTACGACAACAGATAAGCTGTGAGTTTCAATACAAATGTATGTAACTCTCATGTGCCTCGACCACAACCTTACAATGGTATATTACATAAAAGTACAGTCAATAACTGTTTTAGAAATTAAAATCTTTGGGAAGTGCTCAAGGAAACCTTCGTATATGGGAGGCCATGAATCTAAGTTATGATAGATATCATATGCCCAGAGAATTATCCTTGGTTAATCCAATAGACCCCAAAGAAAAACGAGAAGATTACTATCATGTTCCTTCCAATGATGAGTCTTCTCTTGACATATAATTATCTCAGTTGTCTCCAAGTGAGAATTATATTTCAAATATACTCCAAGATCATATAGGTAGTGCTTGTAGATATACTCAGTAAGTGGATGTGCGCAACCCTGTCTTATGATAATACGAGATTGTATGTCATTAAACATCTTGTATGATAGTGGCAAAACACCCTTCCAAAGTTGGGTTCTCATCATCCTATTTTTGTTCACCAAAATCAATTATTAAGTGAAATACGACACGCACATCTTAGGTCCTCAATCCAATTATATATTGCATGTCATGCCATTTTATAATGTATTGAGAAACTTCAACAGTCTCGAACCATCTCACTATTTCCCTGTTATCCCCGCTCGACCCAGCTACACACTTATTACCTGAAAGGAATTGTGAAGCAAAAGGGTGAGCACAACTAACCCAGTAAAGAATATCATGACTAAAGATAATTAAATTATAAATAGCCTTCATCAGTAATAAATCAAAGATTTAGAACATAGGGTAGATGATAAAACTTTTCAACCATAGTTGCGTGAACGAAGCAATCCATTAGAAGAGTCAAATAGACCATCAGGTCTATTATTTCCTCCATGTTAAAAGTCCACCAATAATGGTTTATCTCGGTAACATCAATCAACAATTCATGTCCACAATCATATGAATAACTCATAATCATAATTGTGATTCTGAATTCCTTTTCGCACCCAGGACGAAGATAATTTACATCACTTATCTTCACCTGAAATATCAAAAATCATGGTTATACCAAATCATAATTCACGCTTTCATAATCATACTAATAAATTCATCTTTGCACTACTGACCAAAGATATTCATTAACAATTCATCTTTGCACTATGTGCCCGAGCATATACAATTGTATTTTAGAAGAGTTAAGTAGAGCATGATATCTACTATCTTTTACGGAATTAAAAGTGTATAATCAATATTTTATTGTTGAGACTCACTTAATAAATAATCCACATCATCAAATCACCCCAACTTACTGCCGAGGATATTCGTTAATATCACATCCATGAATTATACATGCACTACGGCCAAGGATATTCATTATTATCACATTTATGAATTAATATTTCATTGCTGAGACTCAGCTCAATAATTAATCGACATAATCAATTCATCCCTACACTATAGGCCAAGGATATTCTTTTAGTATCACGACCATGAATTATCCATGCACTACGGGCCAAAGATAATCGTGTTTTCATCAACGGTCCTGATCAATTTCTAATTATTTCCTTAAGAAATTAGCTACCTCAAGTTTAACTTCAGAAATTCCCAAATCTTGGCAGGATCTTACACATGTTAATGTGAGCTTCCAGTTTAAATTTCATGGTCATCGGAGTTATAAAACTCTGGTTATAGCATTTTTCGTCGAAAAAACCTAAATATTGAAATGGTCATAACTTGCTCATTTTAAGTCGGAATGAGCTCATTTTTGGACAGGAGGTTCTTTATACCATATACTTTCATGTCCCAAAACGCCGGAATTTTTCTCACAAATTATGTGGCCGAAACAGCCTTTACAAAATTATGGGCAGTAACTTTTTGCTATTTTCCAGCTTTTGACTCCTTTGCTAAAAACAGTCCACACGAAAATCTACAACACTTTTTCTAGTGATTCCACTTGGATAAGTTAGTAAACTCATAGATCTAACTCTAGGACTTGATCACACTCAAAATTTGAAATATAATAGGAGATATGGTCAATTGAATTTCATGTTCCATTTTCACCAAAAATCGATTTTCAACTCTTTGTGATTTCTAAGAAACTTTCATGTTTTCTCATAATAACCAACATAACTCATCATAACACTTACTAATAATTCATATACCCATGATTTTTATCTCGTCAATGCTTTTATTATGACTCTCATCATAATCAATGTAAGCAGATCATTTCCACAATTTAATAAGGAATGAATACAAAGGATCATTCACCACGCATGTGGTAATCCACACGCAGGCAAAAGTTATTCTAATGAGAATAATAAAGAATGGAATAATGTGAAGTATTCACCATGCAAATGCGATAGTACGCACGTATAGGTTATTACCAATGAATAATAAATAATGGAACCGTGTCCCGCGTAAACGTTACATTTATGAGGATATTAACGCAGAATAATAAAGAATGGAATAACAATGAGAATTCACCATGCGATGCGATAGACCGCAGAGACGGGTTATTCAAAGCAGAATAATAAATAATGGAACCCGGTCCGCACAGAACGCATAAACAGGATATTAAACGAGAATAATAAAGAATGGAATAACAAGCGAGAAATCACCGTGCATGCGATAGACCACACATTACATAAAAGTTATTCTAACAGAATAATAAATAGTGGAACCCAGTCAAAGCGTAAATGCACAATCAGGATATTCCTACGAATAATAAAGAACGGAATAATAGAAGAATTTCACTATATATGCGATTGCTTAGATAAACAGCGAGTTATTCCAATGAATAACAAAGAATGGAATAATAGAAGAATTTTACCGTGTATGCGATACTTAGCGTAAACAAAGAGTTATTCCAACATAATAATAAAGAATGGAATAACAACTCTTACAAGTATTGAAAGAAATAATTCTCTTCATGAATCGAGAAAGAATAATAATACGAAGTACAATAATACCCTTTACCTCAAAAGAAGACTAGATCTTTGGAATAGTGAGGTAGTAGACTTCTCTTCTTCTTTCTCTCTATAATTTCTCCATAATAATTGCTCTAAAGCTTTAGTGAATTGGTGAGAAATTAAGGAAAAAATGAGCTTATTTATAGGAAAACATAGTTTCGATAATTGCACATTTTGGGACTCGAAAAATTACAAAGACAATACCTCCAACTTTTTTTTCATTTTTAATTTAGTCATGCAAGTATTATCAAACTTGCACCACCTCCCCTAATAGTAAATAATGTGAATCAATAGTTCATTCATGTGACTCAATAGTATAATCATGTAAAAAATATGAATTACAGTATAGTACCTCCATCTATACCTATATTTTTAACTTAGTCATGCAAGTATTATCAATCTTGCACTAACTCCCCTAATAGTAAGTGAATGTGACTCAATAGTACACACATGTGAGCAAATAGTTATATAAGCATGTGAATTAGTAGCAATTAATTGCTCATTTATCCGATAAATTACCCGATTTATCAATGTAACCCTTAGACATCAATTATCATCGGAATAGATGTCAATTTCAACTAACACCAATAATCTCATCACAATGGAACTATCAAATTCATCTTTAATCAACACGAACTTATTCATCATTAATATTATAACTCACAATATTTAACAACCAGGTCGTTCCCAGGAAAGAGGGGGCTTTCCGATAAGGATTTCTCCTTATTGGCGCGCAATTAGGTGACTAAACCTCTCTTTGACAGAACTTCTAGACATTGTAAATATTGTAATTTAATAATATGAATAACTTTGTCGTCTCAATTATTGATTTAATAATATATCATATAATGCAGATGATACTGTGGCAATAATCGAATCAATAATATGAGAGATATGATGCGTGCAATTCTTTGTAGAGCAATAAATGAGTATAAGCGAGTGACTTCTCAAATAAGCATCAATAATCGATCTTGTGTGCTACTTATGCAACCACGCGTATTTTACCATTCGATTATTTTATAACAACTTCTAACTACTTTGCAAAATTTTACATAGAATATATTATATTTTATTATGCGTAGTTTTTGCATAGTGTTTTTGCATAGTGTTGCATAGTGTTTGCATAGTAAAATGTTTTATATAAATAGAATATATGATATTTTATTTAAAAGATTTTGCTTTAAATATGGACCGTCAGATTAAAGTAAATCAATCTGGAATGGTTAAATGGATTAATTCTTATGCATTCTATTTTCTATAAATGAAGCTCATTCCTTCATTATTTTCTTACGAATTCTTTGAAACTCAGAGAGAGAAATTATAGAGAAGCTATAGAGAAAATCTATAGAGAGAAAGAAGAAGAGTATACGGTACTTCACTACTTTGATATCCGGTGTCTTTTACGGTGAGGGATATTATTTGTTGTACCCGTAAGAGGGTGTTATTCTTTCTTATTCATGAAGAGAACTTACATTATTCCATTCATTATTATTACATTGGAATAACTTTGTAAAAGTGGCATACCCTATACATAACCTTTATATCTGTGGATATTACCTATACTTGGTGAAATCCTTATATTATTCCATTCTTATTTATTACATTGGAATAACTCGTATATCGCGGAATCCCCTATACTTGGTGATCTTCTTCATTATTCCATTCTTTATTATTACATTTGGAATATCACATGCGTGTGTCTTATCAGGACTGGTTCCATTGTTTATTATTCCACATTTATTATTACATTTGGAATATCACCGTCGTGTGTTTTACAGGACACGGTTCCATTGTTTATTATTATTCAACATTTATTATTTACATTGGATCATCATCTTGGTGAATTGAATTTTGACACGGTTCCGATTATTATTATTACATTGGAATAACTCATACATGCAAGCACCGCATGCATGGTGATTTTCTATGTTATTCCATTCTTTATTATACCGGTTAGTTAAAACTTTGACTTTATACTCCATGAAATTAGTAGAATATCTTTGATATTTCGTTCCATCCGATATCTTTTCATGGAAATATTCTTACGATCATTCTTGAATTTTACTCTACAAAAAAAAGATCATGTTGACAATTTGGACGTTAATAATTCCTGGATAAATTAATTCGTGAACTTGTTTTATTGAATTATTATGTCATTGTCATCATCCTCATGTTATATTATGTTATCTTTGGCTTACGTGCATAGATGAACTTAGTATGATTATTGTGACGCCCCCAAAATAGGTCCATTCCATCCAACCCATTACGAGTTGTCAATACATGGTACGAAACAACTACAACTTTATTATTCTGGCAGTAAAAGCGTGAGTTTGAATACAAATATTATCTTCTAGACAATATCTATACTCAAATAAATCCTCATCACATTTATTGATACATTATTTTACAAAATGGGAAGACTACTAAACAATTCTTTCTAAAACCTTCATTCCATTTACCCAGGCTGTACTCATTTATATTCTCGCCTCACGAGAAGAAAATGGAACAAAAGGAAAAGGGTGAGCTCAACTAGCCCGATAAAGAATATTATGACTAAGATAATATACAACAAATTACCGTTAGTCTTCAATGAGGAAAAATCTAATAGAATACAATAGACAACAAATTTTAATCAATATTCGCGTGAAATAATAATTGAGTAGAAGAGTTAAGTAGAGAATGCAAACTACTATCTTCTATGTATGAATTTAAAAGTTCATCGTCTATCTTTTATCCTGTAACATCAATCAATATACATCGGAATCAAATATTCATCTTTGCACTCACAGGCCAAAGATATTCATCGATTAGTCGTGTTCATCTAAACACTTCATCTCATCTGCACTACTGACCGAAGATATTCTTGAAATCATTCATCTTTGCACTTCTGGCCAGAAGATATTCAATAATATCATCATTTAAGACCGAGGATGATGAAAAATATTTTTAAAGCGAATCCGATTGAAACAAAATGACAAGGATTAAGGATTAAGGATTCGTACTTTGTTTTATCCATGTCCAAAAATACCTCAAAATAATCATAGTGGTATAAAATTCAAGAATGATCAAAACATGGATACAATCAAAGCTAGTATCCGAGAATAGATATTTTGGACAAAAAGAAGAAATTTTATTTTTATTGAATAGTGCCAGTATCGTGAATAGTCTTGGTATCGTGAATAGTAACTCGACACCAAAAGATAGAAATTCCAAAAAAACATCTTCACGCTTCATGAATAGTACTCGTGAATAGTAACTCGTGAATAGTAACTCATGAATAGTAACTCGTGAATAGTAACTCATAATAGTAACCCCAGGCATGAAAAAGTTCCAAATTTGATAAAAGTTCCAACTAATATTTCAAAGATAATGATATTGAAGAAATAATATCATTTGAGAAGAAAATAACATCCATTACATCGAAAGATTAGTACTTCTAATTTGGAATCTAAGGGTATAGTCTTTGAAGGAACTTATACCGTCTAACAATACTCAAAGTATACTCAAAATACTCACAAGAATACGCTCGATAATATAGAGAGAAAACTTGATTTTCGGTGTGATTTTCAATTCTAACCTAAGACCCTATTTATAGGAAAACGCTTTAGAACAAAGCGAAAATTTAATAAAATATTAATATATATTATAAATTTCTTAGCCCATCTTTGAAGATCTGATTTCAGCAATTAATATCACATGTTAGCCCACTTAAATGCAAAAAACGTTTTTCTTTAAAATAATAATTAAAACTTCAAAAATCAATTATTTGAGAGCTTGAACTTCAATAATTCACAATAAATAGCCCTTTTATCAGAAAATTGAATCTCGCGTTTTTATAGGAAATTCAATTCTCTACAACTTTACGGAAGAAAGTTTTAGAATTCTAAAGCAGAAATTGACCGAAATCCACAAACGGGCAATTTCTGTTATAATCAAATTTGGGTTAATAAATGGGGTCCACCGACATGTTTAACATGTTTAAAACATTTATTGCAACAAAAATACTCTTCCTCCTCAGATATACTCATATATCCCACATTACGTTGTAAAAATATCACCATTATTATATTATTAAAATATAATAATATATTTAAATGAATTATTTTATCGAAAAAAGATAAAATTTCAATTTTCAACAATTGTCACATTAAAAAATTTTCTCCATCTATATCCACATAAAATTAATATTTTTCTCATCATATGAATCAATAATTAATTATTCATAAATAATATTATGAAATCACAATATTGTAAATGGAGCGGTTCAGGAAAGAGGGGCTTTCAATAAGAATTTCTCCTTACTAGCAAGCAATTAGGTGACCAAACATCTCCTTAGAGCAGAACTTTCTAGACATTGCCAATAATGTTATCTAATAATATTATTAGAGATAATATGAATTATTGCTTCGATAATGAAAAATATTGTGTAATGACAATTATTGAAACAACAATGAATATAAAATATCAACGCGGACAATTATTAACTCAATAAAATCTTGAACAATAATTCTCGTAACCATTATTGAGTAGTGCCTTCTTACGTAAGAATCAATAATTGGTGCAATCTGGTATCTTCTTGTGTTTTAACCATAAAGTATTTTAATAAAGATATTACTTGGTAATAACTACGCTAGTTATTTTTAACCAACTTATATTTGTCGTTTTCTTCATCCAATCACTTTCAGTTATGGGGCCCACATTATGGTCATACTGTGCAGTCATGCGAATATTCCCAGAAGCAGTCTGAATATTCCACGACTAAGCGAATATTCCCACAACAATGAATATTTTATAACCACTTGCTTATTTTGAAATATTTGCGTATTTTACCCCTAACTATCCACATTAATCACATCAACCCTTACTATTTCAAAATAATAAATAGAAAATTAAATTTCATTAATAATAAGTTGGGGTCTTACAACCTCCCCCTCCTTATGAAATTTCGTCCTCGAAATTGACGCGTCGATACACTGTGTTTGAAAAGGTGAGGATACCTCGCTTTCATTTCCGTTTCCAATTCTCGTGTCATTTCCTCTATAGCATGATTCCTCCACAAAACTTTAACTTGTGGTATGACCTTTCTTAGCGTGGGACATGCTCCTTCCTATCCAAGATCTTGACAGTACCTCTCCTCATACGTTAAGTCTTGGCTATTTCGTCCGGTTTTAATTCTATAACGTGGTTGGGTCTTTCACATATTTCTGAATACGGATATATGAAACACATTATGAATACTGAGACATACTTGGAGGTAACGCAGCAGTCATAGGCTACATTTCCTACTCGGTCAAGAATTTGAAATGGACCGATAAATCGTGGATTGAGCTTTCCTCTCTTCCCAAATCTTGTAACTCCCTTCCATGGAGAAACTTCGCATGAACAATACATGATCCCCACACTAAATTCCACGTCCTTTCGATGAAGATCCGCATAACTCTTTTGTCGATCTTGTCTTTGTTTGTATCGTTGTCGAATCATTTGAATCTTTTTAGGTGAGTCATACGTCTTAACTTCGGGTCCCAACAATGTTGCTTCACCCACCTCATCCCAACATATTGAGAAGCGACATTTTCGTCCATATAATGCTTGAATGGAGCCACACCTATACTTGCACGATAACTGTTGTTGTAGGAGAATTCCACCAATGGTAAATACTTATCCCAACCGCCTTGAAGTCTAGGATCTGAGTCTTAATAGATCTTCAAGAGTTTGAATAGTCCTCTCGATTGTCCGTCCGTTTGGGGATGGTATGCAGAACTAAATCGCAAATCCGTGCCCATAGCTTTTTTTGCAAGCTAACCCAAAATCTTGAAGTGAATCTTGGGTCACGATCCAAAACTATGGATCTGAGCATGCCATGCAACCTCACAATCTCATTCACGTCATACTCAAAGCAAGACGTTCAAGTGAATATGTCTCCGTGTCGAAAGAAATGAGCGGAGACTTGGTTAATCTACCAACAATAACCCATATATAGCATTGATGCCGAGAACCGTAGTAAGAAGACCCGTAACGAAATCCATGGTAATGTGTTCCCACTTCCATTTGAAATCTCAAGTGGTTCTAACGGACCCTTAGGTACTAGATGCTCCGCCTTTACACATTGACAAGTTAAACACATTGAGATAAACTTTGCAATCTCTCTCTTCATATTGTTCCACCAAAATGTATGTAGAAGATCACGATACATTTTAGTACTTCGAGGATGGATTGCAAATGGTGTATTGTGTGCCTCCATCATAATCTTGTACTTCAAATCAGTCGTTAGGAACACAAAGTCTAGAGTGGACTCAAGTATTCCTTCTTCATCAATTCTCGCCTTAGGAATAGCTCCTTCTTGTACTTTCTTCTTCATACGCGATCAACTCAAGATTAAATTGGCTTGAGCAACCTTAACTTTTTTCTATTAAAGTTGGCTCTGTCGTATACTTGACATCATCGCTTTCGTTCCGATATGATCTTCTACTCAACGCGTCACCACCACGTTCGCTTTCCGAGGATGGTATTTGTGAGACCCCAGATTTTATCAATAAAGATTTAAATTTTGTCAAAATAATTTTTAATATTATGGTGTGAATTTGAGATAATATTATAGTTGTGGGTAGTATTTATAAATTTTTGCAAAGTATGCAAGTGGTTATATTATATTCGATTGGTCGGGAATATTCGATTTAGCGGGGAATATTCGTACAACGGCTCAATCATTGGTGGACCCCATGCAATTATTGTCGGATTGAGAAAGCGACAAAAATATTTTATTGAAATAACGGCGGAAGTTTTACTAGTGATTCTTGTTGAACTACTCGGTAGTAAAAAAAGACTGATGTCGTGTGGTTGCATAGTAGCACTTACGGTATTGATTATTGATGCTTATGTGAGAAGTCACTCGGTTTGATTCCATTATTGTCGATTAATAATATGAATTATTATAGCGATAATGACGCTTTGTTTTATTCGTATTATTAACGTAAGCGAAACATCTTTATATATAAAATAGAATACTTTATTAAAGTTATTCTATAAATAGAATATATTATATTTTATTATGCATAGTGTTGCGTAGTGTTTTTTGCGTAGTGTTTTGCATAGTATTGCATAGTGTTTGCATAGTAAAATATTTTTATATAAATAGAATATATTATATTTTATTTAAAAGATTTTTCTTTAAATATGGACCATCGATTAAAGTAAATCAATACAGATAGTTCATGGATTAATTACTTATGCATTCCATTTTCCTATAAAATAAGCTCATTCCTTCATTATTTTCTTACGAATTCATTGAAACTACAGAGAGAGAAATTATAGAGAGAAGCTATAAAGAGAAAATTATAGAAAGAAGAAAGAGTATTCGCTTACTTCACTATTTCTATATTAGGTTCTTTTACGGTAAGGGTGTTATTCTTTCTTCTTGAAGAGAACACATTATTCCATTCACTATTATTATTACATTGGAATAACTTTTGTAAAAGTGGCATACTATACATAACACATATCACATGACATACCTATACTTGGTGAAATCCTTATGTTATTCCATTGCTTATTATTACATTGGAATAACTTTGTATATGTGATTTAATTCCTATACTTGGTGACATTCTTCTATTATTACATTGGAACATCACATGCGTGTGTTTTTACAGGACACAGTTCTTTTTTATTATTGTTGGAACATCCATGCGTCGTATGTTTTACAGGACACGGTTAAAATCTTTATCATTCTGTTGGAATATCCTATCTGTGTGTTTTACAGGATCGGGTTCCATCTTTATTATTACATTGGAACATCACAGCCGGTGTGAATTTCACGACACAGTTCCGTTATTATTATTCTCATTGGAATAACTTTTGTCTACATCAATCGCATGTATGGTGATTTCTTTTGTTATTCCATTCTTTATTATACCCAGTTGGTTAAAACTTTGACTTCTATACTCCATGAAATTAGTAGAATATCCTTGATATTTGCGTTTCATCCGAGATCTTTTCATGGAAATATTCTTCCGATCATTATTGAATTTTACTCTACAGAAAGCGAAGTATCATGTTGACAATTTGGACGTTAATAATTCATGGATTAAATAATTCTTGAACTTGTTTTATTGAATTATTATGTCATTGTCATCATCCTCATGTTATATTATGTTATCTTTGGCTTACGTGCATAGATGAACTTAGTATGATTATGACCGGGGATCATTCGGTATAATCGTGACTTGATATAAATGATGTGACAAAAGTCCTCGGTGGCTTTGTAATGCGTTGATGGATAGTTTTTTGGTATGATTATGACCGGGGGTGATTCGGTATAGTCATGACCATTGATAATTTGATGAAAATCCTTGGAAGTAGTGCGGGGATGATTAGATGTGGTGGTTTATTATTAAAAAGTCGAGTCTCGGTGATAAAAATTGATGAAAACCTTTTAAAACCTAAAAGATAGTAGACTTTATCTCTACTTGACTCTTTTAATGGTTTGCTTATTAACATATGATTAAAAGCTCATTTATCATTGTATTTTGCTCGGTTTAACAACATTGAAGGCTAATGATAATTTATTACGCATTATCTTAGTCATAATATTTCTTCTTTGGGCTAGTTGAGCTCACCCTTTTCTTTCTTTGTTCTCTTTGAAATGAGAACATAGGACGGACGAAGTCGGGAACGAAGTAATGGTCCGGAGGATAGCATTAGTAGTCCTCACTATTACGTGAAATAGTGTGATAATAGTTGTAATGAGGACTCCTTTTGAGTTTGTATAATATCTAGTAGACAATATTTGTATTCAAACTCACGGTTTATGTCGTATTTGTATACCTACAGTTATATTAGTAAGTCGTATTTGAATTTATGTACCATGTAAGTGGCGACCCAAGATGGGTGGCGATATACCTAATTTTGGGGCGTCACATGGTATTAATAATTAAGTGTGGTCGTAGTCTTTCAATAGCTCGAGCCAACGTCACCGCCAGCATGTTGAGTTCTTTTTTAGTGAAGAAATATTTAAGGCTTTTATGGTTGCAATATATCTCCACTTTCTCCCCATATAGATAGTGCCTCCATATTTTTAGCATGAAAACGATTGGGCCGCTAACTCTAGATCATGAGTAGGATAATTCCTCTCATACTCTTTAAGTTGTCATGAGGCAAGGCTATGACTTTCCCACGTTGCATGAGAACACATCCTAACCCTTTGCACGAAGCATCATCAGAGATAACAAATCCATCCGAACCGGATGGTATTGTTAGAGCAGTCTTAGAAATAAGTCTCCTCTTAAGCTCTTGGAAACTTTTCTCGCATTCTTCGCTCCAAACTAATTTTGTATCCTTCCGAGTTAGGTGAGTTAATGGAGTAGCGATTCGAGAAAACCCTTCCACGAATCTCCGATAATAACCAACTAAGCCCAAAAAGCTACGTGCTTGATCACCAACTTGGTTGCTTCTAACTTTGTATTGCTTCAATCTTCACGGATCAACAGATACTCCATGTTTCGACACCACGTGCCCAAGGAATGCTACTTCCTCAAGCCGAACTCGCATTTCTTCAATTTGGCATATAGTTTGTTTTCACGAAGCCTTTGGAGTACCCGACTTCAAATGGTGCTCATGATCTTCACGACTTTTGGAATATATAAGGATGTCATCAATAAAAACAACAACGAATTGATCCAAATATTCTTGAATACTCGGTTCATCATATCCACGAAAAGCCGGGAGCATTAGTTAGTCCGAAAGACATGACTAAGAATTCATAATGCCCATACAAGGAGTTACGAAGGCGGTCTTTGGAATATCCTCGATTCTAATCTTGGTGATGATATCCGAGCGAAGATCGATTTTTGAAAAGAATTGTGCTCCTTGCAATTGGTCAAACAAGTCATCAATATGAGGGTGAGGATACCTATTCTTGATGGTGACATGGTTCAATTCCGATAGTCAATACAAAGTCGCATACTCCCGTCTTTCTTCTTTACAAATAAAGCAGGAGCACCCCAAGGAGATGTACTGGGGCCGAATGAAACCGATGTCCAACAATTCTGTAGTTGGACCTTTAACTCTGAAGTTCAATAGGAGCCATTCGATATGGGGTTTTAGAAATGAGCTTTGTACGGGTTCAAGATCAATAAAGAATTCAACTTCACGTTACGGGGTAGGCAGGAAGTTCTTCAGAAATCGCCAGAAAGTCAATAACAACAGAATATTATTCAAATTTGGCGTGTCTTTATTCAAATCCATAACATGGGCTAAGAAAGCTTGACATCCGCTTTTTCAATAAGCGAATAGCTTTATGATTAGATATGACGGTGATTGATTTTAATGGTTTAGTTGCTTGAATTGCATACAAAGGTTGGTTAGGAATATGAAAACTAACAACCTTACAAAAACAATCAATTTTGGCATGATGAGTAGTTAACCAATCAATCCCAAAAATCACATCAAAAGCAAGTATCTTTAAAGAGATAAGGTCGGCGGGTAAAGGTGATGGTGCCAACTTGAATCAAACAAGATTTATAAATGGATGTGATGAAAGTTTCTCCTAATGGAGTTTCCACGAGATAGGTCAAAGTCTAATTTCTCCGAGTCAAGTTTAAGCGTTGAGCACATGCGGGGAGAGATAAATGAATGGGTAAGACCTGCAAGGTATCAAGTAAGGTATAAACTTCGCAAGAATTTATAAATAGCTTACCCGTGATCACCTCGTTTGGGTTCTCGCATTTTGACCGATCCACAACAAACGCTTCTTCCGGAATCGTTGACTTTGACTTTTCTCGGGATGATTTTTGAGTCACAAATCCCACATTGAACTAGGTTTTCGCTCTACTGCATAATCTCGAAAGCGATATGTCCTTCCTTTCCACAATTATAGCATACCTTGAACTGTTGTGGGCCGGTTTGGTGATATGTCCCTCTTTCCGCATTTATAGCATATATGATGGGGTGGTCGTTCTCCTCCCCTTAGAACCGATTCTTTACCAAGACTTTGTCGTCTTCGTATATGGTCGTTGTTAAATCTCCTCTTTTTAAAATCTCCTCCTCGACTCGCTTCTTCATTTTCATGGCCATGATTACCACCGAGAGTGGTTACCATTTTGTCCGTCTGTTTTTTTCTCGCTTAGTTATCATTATTACATTGACTGCTTTATCTCCGGTACGATCTGGTTGTGGTCCCTCGATTGACCGTACTCGTTATCTCGCTCTAATAATTGAGCCTGTTACAACATCCGAATAGAGAGAAAGTTTATGAGAAATGAGATCTTGACGTATCTGCCGGGTTTCAAACCTCTAAGAAACATCGCGTCATACGTTCCTCATTCTCCACCAAATGAGGTCTGAAACACGGATAACTCGCAAACTTTGCCTCGCATCTTAAGACACCGTCATGTTGTTTTGCTCTAATCGATGAACTCCACTTCCTTCATACGATAGCGAACACTTTCGGAAAGTATTTGTCATTAAATAGTTTCTCAAACGTTTCCCAAGACATCTTTGAGTACTGGATTTGGATACGCTTCACAGACTCCCCACCGGTAGAATGCCTTTCGCCACGGAACATAAAGGTGGCGAATGGAACCTTCTGTTCCTCCGTGCATCCCAAGACATCGAATATCTTAGTAATTTGTTTGACCCATGTTTCGCGCATGATCGGATCGGCTTTCCTTAAATTCGGTGGTCCCAACTCTTTGAAGCGCTTGGTTTGTGACAACCCGTGAATTGCTATCATTTCCTCCTCGTATTTTGAACACGAGTCTCCCTAAATTCGATTTTTCATGAAGCGCAAAAAGCTTCTAAACATCCTCTCGTTCATCATCACTTTCGATTGGTGTTGTTCACGGGAGGAACATTGCCACTTTATGTTGCACGTTCTCTCCTCGTTGGTGAGTCACAGGCGTCTCCACGGTCTCATTTCCATTGTTAATATTCTCGATGACATTCTCAAAATTTGTCATAAAACAAAGGTTAATTAAAGAAATCAATATATCACATAATATCCCTATATCTTGACCAACTAAAAAATAAGCTTAGGTAGGACACCTTAGCGAAGGATTTACTCGTCTCTCCCTCCTAGTTCTATTCCCCGATCTCCACCGGAGATCATATCCCTAAGCTACGATACATTTGTGGCGCCCCCAAAATAGGTCCATTCCATCCAACCCATTACGAGTTGTCAATACATGGTACGAAACAACTACAACTTTATTATTACAAGCAGTAAAAGCTGTGAGTTTGAATACAAATATTATCTTCTAGACAATATCTATACTCAAATAAATCCTCATCACATTTATTGATACATTATTTTACAAAATGGTGAGGACTACTAAACAATTCTTTCTAAAACCTTCATTCCATATACCCGACTGCGTACTCATTTATATTCTCGCCTCACGAGAAGAAAAATGGAACAAAAAGGAAAAGGGTGAGCTCAACTAGCCCGGTAAAGAATATTATGACTAAGATAATATACAACAAATTACGAATTAGTCTTCAACGGGGAAAAATCTAATAGAATCTGATAAACAACAAATTTTAAATCAATATTCGCAATGAAATAATAATTCATTAGAAGAGTTAAGTAGAGAATGCAAACTACTATCTTCTATGTATGAATTTAAAAGTTCATCGTCTATCTTTTATCCCTGTAACATCAATCAATATACATACGGAATCAAATATTCATCTTTGCACTACTGAGCCAAAGATATTCATCGATTGGTCGTGTTCATCTAAACACTGTTCATCTTTGCACTTCTGACCAAAGATATTCTTCGAAATCATTCATCTTTGCACTACTGGGCCAAAGATATTCAATAATATCATCATTTAAGGCGAGGATGATGAAAAATATTTTTTTAAAGAAAGCGAATCGATTGAAACAAAATGATGAGGATTAAGGATTAAGGATTCGTACTTTGTTTTATCCATGTCCAAAAATACCTCAAAAATAATCATAGTGGTGTAAAATTAAGAATGATCAAAACATGGATCAATCAAAGCTAGTATCCGAATAGATATTTTGGACAAAAAGAAGAAATTTTATTTTTTTAATTGAATAGTGTAGTATCGTGAATAGTGCCGTATATCGTGAATAGTAACTCAAACACCAAAAGATAGAAATTCCACAAAAACATCTTCACGCTTTCATGAATAGTCTTTCGTGAATAGTAACTCGTGAATAGTAACTCGTGAATAGTAACTTCGTGAATAGTAACTTTGAATAGTAACTTCCAGAGCATGAAAAAGTTCCAAATTTGATAAAAGTTCCAACCAATATTTCAAAGATAATGATATTGAAGAAATAATATCATTTGAGAAGAAAATAACATCCATTACCTCGAAAGATTAGTACTTCTAAATTTGGAATCTAGGGTATAGTCTTTGAAGGAACTTCACTTGCCGTCTAACAATACTCAAAGTATACTCAAAATACTCACAAGAATACGCTCGATAATATAGAGAGAGAAAACTTGATTTACGGTGTGATTTTCAATTCTAACCTAAGCACCCTATTTATAGGAAAATCTTTAGAACAATTCAAAGTTAGAAAATTTAATAAAATATTAATATATATTATAAATTTCCTTAGCCCATCTTTGAAGATCTGATTTCAGCAATTAATATCACATGTTAGCCCACTTAAATGCAAAAAAAAACGTTTTTCTTTAAAATAATAATTAAAACTTCCAAAAATCAATTATTTCGAAGCTTCGGAACTTCAATAATTCACAATAAATAGCCCTTTTATCAGAAAATTCGAATCTCGTGACTTATATAGGAAATTCAATTCTCTACAACTTTGCAGAAGAAAGTTTTCCGAATTCCAAACAAATATTAATTAAGAAATTCACAAGCGGGCAATTTTACAAATTTATAATCAAATTTCGATTCGATAAATGGGGTCCAATGAGCATGTTTAACATGTTTTAAACATTTATTGCAACAAAATACTCTTCCTCCTCGTATACTCATATATCCCACATTCGTTGTAAAAATATCACCATTATTATATTATTAAAATATAATAATATATTTAAACGAATTATTTTATCGAGAAAAAGATAAAATTTCAATTTTCAACAATTGTCACATTAAAAATTTTCTCCATCTATATCCACATAAAATTAATATTTTCCTCATCATATGAATCAATAATTAATTATTCACAAATAATATTATACAGAATCATGATATTGTGAATGAGGCGGTTAAAGGAAAGGGGGCTTTCAATAAGAATTTCTCCCTTCTTGGCGGCATGATTAGGTGACCAAACCTCTTCTTAGACGAGAACTTTCTAGACATTGCCAATAATGTTATCTAATAATATTATTAGGATAATATGAATTATTGCTTCGATAATGAAAAATATTTGTGTAATGACAATTATTGAAACAACAATGAACATAAAATATCAACGCAGCAATTATTAACTCGATAAAATCTTGAGCGAGTAATTACTGTAACCATTATTGAGTAGTGCCTTCTTCACGTAAGAATCAATAATTGGGTGCAATCTGGTCAACATCTTCTTGTGTTTTAACCACCGAGTATTTTAACGATATTAATTGGTAACAACTACATGAAGTTATTTTTAACCAACTTATATTTGTCGTTTTCTTCATCCAATCGCTTTCAAGGTTATGGGGCCCACACATGGCTGCTTGCGTAAATACGAATATTTCAGAAGATTGAATATTCCACGACCAAACGAATATTCTAAACAACAATGAATATTTTATAACCACTTGCTTATTTTGAAATATTTGCGTATTTTACCCCTAACTATCCACATTAATCACATCAACCCTTACTATTTCAAAATAATAAATAGAGAAAATTAAATTTCATTAATAATAAGTTTGGGTCTTACAATTATGACCGGGATCATTCGGTATAATCGTTGGCTTGATATAAATGATGTGACAAAAAGTCCTCGGTGGCACGTAATGCAGTTGATGGATAGTTTTGGTATGATTATGACCGGGGGTGATTCGGTATAAGATAGTCATGACCATTGATAATTTGATGAAAATCCTTGATCGTGAATGCAGGGATGATTAGATATTGTGGTTTATTCATTAAAGCTGAGTCTTAGTGATAAAATTGATGAAAACCTTTTAAAACCTAAAAGATAGTAGACTTTATTTTCTCTTGACTCTTTTAATGGATTGCATATTCATCGCAGCTTAAAGCGGTTTGTCTATTGTATTTTATCGGTTTAACATTGTTGAAGACTAATGATAATTTATTCGCATTATCTTAGTTATAATATTTCTTCTTTGGGCTAGTTGAGCTCACCCTTTCTTTCTTTCATTCTCTTGAGGAAATGAGAATATAAATTTGGGACGAGTGGGGGAAAAGAGTGATGGTCCCGAAGATAGCATTAGTAGTCCTCACTATTCTGTTAAATAGTGTGATAATAGTTGTAATGAGGACTCCTTTTGAGTTTGTATAATATCTAGTAGACAATATTTGTATTCAAACTCACAGTTTATGTCGTATTTATTACCATGACAGTTATATTAGTAAGTTGTATTTGAATTTATGTACCATGTAAGTGGCGACCCAAGATGGGTGGCGTATACCTAATTTTTGGGGGCGCCACGGTTGGTATCGAGCTTAGGGATATGATCCCAGCTAAGATCTTGAGATAAGAACTAGGAGGAGAGCGGGAATTCCTTCGCTAGTATGACCTACCTAAGTTTATTTGTTATTTAATTGGTCGGTCAGAGTATAGGGATAATATTTGATATATTAATTAACCCTTTTACTTCACAATTCCTTTCAGGTAATAAGAGTGTAGCTAGGTCGAGCGGGGGTAACAGTGGAATAGAGCGGTGGTCATCATTTAGTAGTTATATTTGGTGAATCAACTAGGGTGAGGCGAACCCAACGTTGGAAGAGTGTTTTGCCACTATCATACAAGATGTCTAATGACATACAACCTCGTGTCATCATAAGATGCGAGGTTGTGCTCATCCACTTCTTGAGCATATTTCTGAGCACTACCTATATGATCTTGGTGTTTGTTTGAAGTATAATTCTCAATTTGAGACAGTGGAGATAATGATAAGTCAAGAGAAGACTCACCGTTGGGAAGAATATGATAGTAATCTTCTCATTTTTTTTGGGGTTTATTAGGTAAACCAAGGATAATTACGTGGACATATGATATCTATCATAACCTGAAGCATGGCCTCCCATGTCACGAAGGTTTTCTTGAGAACTTCCCAAAGATTCTAATTTCTAAACGGTTTTTGACTATACATTTATGTAAGGTGTCATTGTGACGTCTTTATCCAAAGTTGGGATGAAAGTCACAAGTTGGTATCAATGTAACGTCTTATCCAAGTCTTGGATGAGAGTCGCGATTTTGAATGATATTTCTATTATTAATAAATTTCTGGCATATTCTTGAAGACTTCTTAGCCTACTTGGTAGCGTGAAATCGAATTTTGTATTGACCCCGGTCAAAACCCATTTCTTAAACCCTCAAATATTTCTTCAACTAAAATGAAGCAGGTTTACGTGGTTTATGATGAAAGTCATAATAAAAGCATTGGACTAATGAAAATCATGGGTATTCGTGGTATTAGTAAGTGTTATGATGAGTTATGTTGGTTAGTATGTGAAAACATGAAAGTTTCTTAGAAATCACAAAGAGTTGAAAATCAGATTTTGGTGAAAAACGTAACATGAAATTCAATTGACCAAATCTCTTATTATATTTTGAATTTTTGAGTGTGGTCAAGTCCTAGAGTTAGATCTATGAGTTACCTAACTAATCCAAGTGAAATTACTGGAAAAGGTGTTGTAGATTTTTGTGGACTGATTTTAGCAAAGGAGTGCAAAGCTGCAAAAACAAAAAAAAGCTGCCATGATTTTAGAGGGGCTGTTTCGGCCACTTAAATTATGAGAAAAATTCTGGCCTTTTGGGACATGAAGGTATATGGTATAAAGTACCTCCTGTCCAAAAATGAGCTCATTCTGACTTAAAATGAGCAAGTTATGACTATTTCAATATTTAGGTTTTTCCGAAATAAAACGCTATAATCGGAGTTCTATAACTCCGATGACCATGAAATTTAAACTAGAAGCTCACGTTAACATGTGTAAGGTCCTGACAAGATTTGGGAATTTTTGGAGTTAAACTTGAGGTAGCTAATTTCTTAAGGAATTAATTAGAAATTAATTTTTGAAAAATAGTAAATGAATTTTTAAAAATTCGAGAAAAATATATTTTCATTATGGGACTATATTATACTAAATCCCAGAAAAGAAATATTTTTGGGACTAATTTGGTATTTTTCATGAAAATAGTTTAATTCTGAACATATGAGTTAAATATGTTATGTGAAGTAACAAAGTTGAAAATAGGATTTTATGGCTGTAGAGAATCCTATATAGAGTATATGCATTTTTTTTGATGAGGATTTGATAATTGGTGATGATATCTTATGAGTATGGCATTTTGAATGATTAAATGCATTATATGGTAAAAGCGTAAACAATTGAGATAAATTGTTTATAAATTTAAGAAGTGATTAAAATATTATTATAATATTAATGATATTAGATTATGAGATTATTAAGTGATTGATAACATGGGGATATTCTTGAATCCTAGATAAATTATATTATAAATGTTTAATATTTATCCTTTATCTCATTTGATTGATTCTTTACATCATTATCCTCATATTTTATATTATGTTGAAAGAAAGTCATCTGTGGTGCATAGATGGACTTGGTATGATTATGACCGAGGATTTGTTCGGTATAATCATAACCGTAATTAAAAACACGATTATCTTTGGTAGTAGTGCATGGATAATTTGTGGTCGTGATACTAATGAATACACGATTATCTTTGGTAGTAGTGCATGGATAATTTGTGGTCGTGATACTAATGAATACACGATTATCTTTGGCGTAGTGCATGGATAATTCGTGGTCGTGATCTTAATGAATATCCTTGGCACTGTAGTGCGGGGATGATTCGATGATGTGGATTAATTATTGGTGAGTCTCGTGATGAAATATTAATTCATGGATGTGGTAAAAGTCATCTTCTTTAGTAGTAGTACATTGATGGACTTGGTATGATTATGACCGTGGGATTATTCGGTATAATCATGAGTAGTAATTAAAAACACGAATATCCTCGCCGAGAAGTGCATGGATAATTCGTGGTCGTGATCTTATTAAGTGAAGTCTCGGCATTATTGGTTTTCTGAGTTGTATATCTTTGGCACGTAGTGCAAAGATGAATTGTTAATGAATATCTTTGGTGGATTGCAAAGATGAATTTAATGTTTTCAACGATAAAAGTATTCAAGGTATAAATCACCTCTTTATCATATCAGACGCACCCTAATTTCGATGGCGAAATTTATAAGGAGGGAGATTGTGGAGACCCAGATTTTATCAATAAAGATTTAAATTTTGTCAGAAATAATTTTTAATATTATGGTGTGAATTTGAGATAATATTATAGTTGTGGGTAGTATTTATAAATTTTGCAAAGTATGCAAGTGGTTATATTATATTCGATTGGTGGGGAATATTCGGTTTAGCGGGGAATATTCGTGATGCAAGCTTAATCATTGGTGGACCCCAGCGGAAATTATTATCGGATTGAAAGCGACAAAAATATTTTATTGAAATAACGGCGGAAGTTTTACCGTTGATCTTGTTGAACTACTCGGTAGTAAAAATACGATAATACTTGTGGTTGCGTAGTAGACGCGGTATTGATTATTGATCTTTATGTGAAGTCACTCGGTTTGATTCCATTATTGTTGATTAATAATATGAATTATTATAAGCGATAATGACGTTTTGTTTTATTAGTATTATTAAGTAATAAAAGCGAAACATCTTTTCATATAAAACAAAATACTTTATTAAAAGTTATTACATAAATAGAATATATTATATTTTATTTGCATAGTTTTTGCATAGTGTTTTGCATAGTGTTTTCAGATAGTGTTGTATAGTGTTTGCATAGTAAAATGTTTTTATATAAATAGAATATATGATATTTTATTTAAAAGATTTTGCTTTAAATATGACCGTCAGATTAAAGTAAATCAATCTGAATAGTTCATGGATTAATTACTATGCATTCTATTTTCCTATAAATAGAAGCTCATTCCTTCATTATTTTCTTACGAATTCAATTGAAACTACAGAGAGAAATTATAGAGAGAAGCTATAGAGAGAAAATCTATAGAGAAAAAGAAGAAGAGTATACAGTACTTCACTACTTTGATATCCAAAGTGTCTTTTACGGTAAAGGATATTATTTGTTGTGCAAGTAAAGGGTGTTATTCTTTCTTATTCATGAAGAGAACTTACATTATTCCATTCATTATTATTACATTGGAATAACTTTGTAAAAGTGGCATACCTATACATAACTTTGTATAATGGCGTACCCTATACTTGGTGAAATCCTTATATTATTCCATTCTTATTTATTACATTGGAATAACTTTGATGTCTGTGAGAATCCCCTATACTTGGTGATCTTCTTACATTATTCCATTCTTTATTATTCATTTGGAATATCCATGCTCGTGTGTTTTACAGGACTGGTTCCATTGTTTATTATTCGCATTTATTATTCTTTTGGAATATCACATACGTGTGTTTTACAGGACACGGTTCCATTTGTTTATTATTATTAAGCATTTATTATTATTGTTGGATCATCACCTTCGATTGTGAATTTCACACGACTGGTTTCGTTATTATTATTACATTGGAATAACTTTGCATACATCTTGATAGTACATGCACGTGGTGATTTCTATGTTATTCCATTCTTTATTATACCGGTTGGTTAAAACTTTGACTTCTATACTTCATGAAATTAGTAGAATATCTTTGATATTTGCGTTCCATCCGATATCTTTTCATGGAAATATTCTTACGATCATTCTTGAATTTTACTCTCTACAAAACAAAGATCGTGTTGACAATTTGGACGTTAATAATTCTGGATAAATTAATTTCGTGAACTTGTTTTATTGAATTATTATGTCATTGTCATCATCCTCATATTATATTATGTTATCTTTGGCTTACGTGCATAGATGAACTTAGTATGATTATGACGAGGATCGTTCGGTATAATCATGGCTTGATATAAATGATGTGACAAAAGTCCTCGATGGCTTTGTAATGCGTTGATGGATAGTTTTTGGTATGATTATGACCGGGGTGATTCGGTATAGTCATGACCATTGATAATTTGATGAAAATCCTTGAGCGTAGTACGGGGATGATTAGATATTGTGGTTTATTCATTAAAGCTGAGTCTTAGTGATAAAATTGATGAAAACCTTTTAAAACCTAAAAGATAATAGACTTTATTTTCTACTTGACTCTTTTAATGGATTGCATATTCGCTGCAGATTAAAGCTGGTTGTCTATTGTATTTTATCGGTTTAACATTGTTGAAGACTAATGATAATTTATTACGCACTTAGTTATAATATTTCTTCTTTGGGCTAGTTGAGGCTCACCCTTTCTTTCTTTTGTTTCTTCTGGGAAATGAGAATATAAATTTGGGACGAGTCGGGAAAAAGAGTGATGGTCCCGAAGATAGCATTAGTAGTCCTCACTATTCTTTTAAATAGTGTGATAATAGTTGTAATGAGGACTCCTTTTGAGTTTGTATAATATCTAGTAGACAATATTTGTATTCAAACTCACGGTTTATGTCGTATTATATTACACGCAGATTATATTAGTAAGTTGTATTTGAATTTATGTACCATGTAAGTGGCGACCCAAGATGAGTGACGTATACCTTATTTTGGGGGCGTCACACTTGGTGCTTCACAGGTAATTGTTGAATCCGACTCTTCCATATTAATCCAAGCTATTCAGGCTTCGTCTTCCTCGCCGAATTATGTTGGTTTGGTGGTGAATGAATGTAAAAATTTGGTTGCTTCTATAGTCGATTGTCTGTTGCATATCTCTTAGCTCGTGCTTCGAATTCTATGTCTTATGTCCAGAAATAAGGCTCTATTCCCCCTCCTTTTATTTATAATGCTTTAAACTTTGATATCCAGTAATGAAATTCAATTTTTCCACAAAAAAATATTAGGAAAGAGGGAAAAAAAAGTTAGCACATGGAAACTAATATTTTTACGGGGCACATAAACTATTTAAATGTTAAAAATGATAAATCCTAATTACTAATATATTTTAAATAGTTATATAGTATAATTGTTTTAATAAAAATTAAATTATATTAATTGAAAATGTTTCTTATGAACCGACTCCCTAAACCCTAAAAACCCTGTAGATCTCTTGAGGTCTCATCTCGAAAACAATTCATTAGTATACAGCTGGTACAGTTGGTGGTTTTAATGGAGTCAATGGTGAAGAAATATCAGCAAAAATTTAGAAAGGTCAAAGAAAATATGGGTCAATGGGACCAACTTCAGTCTCTTCTTCTCTCCCAGTTCAGAAATGCTTCCTCCATTATCGACAGGTTGCAGGTCTCCCCTACTTCATACACACAGATATTAGATATAGATCTATGCGCGTTTATTTTCCTGATTCTGGGCAACATTTTGTTAACTGGTTTTTTTTTTGCTATTTATGTAGTTATTTATTTGAAAATTTAGAATTTGTTGTTTTGATATAGGTAATCCAAGATTTAAAGAAATATGGTTCCTTGAAGAGTGTAGACGGAATTAGAGATGCTGTTTTCGCAAAACAGATGGATTCTTTGCAATCTATTTTGTTTTCTATGAATAAGACCCTGTAAGTTATTTTCGCAAAACAGATGGATTCTTTGCTATATACCATGACCGAAGTATGCGGATAAAGAGGGTGGAAAGAAGGGATTCACATATTACTTTTCTATTTTATCCTTAGAGTTCCATGTTAGTCGCAATACTGCCAAAACTCATTCAACATAAAATTAAATAACATAAAAATATTCTTCCATGGAAAAAATCCCCTTGTTATGTTACTTACTTCAAGAGATAAGGATGGATTTAGTTTGGTTTAATGTTCTTCTTATTGCCCTTGAGGATGGTACCCCTATAGGTAATCTTGATTGTTGATCAATTTTAATGCATATTCATTGCTCGTATGGTTTTGACTGGGATAATTTTGGAGCTTATATGTCAATATTGAGTATTGACATCTTGAATATTGAACTTAATGGATTCTTTAATGGAGCCTGATTACTTTTGCTTTTAATTGTGAACGGAGATCAGGGAGGAGTTTCATGGTGTTGTTATGTCCCTTGAGAGGATTGTTCGTGATGGTAGGCAGCTAGTTAAAGGGGGTTCTCTTCAGCCAAAAATTGGACAACTGCAGCAACGAATTGGCGTAAAACCAAGCCTTGCGGATTGCTTGGAAGGACTCACACAACTTCATGATATGCATCAATCAGAGTATGGATGACATTCATTTCATTACATAGCATATTCTTACGTCTTTCTTTATCGAGAAAATTAGAATGGCTTTTTTGTGAAGCTCCTTGTGCCATGTAGGTTTTACGGATTGACAAAAGCTCGAGTTTTCCCTTCCTTCTAAACTAAAAAATTTTCATCTCAATTTGAGCTCTCTGCAGGTTTTTATATTATCAATCCTGGTACATCTCCTTTAAATTAGTCAAGTTTGGGTCACTTTCTAATGGCATCATTGTTTATATGATTGGGCTGACCAAGTGCCCCTTGCTGTCATTTCTGTATTGCTGCAAGTATAGTTCACACAGCAATTACAACTGTGAGAAAGTTTAATTTACCTTGCCTTACGAACATCTGATAATTTTATATTTTTTATTGCAACTGAATATTTTAAAGCCTAAAGGTTGGGTTTATATTGATATTTGCTAAAGAGTCGAACTCGTATTATTTATTGTTGATAAGAAGAATTCAGATTATTTAAAGCAATATCATTTGTTTGCAGTAATATGTTTCCACGCTCATTAGTCTTGATATTGCATTGACATATCTAAGTCGAATATTTATTTAACTTTAGTTCTTATTGATTAATTCAATCTTGTTTTTCAGGTACCTTCTTAAATCATCGGTTGTATCGGCACTTTCCTTAATCACCTTGAAACCCAGGTATCCTAAGATTTGGGTTCTTTGTTAAATTTCTTAAAACTTTTTTCTCTAGCCTCTTAGTAAGTTTATTGTGCTATTAAGGTAAAAAATATATCAAACTTTTTTACCATAAGATGATATGATTAACGAGTTCAAAAGCCTTTTATGTTGAAATTCATTCAAATACAATATATTGAAAAAGCTTTGTCCGTGCACTGACGCAAGTCCTTAATGGGTCTGATGACTGAAAACTTATGCTATAAAACATGATCAGGCTTATATATTTTATGATTGATTACTTTTGTATGACGGTAGATATAGATATTGTTAACTTCATAATTATTGGATGAACCTCAGAAACTCTTACCGAAGTTCTGGTAAATGGTGGAAAATCTGTGCATTTAATATTAAATGTCATTTATCAAAAAAAAAAATTTAAATGAATATAGCACCTAAGGGCCATTGAGTGGTATGTTGGTGAAAGCTGAACTGCCTTGCATGATCACATAGATGCTCAAGGCATCAACTTTGTTACCTCAACCCCCACCACGCATAAGTGCTACTGTAGATAGGACCTGCCATTTCCATCCTATATTTCGAAAATGTTAATAACCCAAATGAAAATTTACTGGGTAAAAAGATTTAGAATTTCATCTAGATCATAATGCTGATGACCTGTATAGTTCTTATTGTTTTCGTTGTTTTCTCATTAATGCTGGTGGCTTGACACATACTTATCATAAAGGGGAGAAACTAGTTGCTCTACACATTTTTATAATTCTTGGATTTACAAATGTATCGTGATTTTTTTTTTTTTTTGCAGTGCTACTGATTTAGAAGCTCTTGAGCAACTCCTTGTTGACCAGCCTAACATCCCCAAAGAGGAAGGTATGATTATGGAAAGGATTTTTAAATGAATTTAACTTGTCCAAAAAGAAAATTGGTAATGAAGAATATAACTTGTCCAAAAAGAAAATTGGTAATGAAGAATATAACTATGTTTACTAACTTCTGTTATTTATTAAAAAAAAACAAAAAACTCAGGAGTTCAGTTTTCAAGTCAAAACTGTTGGGGAAAACAGATTTAGTTTTTTTACTTTTCTTAGCCATTAATGGATTCAGGTAGGGGCTGTTTAATAAAACTGAATGAAAAGTTCATAATGTATAAGAAAATCTAAATGAGCTGAATGGAGTAGAAGATCTGATATGTTTGATAATTGTCTGTTTAAAACAACTGAATAAGTGTATTATCCTATTTTAACTTTCTGGATTGTTATGAATACATTTATTATATAATTATAAATAAGAAATGTTATCTTATATTTAAGATAAATTAAATATGCACTTTTGAACAAGTATACTATTAAAAATATAATTTTAGGAATAAAATACTAACAAATATTAATGACATTTTATAGTACATAAAATCAAAATAAAAGACTACAATAACATTTATTAAATTGGTTATCCAATTTGTTAATCAAAAATCAAAAATAGTCCCTTATGATTTGCTTCCATCTCTTTGCAGTGCAACTTATATTTGACATAATATTTGCTGAAGAAATCTGTTGACAACATGGACTTACAATGGGAGGCGGGTGAATCTTGCTGAGACCCACCTATTGCAATTTTCAGGGCTGGATTTTGCCTCTTTTTTTTTTTCTTTTTCTTTTCTTTTTTATTGCAAGTAATATACTCACGCTGATCCAAATCATAAGAACAATATTGAGTTTTTAAAAGTTAATTTTAAATATTTTCAAATTCAAAATTAACATGAATTCATTTAATTTTATGTCAATATAATTATAAATATCATAAATTATTTAAAAAGTATTACTAGTTATTAAATATATTGTTTTCAAAATTTAAATAAATTATATCAATTTTTATATTTAAAAATATCATAATTTGACTTTTGTAAAGTCATTATTAGACTTATAATTCGGATTGAAGACAGTATGTATACACACTATATATACTTGCTATATTTATACTTTTCTACAAATAAATGGCTGATATATTTCCTTCTTAGCTTTAGTATGTTAAAATTTTCAATTTAACAAGTTGAAATAATAAAATAATTTTTAAAAGGCATAATTTAAGATCATTTGATAAATATTTCCTTTATTCCACAAAAAGTTTCATTTGTAAACCTTTTGAATATTACGGATTTGATTTTGTATACATATATATCTTTAAAAGTAATTAATTGTTAATTTCAAAAACTAATATTGTGGTTTAACAACAAAATTATGATGAAAAATTTAAAATATTATTTTATTTTATACTACTATAACTAGAAAGTGAACTCTTTTTGAGGAAAAAATTTGAGAAACGGAACAATAGGAATTTTCAAAAAAAAATAATAATCTTGAGTTGAACTATAGAAATGGGGTAACCCTCCCACTAGATTACATTAATAATAAGTATTATGGTGGGTCTTAAAATTTGATTTAAAAAATATAATATTAAATATTTTAATAATATTTTATAGCGTTGTCAATCGCGTGAGATTTACTTAATCAATCAATATAATAATGACACACCATTTGAGAGAGACTTATTGAAATAAAATTTAAAATTCTTAACATTATTTTAATAATAAACTTTAAGAGTAAACTTTCAAAATTTTTATTTCAAAAAGTATTCACCATTATATTTTATCATACTATTAATTATATATGTAAATTTATAAATAAAATTAAGTTATAAGGAAAAGAATCAAAGTAGTGATACTTTTAAAATATACCTTTTTGTGTTCGAAATGAGATATATATCATTTAATATTTGTAGAAAAATAAAAACACATGGTCTCATTTGGGCAGAAGTCAGAACACGAATTGATAATGAAAAAAACAGTTGAATTTATATGTAAACTTTATAATTAATGTATATTGTCATATCTCAAGAAAATTTTAAATCCATCCCTTGAGAAAACTTTTGGATCATCATCATCTCTTGTTTAATAATCTGGTGATTATATTTTCATGAATTATGAGGACTATTAATTTAGATTATTTAAGTTATATATTTGTTTAAAATGAGATTATTCGGATAATTTAAAATAATTTTATATTTTATTTGTTTTATTTATAATTATTTAAAAATTAAATAAAAACTTATTATTTATTTCCTATTCTCAATAGTATAATATGAGGATAGATTGATAGAATATGATACATTAATAATTTTATAATAAATCAACTGATTATTCATATATTTATTTGTAGTAAAATATACCATGAAAGGACTAACTCATTTTATGGACACAAGAATATTCATACATAAATGAATTTAGGATGGTGCCACTTAATTCAGTTTGACCCTAGTACTTGTTAATCTCTCTCTCTCTCTCTCTCTCTCTCTCTCTCTCTGTGTGTGCTATTTATTTTCTTGTATTTGTTGTTTTCTTCTTTCTTCTTCTTCAACGCACAACGGCACATGCCCCAGCTACTACTTCTCTTTCTCTCTCCCCAATCCTCCCCTTTCCCACCTCGTTGGTCAGAAGATAAACCCTAAAACAACAATTCAGCAATCTATATTCTTGTACGTAGGAAAGAACTGATGATATGTTTTCTTTCCAATTTACTCAAAATTCCACAAAGAGCTTCGGATGAATGATCATCAAAATCAAAATTAAGGTTTATAACAACTTCTTTGAGCTTCCCATCAAGCACTGATACTGGGTAATGTTTCTCTCTCAAACTGTTTATGCTGCTTTTTATGGGTTTGTTGATAATTGTTTTCTTTTATGGGACTCAAAAGGTCTTTTGCTTTAGACTAGTCCTATTAAGTTGTATTAGTTGAATTTGTGTCATCTGGTACGAAAATTTATATAGAATGTTGCATTTCCTAATCTGGGTCTGATGAGATGTTGTCGGTCAACTAGAATTTGTCATATACTCATATTCTTGCAAAATTTCTTGATTGGTGATATTGGGAGGCATTTCTGTTATTTGGTTAATCATTCATAGTGGGAATTTATTCATTTGAGGAAGTATTTTGAACTGGGAATCTCGAGCATAGATATTCTTGAATCATTAGATTCCCATTTGTAATCGAGTGGTGTAGATGGAATCAAGGTTAGTTTATGTGGGTACTTGATCTTGTTAACGTTAATGGAGATTATGGTCTTCGGATTTTTATTTTAAATGCTTCTTCTGAGAATTTAAATGACTAATTCTAAATAAATAAATAAATAAAAAGAGATAACAGAGAGCAAGAACATAATTTGACAAGTAGAGTTGAGCCTAGGATGCTAATCCAAGTTCAATACGAGATTTTGTTTGCTTAGCACACCAAGATTTCAGAATTTCCACATTGGTCTACATCTTTATGTTGTGCCTTCCCCCATATTCAGGATATTTTTGTTGATGCTCTTATGTTTTGTAGAAAATTCAAAAAGAGAAGTGAAATTATGAACGAGAAGATTCAACGCCACCCTAAATTTGTTTTGGTAGTTCAGTTTACTACACAACCTTGGCAGCCTTTTGACATGATTTAGGTTGTGCTTGTTTTTGATTCTATTGTCACATTTAAGAGTATGCCCTTCAAATTACAAGGCTAATTAGGCCTTGATTTGCATTGTGGTTCCTATTGATTTTCTCTGTTTTGTAATAAGATTTATCATCTCATATGAAATTATTACTGCTCTAGTATTGTTATTCAAAAACATCGGTGGGCCAACTATATGTAATATTGCTTTCATTGACAGAAAGTTTGGATCTGATGGCTGGAAGCTGGGATGGAAGTTATGACCAAGGGAGCCAGTCAGATGATAGCTATCAATTTGAGAGATTTCACATAGAGCCTATCTATGACGCATTCATTTGCCCTCTAACAAAACAAGTTATGCGTGATCCTGTTACTTCAGAAAATGGGCAAACTTTTGAGAGAGAAGCGATTGAAAAATGGTTCAAGGAATGTAAGGAGAATGGAAGAAGGCTGGTTTGCCCATTAACACTACAAGAATTAAGAAGTACGGATTTGAACCCAAGCATTGCTTTGCGGAACACGATTGAAGAATGGAATGCTAGGAATGAAGCTGCTCAGCTTGATATGGCTCGTAGGTCATTTTCTGTGGGCAATGCAGAACCTGAAATTCTGCAGGCTTTGAAGTTCATCCAGCATCTTTGCAAAAAACATCCGTCAAATAAGCAAGTTGTTCGAAATGCAGAGTTGATACCTATGATTGTTGACATGTTGAAGAGCAGTAGTCGTAGAGTAAGATGTAAAGCTTTAGAAACCCTTCGCATTGTGGTAGAGGAAGACTCTGATAATAAGGTTGTCAAAGGTTTGCTGTTTCATTGTTCAGATATTCCGACATACTCTAGGCCTGTTATTTATGGCTCTTTCTATTTTGCAGGAAATTATGGCTGAAGGGGACACTGTACGAACGATAGTTAAGTTTTTATCTCATGAACAATCTAAAGAGAGGGAAGAAGCCGTCTCCTTGCTTTATGAGCTTTCAAAATCTGAAACACTGTGCGAAAAAATTGGTTCAGTCAACGGAGCAATCCTTTTTTTAGTGGGAATGACTAGCAGCAAATCAGAAAATCTTTCGACTGTTGAGAAGGCTGATGAAACTCTCCAAAATTTGGAGAAGTGTGAGAATAATGTAAAGCAGATGGCTGATTATGGTAAATTGCAGCCACTTCTTACATTACTCCTTGAAGGTACTTCCTCTACCCTAGATAATTCTTTGCTTTCGGAGATAGTGACTGTTAGTCGCTTGTATTTTCTTTTCTTGCCAATGAGTTGTTTGGTTGCACAAAATATTCAAGTTTTTATGTGAAATGGATGTTGAAGTTTCCTATCAAAGAGATTGTTTCATCTAGAAAAAAATTGATATGCCACCTCGAAAAATTGTCTACATAAATAATGAACGGAAGAGTTTAATGTAATAAAAAGTATGGCAACTGTTAACAAAAGGGGGAAGCAACTTGATAATATAATGGAAGCATTGAACATGCTTCTACAAAACATGAAATTTTGTTAGTTTGGCTGTCTTTTTTTGGAGGAGGGGAGGGGTGAACACACATCATCAGTTTTGTGCAATCATTAGCATTTACTTCTAGCATATTGGTCCCACTTTATCTATATTCAGAAATGTATCTATACTTTTTAAGTTTACATATCTGTGCTTTTTGTCATGTCCTGATGATGTCTTTTTTTTCTCATTTCAAAACCTTTGTTAGTTTAAATATGACCTATATATCTATCTTTTTCCATACATAGTTATATATATATGTGTGTGTGTGTGTGTGGGGGGGGGGGGTGGGGGTGGGGGTGGGTGCCAACACACGTGTGCGTGTGGTTTAGTGAATCCATTGTCTTAAACTTTACCCTCCTTTTCTTTATTGCATAAAACCAATATTTTGTAACATTCTCCTTTCATGAAATTCCAAGTATAACCTAGAACTACCATGCTAACTACTTTCTTTCAATATTGATACCTTGAGCGGGAAATGTAGAAAACTAAAATATGCAATTAAGTGCTCTTTTCCATTTCTAGTTCAACTATTTAATAAATAATCTTTGAGCCTTTGGGTAATTAGTACTCCTTTCAACTGAGTTCAACAATTGTACTTCTAGACATATTGATAGAAATGAAAGTTTTACTTGGGTCATTCTGCAAAATAGGGATTCAATTTTTTCACTATATACCCAACATGTTCTTTATATTGATTTCTTAAATAATGAAATTTAAAATTTAAAAGTTTCAACAGTAAACATCAAATTAATAATAATCTTATAATTTATAAAAGAGAGTATAATTTATCAATTATATTCTACTTGTAAAATAAATTTTATTTTATTTTAAATTTTAAGTAATTTATGGAGTGAGTGTTGAATGAATTGTAATTGCAAATGTACATAAGATCAATATTAACTTTTAAAAGTTAATTTATGATATTTTTAAATTTAAATTTAATATGATTCATTTAAATTTTGAAAATAATAAATTTTATAATTAATAATACTTTTATAATATTTATAATTATATTGACATAAATTAAATAAATTTATATCAATTTTAAATTTAAATACGTTTGAAATTAATTTTTAAAAAATAAGTCAATATTAAGTTTATAATTTGAAAATGAAGTATTAAAAAAATGTAAAGATGTGTATGATTGATGAGTTGTCCACTTAAATGATGGTGTGAAATGTCATTTTGTATATATAGAGAATAGTCGTTTGACTTTCTCATACTGGGGAGTAAAATTCTATATAGGGATTAAAATAGAGAGTCAAATAAGGATAAGGAAACTGTTGGATAATGATTTGTTGATGTATTCTTCAAAATTGGAGATAGAGAGTTGATTAGGAAAACTATTGTTAATGCTCTAAGACCTTTAAATTTAAGGAATTGATATTTTCACAAGGAAAACTGATAGTTCTACAACCTCTCACACGAATAGTAGATGGGACCCACATTCATGTGAGAGAGATATTGTGAAAATATCAATTCCCTAAACTTAATAATTGCTAGTTGTCACTTATCAAAAATATAAACTGAAAAGCTCCCAATTAGGTGTAGTTGATAGACCAAATGAGCACAGTAGTTGTTTAGAGCTGAAGAAGCTCTCCTAAAGACTCTTCCTTAATAAAATACTTTATTGATTGTTAGTTCCTCTATAATTTCACAAAGATGCTTCAAGTAGATTCCTTTTCTCTATTTACTTCTTCAAACTAGCCAAGTGTTGTAATGTGCGAAGCACTAGTTGTTTTTTAAATAAAAATATTTTTAATTTATTTTATATAGTGATTATAAAATATATTTTTTGAATTTCAAATTGACTTGCTATTATTATTAGAATGATTATAAATTTTGCTTTAAAATGAATGACTACAAATCACATATTGAGTGTTACTAATGTGATGCTTTTGTTATTTTAATTTAATATTAAGGTTTTATATAGTTTCAAAATTTAATGTTTAGTTTTTATAATCAATCATTTGTATTTTATATGAATTTTTAATTAGATTTCAAAGTTGAGTGGAAACCTAAAAGCCTAAATGTAGTGTTTAAGTCGTACTCTATCAGTATAATTAATAAACTAAATAAATTATATAAAACTAAATTTGTTGTAAAATAATAAGTTAGGATCATGATTTTAATTTTAAAAGGTAATTAAATTTTAATTAGTAATATATAAGTCAAGATTTTTTTTTAACATTAATTAACTTGATGTCACATATATGAAATAAACTTATTTACTAAATTTTAATTTACAACAATTTTAGTTTAGTAAATTAAAAATAAATTCTATAAAAACTAGAAATATATGAGTAAATACATTACAATTTTTTTATATTAATTATTATTTACTCATAATATTTTTGTTATATTTTTAATATATAGTTATTTGGGAATATAATTGTTGTAGAATACGAGTTGCCCATTATGATTTTAGTTTTAAAAGTAAGCTAACTATATGTTAATAACTAATATATAAGTTAGAATTGTTTTGTAACATTAACAGTCCGTTTCCTATGCGGGTGGTCTGCATGCGGACCACCTTTAACGACAAATAAAATTGTCGCTAAACTCGTCCTGTCTAAATCGGGCTATAACGACGGTTTTGGGCTATCACAACGGTTTAAACCCTATGTCGACGTGTTTAGCGACGGTTTTATCCGTCGCTAAAGGATGTGGACCACCTGCATATGAAGCTCTCTGGTAACATTAATTAACTAAAGGTCTCCTATATGTAATAGAATTGGTAACTAAAGTAAGCAATAATATATTTCTAATATATATATAATATATAATTTTGCTATTAATTATTATATGCACTCATAATATTTTGAATATATAGTCATTTAGAGACTAAAGTTGAGTAGAAACTTAACTAAAATTATAAATATGATTTCAAGTTAAAATTTATTATACGAGTAAATGGTTGTTTGATAAAACTGAATGAAATAGTTCTGAATGTTTAAGTAATCTGAATGAGTTGAATATTGAATGAAAAAGTTATTTGATAATTAATATGTTTGAAACATCTGAATAATAGTCTTTTACTATTTTCCCCCTCTAAACTATGTTGAACAAGTATATAATTTTGTATGTACTTACTAAATAAATAAATAAATACAATATTCATTAGTAGGAGTAGGATTTGTCCCATATTTAATCTTAACAATATCAATGAACTTTAAAAATTTGAAGTTGGAACAAAAAATAGGAAATATTTAATATAAGACCAAAGTTTTCCCTCATTAGCTCAAACTAGTTTCCCCTCCATCTGTACCTGCCTGCGAGTTGTCACTGCCTCTCCGAAATGATCTATCTACACATACAATCCTTCTATATCTATCATCAATAAAACTCAAAATTAGTACTAGCAACTATAGTATCATGTACCAAGAGGAAGAAGAAGAAGAAATGACTTTGATTTTGAGGAATCTTAATTTATGGCGAAGTAGTATTATGTTGATGCTGGAAGAAGGGTTTAAATGGGTGTTAATTGGAAGGCGGACACGAATAATCTAGGACCACTTATTTTGGAGAGGATCGAGCAAAAGACTATCCAGTAAAATCTATGATTCCTATGGCCGAAAATGTCCTCAAAGCCAGAACCCTTATCCAAGGCGTTTCCACCCTTCTTCAATTCATTCCTGTCTGGTCCTGCAAGTATTCTCTCACTATCTTCTCTCTCTGTTCTCTCAACATGTATACATAGAATACGATATGAAGAAGAAGAATACGACTGAAATTGGAGCGGGATGAAATAAAACAGAAAGTAGATTTCGAATGAGTAAATCAAAAATAAAATTAGATATGCCGAATCGAATAAGAAATTGTGGATGGAGATGGAGACGAATCGAATGATCAAAGCTGCAGAGAAGAGAGAAAGTAAAAAATGGTGCTCAGATCTATTCAACCTATTCAACTAAATTTTTTTAAATGAATGGGTCAGATATATTCAGTCACATCCAGATTTTAAAATTTACAAACAAACAGTCTAAATGACTTATTCATTCAGATTTTGACTCCCTAAGTAACTAAAGAACTCTTATAAAAAATAAAATTATTGCATAATAATAAGTTAATATTAAAGTTTGTAGAATCATGAAAGAGTTTTAGTTCTAGTTAAATTAACCCAACAAACACTATATAAAAGTATAAAAAGTGTTTTACTTCTAGTTAAGTTCTAGGCCTATACCAAAGACCAAAGACGAGCACCAAAAAACCAAGTTTTGTCAATTATTTTTAATTTATTTTATATAGTGATTATAAAATATATTTTTTAAATTTTAATTTGACTTGCTACTATTTATTTTGCTTAAAAACTAATGACTATAGATCACATACAATTGTCGAATGCTCACTATTGAGTGTTAATAATGTGATTCTTTTGTTATTTTTAATTTAATATTAAGTTTTATATAGATTCAAAATTTAATATTTAGTTTTTATATCCAATCCTTTTGTATTTATATATGCATTTTTAATTAGAGTTCAAAGTTGAGTGAAAACCTAAAAGTCTAAACATAGTGTTTAAGTCAGTACTCTATTGTATAATTAATTAACTAAATAAATTTTATAAAAAATAAAATTGTTGTAAAATAATAAGTTACGATCATGATTTTAGTTTTAAAATTTAATTAGTAATATATAAGTTAGGATTTTTTAACATTGATCAACTTAAGATCTCTTATATGAAATATATTTGTTTACTAAATTTTAATTGTTAATATATTTTCTAATATAAATTATAATTTTTATATTAATTATTATATACTCATAATATTTTTCTTATATTTTAATATATAATTATTTAGGAATATAATTGTTGTAAATAATGAGTTGCCATTATGATTTTAGTTTTAAAAGCTAGCTAACTAAATTTTAATAACTACTCCCTCGTCTCACGACAAAAGTTCTAGTTGACTTTTTACGTATATTAAGAAAGGGAATAAAATTATAAAATTGTCCATATTTAAATTCTAATTTAATTGCATAGTTTTCTGCATATGACTAGTGATATTTCATAAATACGCATAAAGAATAGAAATATAACCATTAATACTAAGGATATTATAGGCAAATTATTGTAAAAATAGATTATTTAAGATACGTAGACATTTAACTTGGGACTACCCTGGGACGGAGAGAGTAATATATAAGTTAAAATTGTTTTGTAACATTAATTAACTAAAGTATTAATTAACTAAAGTTTTCCTCTATTAATTAATATATATATTTCTAAATAATTTTTTCTATATTAGTTATTATGTACTCATAATATTTATAATATATAGTCATTTAGAGATTAAAATTGATTAGAAACTTAAACTAAAATCCTAAATATGATTTTTAAGTTAAAATTTATTATATGACTAGTAAATGAAGGACTTATAAAAAATAAAATTGTTGTAGAATAATAAGTTAATATTAAAGTTTGTAGGACTATAAAGAGAGTTTTAGTTGTAGTTAAATTAATCCTAACATTGTATAGGAGCATAAAAAGTATTTTACTTCTAGTTAAATTATAGACCTATACCAGAGACCAAAGACGAAGACTAAAAAACCAAGTTGTCTTATTTTATATATATATATATATATATATATATATATATATATATATATAGATGATAATATTTACCTTTCTTTTTATTATCAATTTTTAACATGCATCTTTCCCTAGACACTAAATTTAAAAGGGTTTCATGTTTAGTTGGATCTTGCTAGTTGGTGGAGTCAAATTATAGTTCGTGAAATGTAAACAGTTATACTTCCTGCTATATTATATAGCACAGTCCTGTTTAACTCTTTATTGCCATATGGACCTTTGCAGGTCCTCCAGAAACCAAACTGTCCATGGCTATATACCTTGGTGAGCTGGTACTTAATAATGACATGAAAGTCTTTGTGGCTAAAACTGTTGGTTCATCACTAATCAATCTCATGAGAATTGGTAACATGGAGTCTAGGGAAGCTTCCCTAAAGGCCTTAAATCAGATATCATCATTTGAGGCAAGTGCCAAGGTCTTGATAGAGGCAGGTATACTACCCCCTCTAGTGAAGGATCTTTTCCTTGTTGGTGCCAACCAGCTTCCCATGCGACTGAAGGAGGTTTCTGCTACAATTCTGGCAAATATTGTGAATTCAGGCTCTGACTTTGACTCCATTCCAGTTGGACCTGACAACCAGACTCTAGTCTCAGAGGACATAGTTCATAACCTACTACATCTCATTAGCAACACGGGGCCAGCAATAGAATGCAAGCTTATCCAGGTTCTTGTTGGACTCACTACTTCCCCCACTACAGTTCTCAGTCTTGTTGCCGCCATCAAAAGCTCTGGTGCTACTATCAGTTTGGTGCAGTTCATTGAAGCTCCACAGAGGGATCTCCGTGCAGCTTCCATAAAACTTCTTCAGAACCTCTCTCAACATATGGGCCAGGAACTAGCTGGTTGTCTACGTGCTACAGCTGGGCAGCTAGGTAGCTTAATCAAAATCATATCAGAAAATATTGGTATTACTGAAGAGCAAGCAGCAGCCGTTGGGCTCTTAGCGGATCTCCCAGAAAGGGACGTGAGCCTCACAAGGCAGATGCTTAATGAAGGTGCCTTCCAGTTGGTCATCTCCAGAGTGGCTAGGATCCGCCAAGGGGAGACTAGAGGCAATCGCTTTATGACCCCATATCTGGAAGGGCTTGTTCGTGTTCTGGCAAGGATTACCTTTGTCTTGGCTGACGAACCTGATGCCATTGGATTGTGTCAGGAGCACAATCTTGCTTCCGTATTCACTGACCTGCTTCAGTACAACAGACTTGACAATGTGCAGATGGTTTCGGCCATGGCTTTGGAGAATCTATCTCAAGAATGCAAAAACTTGACCAAATTGCCTGAGTTGCCACCGCCTGGTTTCTGTGTCACAATCTTTCCTTGTTTTAGTAAAACCCCTGTCATAACCGGATTATGTCGAGTTCACAGAGGGACATGTTCATTAAAGGAAACCTTTTGTCTATTGGAAGGACAGGCTTTGGAGAAGTTGGTGGCCCTTCTAGACCACACAAATGAGAAGGTGGTTGAGGCATCGCTTGCAGCAATGTCAACTTTGTTAGAGGACGAAGTTGATATTGAAAATGGGGTTACCGTATTGTGCGAGGCGGAGGCAATCAGGCCTATACTTGATGTATTAATTGAGAAACGGACAGAAAACTTGAGTAGGCGGGCAGTGTGGGTTGTTGAGAGACTTTTGCGGACTGATGATCTAGCCTATGTAGTGTCTGGTGATCCCAATGTTAGCACGGCCCTTGTTGATGCTTTCCAGCATGGTGACTATCGAACACGACAGATTGCTGAGCGTGCCCTGAGGCATGTTGACAAGATACCAAATTTCTCTGGTATTTTTCCAAATATAGGACAATAAGTCTCTTCCAACTTCCAAGTAGTCTGCTTACAGTGCTCAGCAAATGCAAGGAACTTGTAGTTATTGAATGTTTGACCCCTTGCTAGGTTCTGAGACATCTAAGGTTATGTTTGTGAAGCATGAAAGATATCCAGGTTAGATGTTGTTTTTCCTCTATTTCATAGTTTTGTATGGTTTGGGTACTTCTCTCGGGTTCTCATTCATGTTGTTTCTGTTGGTAATTTTTCTTTACATGGTCTGTGTATGTTGTATACTTTGTGGTGGAAAAGTATTATTGTTTATTTCATCATTATTGATTTTACAGTATTTCTTTTTTATATGTATCAAAAGGCCGAAGAAAGTATAATTTTTTATTTATTTTTCAATCTTCACTATTCTCTCCATTCTAAAATAATAAATATTGACTTTTTTAAATATATTTTCAAATTTAAAATGGGTATGAATCTATGTAGGTCAATTATGAATATCAACTTTTCTAAACATTTGTACGAATTATGAGATTTTCATTTTGCCTTTCTCATTGGTCGTTCAGTTATCTTGGGTGACGTTCTATATTTCAACTTGCAGCTTGTCAAAATTTCAAGTTGTATGGCTAAACAGAAATTGAGCTGTATACTGCCATGTATAAATGTGAGGACAATGCAAACACCAATTTTGAATCTTAAATTACATATATTCGTCAATTGCAATACTCGTCCATAAATATTCGTCCGGGTTCCTATAAATTTCCAGCACCTGCAGGGCAGCAATCCAGCACAAGCACAAACCATTAAACGAGTCTCATTTACTAATGCGAGAGATCTAATCTTGTGAAACTAAATGATCACTTTTGCTTGTGAAAAAATTAAGATTGGTAATGTCACATTGCAAGGTCAAAAAGGTGGACTTTAAGAAATGGTGAATGAAACAAGGTTTTGTCGGTTATCTACATGAAAGAAGTGACTAATACTTCAGGAACTAAAGATAAATATACCTGCTTTAGCCAGTTTGCCACATATAAACACACAAATGTAACCGACTACTAACCGTTGTGACGAAATCATAAGAAACAAAATAAGCGAAACTTAAATAATATGAACATTAATAATTTCTCAGATGTATTTGTCATGATACAAGTTTGATTAGCACAAAAGAATATAATTGAGAAGAATACCAAATTCCATGTGAAACAGCTTGTTCAAAAGTCTCTCCGCAGAGCAAATTGAAACCAATATTCTTGGAACATATTACAGTGTCTGCCAGGGACATTACAAATGTAGCACTGCCACTGATTTTGTCATGCAAGAAGAAGCATCCAGCTCGTGAGCCACATGATTCCTCGAAATATGACTCCAATCTGTTTCAGCATCAGATACATCACACATGGTCAAGAAGTCTAACACCTGCCCAAATATTTTGAACATTTCAACCCCAAATATCAGGTTTTTGTCAGCAACAAAAGCAGCATTCCAGTCCATGGGAGCATCAGGATGAGTTGAAACTTCGGTCCAAGTAAGATACATGAGATCAAGCTCCCACAACTTTCTAACTGCTTTATTTCTCCTGCCTATTTGACCGTCACCTTCACACCAGGAAACAGAGAGCATGAATAGGCGCCTGTTACAGGATATGAGTTTTGGGTAGTACTCGTGAACGCGGGGAGGGGATGGAGTTGTTTGGATGCCAACCCAAAAGCCTCTTTCTATGTCATACCCAGCAAGCTTATCGGTTTCTGAATAAACATAAAACATCCCATTACAAACAACCCCAGAACAAATAACCCCAAAATCTACAGGCAACCTCTGAATTTCCATCCATTTATTTGATAAAGAATCATAAATTTCCCCAGAATCTAAAGGCTCATCCCAATTTCCCAGACCACCCACAGCAATTAGCACAAACCTTCTATGATCTTTTGAACTCAAATGATCGCTTTTTTGTCTAACAAATTTGTATGGCTTCATATTAGAAAAGAATGAAACCTCGTTCTCATCTAGAGAGCTCCTAAATTGACGTCTAACAGAAAGCCTGTGAGGATCCTCGTAAACATCTGATACCCCACCAACACGTGACCTGAGGAAACGTCTCTCTAGCCGATGTTGCTGATTTTTTAAAATTGAACAGTCTGAAACGATTTCATATGTTCCTAAAATGGGCGCTGATCTTGCATACTTCATGGATGGAACTTTGTGCCATGATTTAGTCAAGGGGCTAAATACCAGTACTCCTTTGTGTGTCTTGAAGGAGCTCCTATCCATTCTACCGAAGTTGGTCAAGCTAGAACAACCTCCAACAATATAAACATCATCCTGGATACTGGCAACAGAGAACAGGAACCTTCCTTTGAGAACTTCAGCCTCTATTTTGTGCCATTCGTTAAGGGAAACATCGAAAGCATGTATCTCTCCGGAGCAATAACCATCTTTGACAACACCAAACAAAAACAACCACGGACTCGGATACAAACCTTCACGCCTCATCTGCATGAACCGAGACGTTGTAGTCAAGTTTCTCCACTTCTTGCACACAAGGCGTGCAGTCATGAGACTGGTCATTGGAAGTCTCATCAAACACATTTCCAGAATATCATCAGGAAGAAATACGTGCACCCCACTACTTCGTTGTGATACTTTAAGGTCTAAAACCTTTTTGTTAGTTTTCTTCCAAAACTTCTCCTTCATCCCATATGAAAAGCAATCCACAGTGGTTTCTTCAGTTCCACATATTGTTGTGTACCCTTTTCCTTCTTCACTGGCACTTGACCGTCTTTGACCACTCATATCACCAAATTCTTCACTTGTGTCAGCTCCTACTTTACAACCTCCACCCATGCTATACAAAGTAAGACATCTTAAGGAAACACCCCTGGTGTCATCCTCTTCTTCTGCTTCACCTCTATGATTTTTCTTCTTCAGTTTCTGGCTAACACTTCTGACAAGACGTTTTGACACACTCAAAGCGACAAGATCCCGATGAAGAGATGTTTCTCCAGTCAGTCTTTCAGAAATCATTTTTTTTTCATAATCATAAAATCAACCAACTAAACCATCATCTTTCAATTTGCAGCCATCATCATTCTCAAGCTGCTTAGGTACCTATACAAAGACTTCTAAAGAGGTTAGGCTTAACATGTCTCTCACAATAAACACAGTAAGTTAAGAATGTTTATAAAAAGTTCAACTTAAAAGGTACTAGCTACAGATTGTTCCCAAGGCACAAACATTGACAAAGAATTATGAAAGTTCGAAATGATTGAATTTCTTACAATCTTGACAAATTATTTAACAATTATCTGCCATGGAAGCTAAAAATGAAGATATTGGACTGTAACATCTTAGGTTTTACGTTTTTTTGGCACCCAAAAATAATTTAAATAAGTTAACTGCATATTAATTTGTTTTTCCCTTTCTGCCTTCTCCTGTTTTATGGAGCCACCTAAACTTGTAATTATACGTAGCTATTCTTTGGGTCATATAGAATGGAAAAAGCCATAAGGTTTCTGAAAGTACTGAATTCATCCCTATGACAGTTATCTCCGCATCATTAATACATGTTAAATAATTTCTGTAAGTCTTTCAATTTATTGCAGAAAAAGCAATTGTCCCTGCTCAGTACTTATCGCAGTCACTCATATAGTGATATATGAATTTCATATGAAACAACCAGTTTAGGATCCAAAATAATAAGTATATTTATTGAGATGGATAGTATGAGGAAAGATAACTGAGCTTTGAGTAGCCTTGGTAATTTGGTTATTGGTATAATGAGGAAGTGAGCCACTCTTATCAGAGACATGAGATTGTGAATATTTTATGTTCTCTTCAGTCTCCATCCTTCATACTGACCCTAACAACAGTCATGGTGCTCTTGATTATCATAAAACCAAAATGAGAAAATAGAAAATCTTAGCTCATTGTTTGACTGCTATGCAAAATAAAAAATATCTCAAGATAAGAACTTTGTCAAAGATATTCAGCCTTTAAGCTAGCTGCATACACCAAAATCAAATTCAAAAAGACCATGATATGGCAAGAAGAATTTTGACAGCTGATTGGACATGTCAGTTGCCTTACCTTCTTTTGTCAAGAGCTAACTTGTTTGATCCGATTTAACTTTTGATTTTGTTGCTGTTCTATCTATCGAGACCCATACTTTAGCTTAATTCATAGCATTGTATTTTGGTATATGATCTATGTTCTTACTTTTGTCAAGCAACATAATTTAAAGAATAAAAAAAAGAGCAAAAAGAATAATTATGGAAAGTGAGACGGACAAGAACTGAAAATATAAATACCAGATCCGAGACATATAAAAAACAACCCAAATCACAAAATCATTCCAAAATAGAATATACACACCAGTCAGTCCACCAAATTTAAATCCTAATTAGATTAACCAGCTCGAGACTTGGAAAAATTAAACAGCAAATTCCAGATAAAAATAAACCATAAATAACTACACACAGTAAAAGAAATAGAGCGAAATTCAACAAATACATATATACCTCAGAAAGCTAAAACACAACAAATTAATCAAGCTTGACAGAATGTGAATCTACGATTCCAAGATCCAACAGCGTTAACAGCTCCAAGCAATCTGCATAAGATTTCAAGCTTTTACTTACAAGAACATAATCAATTGCTTATATATATATATATATAAATGTAGTATATGTATATGCTTGGTGGTGGTTGAAAATACCTGAGGGAAGGAGGAATTTAGTAAAGCAACAGCAACCAATAATAAATGCAAGGAAACTGATGCAAAAAAACACAAAAAATTAAATAAATAAAGCGACGCCCTCCCCTCAGGGCCTCAGCTTTTCATCTCTTTCCTTTTATTTCCCCGCAAATCAGTCTCTCTCTCTCCTCAGCCTTTTGTTCTTTCTTTGATGAGCTGCCCCACTCTCTCATTCCTCCCTCTGACTATTTATTCACTTTAATTATTCCCTCCATCACACACAAAAAAAAAAGAAACTCATATTTCTACAACAATTTTTAATTTTTCACACGTAAAATCTATTTTTTAACTAAATAAATATTAAAAAAATAGATTCTACGTGTAGAAATATTAAAAATTATTGTGAAAAATATCAACTCTCATATATAACGGATATTTTTACAATAATTTTTGATATTTCTACATGTGAGATCCATTTTTTAATATTTATTTGATTAAAAAATAGGCCTTTTACGTGTATAAATATCAAAAATTATTATGAAAATATTTATTTCAAAAAAAGAGTTTTTTCATAAAATTTACAAATATTAATTATATATTATTTATTTTTAAAGATAACATAAGTTTGACGTTAAATTGTAGCAATATGAATTTGCTAATTAAATAACATAATAATTATAAAATAAAATAATAATAAATTAATACAAATAATTATGTCACACCCAATATTTTTACAAATAAATGTTAACAATAAAATGTGTAGCTAACTAGTTATCAATACCATCTTGTATTACATTCCCAAATTATTCAAATGACAAAATTAAAAAAAATAAGTAAGTGGGTAGGTTATGGAAGTGGACTGTTAACTTGCTCTTTATTTTAGTCTTTTGCTTAATTTACTAATAAGGTGGTCAATTAGGTCTCTTGATATTATGTTCAATTTCAATTTGTACGAGTGTTTATAATTTTGTAGAAAAGGAGATATTTAAAGGGTATCTAACTAGGATACTTAATAAGATTGAGATTGATGAGTCAATTTTAGGTATTTTTAGATAAATTAAACAGTACGAATATAAATAACATACAAATTTTTTGAATATATGAATTTTCATATGATTTGATAAAAAAAATATTTAATTTACAAAATTATAATAATAGTGCTACACAATTTTAAAATAAATAAAATTTTATATTTTACATGATCTTTTCTCATTCATCCGTTGGTAATATATACAAAGTATAAACAAATATTGTAAGACCCCAAATTATTAATAAATGAAATTTATTTTCCTCTATTTATTATTTTGAAATAGTAAGGGTTGATTTGATTAATGTGGATAGTTAAGGGAAAAATACGCAAATATTTCGAATAAGTAAATGGTTATAAAATATTCATTATTGTCGGGAAATATTCGTTTGGTCGTAGAATATTAAATCTTTGTCGGAGAATATATTCGCATTTACGGTATTGATCTTTTTTGAACCCCATAACTGAAAGCGATTGGATGAAGAAACGATAAATATAAGTTGTTTATAAATAACTTGCGGCGTAGTTATTCTGAATTAATATTGTTGGAATCTGGAATTGGTTAAAACACTAATTAATACAGCGTTGTTGAACAAGAAGACACTGCGGTATTGCACCAATTATTGATTCTTACGTAAGAAGACACTACTCAATAATTGTTACGAAGAATTATTATTCAAGATTTTATTGATTCAATAATTCTTTGTATTGATATTTTATATTACTATTGTTTCAATAAATTGTCATTACACAATATTTTTTATTATCAGACAATAATTCATATTATCCGAATAATATTATTGGATAACATTATAGCGAATGTCTAGAAAATTGCATCAAGGAGAGGTTTGGTCACCTAATTGCTTGCAGCAAGAAGGAGAGATCCTTATCGAAATCCCCTTTTTCAGGGAACTACGGTTGCAAGATCTTGTGATTCTGTAATATTATTTGTGAATAATTAATTATTGATTTATATGATGAGAAAAATATTGATTTTATGTGGATATAGATGGAGAAAATTTTAATGTGACAATTGTTGAAAATTAATATTTTTTTTTTTTCGATAAAATAATTCATTTAAATATATTATTTTAATAATATATTAATGATGATATTTTATAATGAATGTGAGATATATGAGTATATGAGGAGGAAGAGTATTTTTGTGGCATTAAATGATTAACACATGTTTTTGTGTGTCGGTGACCCCATTTTCGATTGAAATTTGATTATACCGTAAAATCGCTTGGTTTGTGGATTTCGGTTAATTTTTGTTTGGAATTTGGAAAAACTTTCTTCTGCAAAGTTGTAGAGAATTGAATTTTCTATAAAAAATCGTGCGATTCGAATTTTTTGACAAAAGGAATATTTATTGTGAATTATTGAAGTTCCGAAGCTCCGAAATAATTAATTTTTGGAAGTTTAAATTATTTTAAATTAGAAAAACGTTTTTTTCATTTTTGAAACTTATTTAACATGTGATTAGGAGGTTGAATTCAGATTGTTAGTGTGCGTATGAAGTTGTGGAAAAATATAATAATATTATATTAATTTTTTCGCTTTTGGTGTTCAAGATTTTCCTATAAATAGGGTGCTTAGGTTAGAATTGAAAATCACACCGTAAGCTCAAGTTTTTCTCTCTATATTATCGAGCGTATTCTTGTGAGTATTTTGAGTATACTTTGAGTATTGCTATATAAATGCAAGTTCAAGTCATAGCTTTATATCCGTGTTTCAATTTAGAAAGACTGTCTTTGAGGTAAGGGATGTTATTTTATTCGAAAATGATATTATTTCTTCAATATCATTATGCCAAAATATTGGTTGGAATTTTTTATCAAATTTGGAACTTTTTCGTATGGGAGTTACTTATTCATGAAGATTCTTATTCACGAGTTACTATTCATGAGTTCTTATTCACGAGTTACTTATTCAAAAGTACTATTCACTGAAGCGTGAAGATGTTTTTTTGTGAAATTTCTATCTTTTGGTGTCTGAGTTACTATTCACGATACTAAGACTATTCACGATATATACGATATTCAATTCAAAAAATGAAATTTCTTCTTTTGTCCAAAATATCTATTCGGATACTAGCTTTGATTGTATCCATGTTTTGATCATTCTTGAATTTTACTCCACTACGATTACTTATGAAGTATTTTTGAACTTGGATTGTTTAAAATACCAATCCTTAATAATTGTTCTTTTGTTTAATCGGATTCGTTTTCTTTAAAATATTTTTCATCATCCTCGGTCCCTAAATGATGATATTATTGAATATCTTTGGCCTGTGTAGTGCAAAGATAAATGATTTCTTGATGAATATCTTTGGCCCGTAGTGCAAAGATGAAGCAGTGTTGAGATGAACACGATTAGACCGATTAATATCTTTGGCCCATAGTGAAAAAAAATGAAGCAGTGTTGAGATGAATATGACCGATCGATTAATATCTTGGCCCGTAGTGCAAAGATGAGCAGTGTGTTTAGATGAACATGAATTAATCGATGAATATCTTTGGCCTGTAGTGCAAAGATGAATATTTGATTCCAGATATATATTGATTGATGTTACAGGGATAAAATATCGACAATGAACTTTTAAATTCATATATAGAAGATAGTAGTTTGCATTCTCTACTTAGCTCTTCTAATGAATTGTTGTTTCCGCTGCAGTTGTTGATTTAAAACTGGTTGTCTATTTTATTCTATTAGATTTTTCCCTGTTGAAGACTAACGATAATTTGTTGTATATTATCTTAGTCATAATATTCTTTCTTGGGCTAGTTGAGCTCACCCCTTTTCCTTGTTGTTCCATTTTTCTTTCTCGGGAGGCGAGAATGTAGCGAGTACTTAGTCAAGGTATGGAATGAAGATTACAGAGAGAGTTGTTTAGTAGTCCTCACCATTTTGTAAAATAATGTATCAATAATTGTGATGAGGATTTATTTGGGTATGTATATTGCCTGCAAAAGACAATAATTGTATTTAAACTCACAATATATATGTTGTCGTATTTTGTACCGACAAATGTATTAATAAAGTTGTAGTTATTTTTTTGTACCATGTATTTGGTGACTCAGAATGGGTTGGATGGAATGGACCTATTTTGGGGCGCCACATTTGGTATCGAGCTTTAGGATATGATCTCTGGCATGAGATCGGGAATAAAACTAGGAGGGAGAGACGAGTAAATCCTTCGCTAAGTGTGTCCTACCTAAGCTTTATTTGTTAGTTGGTCAATATATAGGGATATTATGTGATATATTGATTTCCTTAATTAACCCTTATTTTATGATGATTTGAGAATGTCGATCGAGAATATTAATAAATGGAGTAAATGAGATCGTGGAGATGCTGTATTTACCAACGAGGAGAACGTGTAACAAGTCGGCAATGTACCTCCGTGAACAACACCACCGAAAGCGAGATGATGAACGAGGGGATGTTTGAAGCTTTTTTCCGATTCATGCAAAATCGCACGAAGGAGACTCGTGTTCAAAATACAGGAGGAAATGATAGCAATTCACGGGTGGTCACTGCCAAGCAGATTCAAAGAGTTGGGACCACCGCATTGCGGGGAAAGCCGGATCCGATTAAAGTGAGACGTGGTCAAACAAATTACCAAGATATTCGATGTCTCTGGATGCACGGAGGAACAGAAAGTTCCATTCGCTACTTTTATGTTCCGTAACGAGGCAGACATCTTGGTGGGAATCTAAGCGTTGCATCCATCCAAATTGCACTCAAAGATGTCGCCGGAGACGTTTCAGAGAAATAGTTCAATGACAAATACTTCCCGAAAGTATTCGTATATGAAGGAAGTGGAGTTTATTAAACTGGAGCGAGAATAATAATGGCGGCGGTGTCCCAAAGACGAAGCGAAGTTCGCGGAGTTATCCGAGTTTGCACCTCATTTGGTGGAGAATGAGGAACGATGACGCGGATGTTTCGAGAGGTTTGAAACCCCAGATACGTCAAGATCTCATTTCTCATAAATTTTCTCTCTATTCGGATGTTGTCAGCGAGTGGCTCAATTGTTAGAAGCGAGATAACGAGTACGTTCAATCGAGGGACCATAACGAGATCATATAGAAGATAAGCAGATTATCCGAATAACGATAACCACGGAGAAAGAAGAAGAATACTGAATAAAGGCGGTAACCACTTTGGTGGTAATCGCGCCATGAAAAAATAAGAAGCGAGTCGGGAGGAGATTTTAAAAGAGGAGATTTAACAACGACCGTGTGAAGAGGTCGGCCAAGAAGAATCTTGGTTCCAAGGAGGAGAAAGACCACCGGTCGTATGTTACAAATGCGGAAAGAGGGATGATATCACCAAACCGCCCACAACAGTTTAAGGTATGCCATAATTGTGGAAAAGAAGGACATATCGCCGAGATTGTATGCAGATCGAAACCAGATCAGCGGGAATGGTGACTCAAAAGGATGTCCCGAGAAAAGTCAAAGTCAACGGTTCTGGAAGAGCGTTTGTCGTGACTTCATTAAAATACGAGGAACCCGAACGAAGTTAGTACGGGTTAGTTAATTATAAATTCTTATGAAGTTTATACCTTACTAGAATCTGGGTTCTACCCATTTTTTATCTCTCTTGCTTTGCGTTCAACGTTTGAACTTGACTACGGAGAAATTAGACTTTGACTATTTATGGAGAATCCGTTAGAGAAACTTTCATTACATCCGTTGTTTAGAAATCTTGCTTGATTCAGGTTGGCACTATCACATTACCGTTAACCTTATTTCTATAGAGATATTTACTTTTGATGTGATTTTAAGGTTAACTACTCATTACGCCGAAATTGATTACTTTTCGTAAGGTTGTTAGTTTTCATATTCAAGAACTCGTTATTCAATTCAAGCAATCAAACCATTGTAGTCAAACATTTTCATATCAAGCCATGAAGTCATTCGTTTATTACGGATGTCAAGTTTTCTTAGTCCATGTTATGGATTTGAATAAAGACACGTCGATTTGAATAATATTCTTGTTGTTATTGATTTTTCCCGACGTATTTCTGAAGAATTTCTTGGTTTACTCCCAAAGATCGATATTAAATTTTGTATCGACTTTGAACCCCAGACAAAACTCATTTCTAAAATCTCATATCGAATGGCTCCTATTGAACTTGTGGAGTTAAAAATTCAACTATAGAATTTGGTACTGAGCCTTTATCCGGTGACTTCCTTTGTGGAATGCACTGAAGCCGCACTCTCGTAGGGGGGACACCATATTCGATGCGATAATAAACCGATAGGTGTTATTGTAACGTCTTATCCAAGGTTGGGATATGAGTCACGATTGAGAACAACCTAAGTTGGTAATCGAAATACGTAGCTTTCAGAAGCAGTTGGTTATTATCGGAGATTCGTTGAAGGATATTCTCAAATCGCTATTCCATTAACTCGGTGACTTTCAGAGAGATACAAAATTGAATGAAGCAAGGAATGTGGGAAGAGCTTCAAGAACTCAAGAGGAGACTCATTTCAACACATGTTCGACCATGCCATCCTCGAAAAGCTTAACGTGGTAGCCGACGTGTTGAGTAGAAGATCGATATAAGCACGAAAACGATATTGTCAAAGACTCATTTCAGTATAATTTACAAATAATAGAGATGGAGATGAAAACTCTAGGTACCCACGTGATGATATACCGGTATAATCAACTTTAATCGATAAAGTTAAAGTCATTCAAGCTACATAACCGGGTGATGAATTTGAAGAAGAAGATCGCAAGAAGTCGTTATTCAAAAGCGAGAATCGGTGAGGTGAGGAAAGCTCAAACCTTCGATTTATTAATCCATTTGAAATTCTCGATCGAAAAGGAGGCGTGGCCTATAAGACTCGTTTTACCGCTAAGTATGACGATGTTCATAACGTTTTCACGATCGATGTTACGTAAATATGTGGACGACTCAAACCACGTCATTGAGTTAGAACCCCGGACGAGATAGTAGAAGACTTAATGCACGAGGAGGTACTGTCCAAGATCTTGGATAGGAAAGAACACGTCCTATGTCTTGAGGTTATACCACAAGTTAAAGTTTTTGTGGAGAAACCATGCTATTGAGGAAATGAACTCGGGAGTTGGAAGCGAAAATGAAAGCGAGGTATTCTCATCTTTTGAAACTGTGTATCGTCGACGTCAATTTCGAGGACGAAATTTCATAAGGAGGGAGGTTGTAAGACCCCAAATTATTAATAAATGAAATTTATTTTCCTCTATTTATTATTTTGAAATAGTAAGGGTTGATTTGATTAATGTGGATAGTTCGAGAAAAAAATACATAAATATTTCGATTAAGTAAGTGGTTATAAAATATTCATTATTATCGGAAATATTCGTTTTGGTAGTGGAATATTCGTCTTCGGAGAATATTAAATGCATTTACATTTTGATCTTTTATGGGCCCCATGCGGAAAGCGATTGGATGAAGAAAGCGACAAATATAAGTTGTTTATAAATAATGGCATAGTTGTTACTATTATCTTTGTTGGAATACCAAGTGGTTAAAACACACTAATACACGCGTTGTTGAGAAGATACACGCAGGTATTGCACCAATTATTGATTCTTACGTAAGAAAGGCACTACTCAATAATTGTTACAAAGAATTATTCTTCAAAGATTTTATTGATTTATATGATGAGAAAACTATTGATTTTATGTGGATATAGATGGAGAAAATTTTTAATGTGACAATTGTTGAAAATTAATATTTTATTTTTTTCAGATAAAATAATTCATTTAAATATATTATTTTAATAATATATTAACGGTGATATTTTTATAATGAATGTGAGATATATGATTATATGAGGAGGAAGAGTATTTTTGTGGCATTAAATGATTAACACATGTTTCGTGTGTCGGTGGACCCCATTTCTTGACTGAAATTTGATTATGGCCTGTAAAATCGCCCGTTTGTGGATTTCAGTTAATTTCTGTTTGGAATTTGGAAAAACTTTCTTCTGCAAAGTTGTAGAGAATTGAATTTCCTATAAAAAGTCACGAGATTTGAATTTTTTGACAAAAGGACTATTTATTGTGAATTATTGAAGTTTCGAAGCTCCGAAATAATTGATTTTTGGAAGTTTAAATTATTTTAAATTAGAAAAACGTTTTTTTCATTTTTGAAACTCATTTAACATGTGATTAGGAGGCTGAATTCAGATTGTTAGTGTGCATATGAAGTTTTGGAAAAAATATAATAATATTATATTAAATTTTCTGCTTTGGTGTTCTAAGCATTTTTCTATAAATAGGGTGCTTGGGTTAGAATTGAAAATCACACCGTAAACTCAAGTTTTCTCTCTATATTATCGAGCGTATTCTTGTGAGTATTTTGAGTATACTTTGAGTATTGCTATACGGTGCAAGTTCAAGTCATAGCCTATATCAGGTGTTTCAACTTAGAAATCTTGTCTTTCGAGGTAAGGATGTTATTTTATTCAAAAATGATATTATTTCTTCAATATCATTATCTTGAAATATTGGTTGGAATTTTTATCAAATTTAGAACTTTTTCATGTCGGGGTTACTTATTCATGAAAGTTCTAATTCACGAGTTACTATTCATGAGTTACTATTCACGAGTTCTTATTCACGTAGTCTTATTCACGGCGTGAAGATGTTTTTTTGTGAAATTTCTATCTTTTGGTGTCTGAGTTACTATTCACGATATCAAGACTATTCACGTATATAGCACTATTCACGAATCGACGACAATTATTCATTAGAAAAATGAAATTTCTTCTTTTGTCCAAAATATCTATTCCGGATACTAGCTTTGATTGTATCCATGTTTTGATCATTCTTGAATTTTACTCCACGATTACTTATGAAGTATTTTTGAACTTGGATTGTTTAAAATACTGAATCCTTAATAATTGTTCTTTTGTTTAACCTGGATTCGTTTTCTTTAAAATATTTTTCATCATCCTCGGTCTAAATGATGATATTTCTTGAATATCTTTGGCACTGTAGTGTAAAGATGAATGATTTCTTGATGAATATCTTTGGCCCGTAGTGCAAAAAGATGAGCAGTGTTGAGATGAACATGAATGACCGATTAATATCCTTGGCCCATAGTGCAAAGATGAGCAGTGTGTTGAGATGAATATATTTATGATTAATATCTTTGTTCAGTAGTGCAAAGATGAGCAGTGTTTAGATGAACATGACTAATCGATGAATATCTTTGGCTGTGGTAAAGATGAATATTTGATTCAGATATATATTGATTGATGTTATAGGGATAAAATATCGACGATGAAATTTTAAATACATATATAGAAGATAGTAGTTTGCATTCTCACTTAACTCTTCTAATGAATTGTTGTTTCCATTGCAGTTGTTGATTTAAAGCGGTTGTCTATTTTATTCTATTAGATTTTTCCTGTTGAAGACTAACGATAATTTGTTGTATATTATCTTATTCATAATATTCTTTCTTGGGTTAGTTGAAAGCTTACCCTTTTTCCTTGTTGTTCCATTTTTTCTTCTCGGAGGCGAGAATGTAAATAGTACTTAGTGAGGTATGGAATGAAGGTTCAGAGAGAGTTGTTTAGTATTCCTCACCATTTTGTAAAATAAAGTATCAATAATTGTGATGAGAATTTATTTGGTATGTATATTATCTAGAAGACAATAATTGTATTTAAACTCACAATATATATGTTCAACGTATTTTGCACGACAAATGTATTAATAAAGTTGTAGTTATTTTACATACCATGTATTTGGCGACTCAGGATGGGTTGGATGGAATGGACCTATTTTGGGGGCGTCACAAATATTATGCCTACAAGTTAGGCGTATGATTTTACAACAGAATAATATCCTAAAATATTTATAATAATAATGAGAATAATCACATATATTCTATCACACCCCCGCTGTGACGCCCCCAAAATAGGTATACAACACCCATCCTGAGTCGCCATATACATGGTACAAAAAGCAAACTACAACTTTAATAATACAATTGTCGTGCAAAATACGACAACACATACTGTGAGTTTAAATACAAATATTGTCTTCTAGACAATATCAACACTCAAATAAGTCCTCATTACAATTATTCAAACACTATTTTACAGAAATAGTGAGGACTGTTAAAATATCTTTTTAGAACCATCACTCCATACCCCGACTCGATCCTGTTATGTTCTCACCTCCTGAGAATAAAAATGGAACAAAAAGGAAAAGGGTGAGCTCAACTAGCCCAGTAAAGAATATCATGACTAAGATAATATAAAACAAATTATCATTAGTCTTCAACAGGAAAAAATCTGATAGAATATAATAGACAACAAGTTTTAGATCAAAACTGCAGCGGAAACAACAATCCATTAGAAGAGTCACGTAGAGAATGAATTCTACTATCTTCTAAGATTTAAAGTTCCATCATCAATATTTTATCCCTGTAACAACAATCAATATACATCTTTAATCAAATATTTATCTTTGCACTCTGTGCCAAAGATATTAATTTGTATCATCACCGGTCAATCGTTCATCTCAACACTTGTTCATCTTTGCACTATGGGCCAAAGATATTCATCAGTTAATCATTTATCTTTGCATTACAAGCCAAAGATATTCATCTATGAATATAAAATATTATGACTAAGATAATGCAAAATAAATTATCATTAGTCCTCAACAGTGTTAAACTGATAAAATACAATAGACATCAAATTTAACTGCAGGGGAATATGCAATCCATTAAAAGAGTTAAGTAGAGAATAAAATCTACTATCTTTTATGATTTAAAAGGTTTTCATCACTTTTATCATTTGGGACTCAAACTTAATAAATAATCCACATCATCCCCGCAGACTAGGCCAAGGATATTCATTAGTATCACGACCACAAATTATTCACGACACTACTTGCCAAGGATAGTCGTGTATTCATCAATGGTCATGATCATGCCAACAATTGTCCATCAATGCACTACGGGCCAATGAGGACTTTTACCACATCATTTGTAATATTACGGTCATGATTACACCGAATAATCCCTGGTCATAATCATACCAAGTCCATCTATGCACTACAGGCCACAGCGATTTTCAAAAAATATAAACATGAGTATGATGACAATGATATAAGAATTCAATAAAACAAGTTCAAGAATTAATTTGTTCAGGAACTAATAACGTCCAAATTATCAACATGATACTTCTTTGTAAAGTAAAATTCAAGAATGCTCAGGAGAATATTTCCATGAAAAGATACTGGATGAAGCGCAAATATCAAGGATATTCCACTAATTTCATGGAGTATAGAAGTCAAAACTTTAACCAACCGAGTATAATAAATAATGGAATAACAAAAGAAATCACCACGCATGCAGATTGCAGACGTAGGCGAGTTATTCCAATGTAATAATAAATAACGAAACCAGTCGCGAAAAAACGCACGCATACATGATATTCCAACCAGAATAATAAAGACGGAACCAGGTCCGACGTAAAATGCATTGACAGGATATTCCAACAGAATAATAAAGACGGAACCGAATTACAGTAAAAACGCATGCATGTGATATTCTAAATGTAATATTTAATGAATGGAATAACAACAGAAATCACCAAGTATAGGGTAGACCGCGTATACAGGTTATTCCAATAGAATAATAAGAATGAAATAACAAAAGTTCTCTTTATAAATACAAAAGAAATAATACCCCTTACCGTATAAGAAAACTTGATATAGAAGTGGTGAAGTAGCAGAATTCTTTTTTTCTTTCTTTCTATAGTTTTCTCTCTTTAGAGTTTCAATGAATTCGTAAGAAATAATGAAGGAATGAGTTTCTATTTATAGGAGAATGGAAAGACACTGTGTAAGGATTTTATCACTTGACTTAATAATTCATAACATAATTTAAACCTTTGGTTGATTGAATTTCAAAGAATTTTCCTAACACAACCAAAATAAAATAATATATATATATATATATATATATATATCAATATAAACACATGCTTGTTGAATTTTTTGCTCCCACCCGACAAACTCTTAAAATCCACTGACTTTTGATACCACCAAAGGACAATATATCACACACACACACACACACACACACACACACACACACACACACACACATATATATATATATATATATATATATATATATATATATACTACTCCACCATTCCCACATTCCACAAAATTCACGGGTGGAATTCCTCCCACCAAAACAAAAGTCCTTTCATTCCCCCACCAATATCAATTCATATCATACATATATAAAATACTTACCACCACCTACCAAAACTCACTACCTCATACACACTCTTACGAAAACACACACACACATGTCAAATATGTATATATATATATATATATATACTTTATAACTTCTTTCCGATTATTTTGAAAAATGGGTAAATGGGGGGTCCATATAATAATATCAAATACTTCATAAAAAATCACCTTAATAATTTTAACAACATTTATCATCATTATTATAATTCACAATATTAATCGACCAAGTCGTTCCCAAGAAAGAGGGGGCTTTCCAATAAGGATTTCTCCCTATCATGCCGCAATTAGTGACCAAACCTCTCCTCGCGTAACTTCTACATCGTTAATATTGCAAATAATAATATTAATAACTTCGTCGCCTCAATTATTGATTTAATAATATAAAATATCGATAATAATCGAATCAAATAACGTGAGATACTATGCAACAATTATCGTGGGCAATAATTAAACAAAATTGAGTGACTTTCACGTAAGATCAATAATCAATACCGCAGCTACTACGCAACCAACGCCAGATTCTCGTACTTATACTACCGAAGTAGTTCAACAAAGATAATCTGTAAAACTTCCGCCGTTATTTTCATAAAAATATTTTTGTCGTTTTTCAATCCGATAATAATTACATTTGTGGGTCCACTAATGATTGTGCCGTCGTATGAATATTTCCTATTAAAACGAATATTCCCCGACCAATCGAATATTATATAACAACTTGCGTACTTTGTAAAATTTATAAATACTACCCACAACTATAACATTATATTAAATTTATTCCATAATATTCAAAAATGATAATTATAGAAAATTCATTTTTATTCATAAAAGTTGGGGTCTTACAATCTCCACTTCTTATGAAATTTTGCCCTCGAAATTAGGGTACGTACCTGGTATGTCGAAGAGGTAAGGATACCTTGATTTCATTTCAGATTCTAACTCCCAAGTCATTTCCTCAACATCATGGTTTCTCCACAAAACTTTGACTTGAAATATAACCTTAGAGCGTAGAATATGTTCCTTCTTATCCAAGATTTGAACAGGAACCTCTTCATACATCAAATCTTCCGCTATTTCGTCCTGGGATTCTAACTCAATAATGTGGTTCGGTCTTTCACATATTTACGTAATATGGATATGTGAAAACGTTATGAACACGAGACATACTATTTCAGAAAGCGAGTCTATACGCTATGATTCCTACTCGATCGAGGATTAAAATGGGCCAATGAAACGAGGATTAAGCTTTCCTCTCTTTCCAAATCTCGTAACTCCTTTCTATGGAGCAACACGTAACAACACATGATCTCCAATATCGAATTCCACGTCTTTTCGATGAAGATCAAAGATAACTCTTTCATTTGGCCTTGTGAGATTTTTATACGTTCACGGATCGTTTGTATTTTTTCAGAGTCATACGCATTAACTCGTCCTAGCAACGTTGCTTCACGCACCCTCATCCCAGCATACTGGAGAACGACACTTTCTTCCATACAACGCCTCGAATGGAGCCATGCCAATACTTGCTTGATAACTGTTGTTGTAGGAAAACTCCACCAATGGTAAGAACTTGTCCCAACTTTCCTTGAAGTTAAGGACACAGAGTCTTAATAAATCTTCAAGAGTTTGAATAGTCCTCTCTGATTGTCCGTCTGTCTGAGGATGATATGCCGAACTAAATCGTAAATCCGTGCCCATAGCTTTTTGCAAACTAACCCAAAATCGTGAAGTAAATTTTGGGTCTAGATCAGAAACTATGGATACTGACATACCATGAAATCTTACAACCTCGTTTATGTACATACGAGCAAGACGTTCAAGTATATAAGTTTCTCGTATTGGTAAGAAATGAGCAGACTTGGTCAATCTATCAACAATGACCCAAATTGCATCTATGCCTTGAGAAACCTTGAGAAGACCAATAACGAAATCCATAGTAATGTGTCCCACTTCCATTCTGGAATTTCAAGTGGTTGTAATGGACCTTTTGGTACTTAATGCTTTGCCTTGACTCGTTGACAAGTTAAACACCTTGAGATAAACAAATATTATCTCCTCTTCATATCATGCCCACCAAAATGTATGTCAAGATCACGATACATTTTGGTACTCTCTGTGATGGATTGCAAACGGTGTGTTGTGCGCCTCCATCATGATTTTATACTTTAAATCGTGGTCGTTAGGAACACAAAGTCCGGAGTTGACTCAAGTATTCCATCTTCATCAATTCTTGCCTCCCAGATAAAGACCTTCAGACTTTCTTCCTCAAACGCATCATTTCCAGTGTCCGTAGCTTGAAAGCCTTTTAACTTTATCGATTAAAGTTGGTTCTACTCAGATATTCGCTATCATTACATGGGTCCCTCGAGTCTTTAATTCTATCTCCATTCTTTGCAAGTCACACAAAATGGGCCTCATTGACAATATCGCTTTTCGCATTCGCGATATGATCTTCTACTCAATGCGTCAGCTACCACGTTTGTTTTTCCAGGATGGTATTGGATGGTATGATCATAATCTTTCAACAGTTCAAGCCAACGTCATTGTCGCATGTTGAGTTCCTTTTGAGTGAAGAAATATTTGAGGCTTTTATGATCCGTAAAGATCTCCACTTTCTCCCCATACAAGTAATGCCTCCAAATCTTTAGTGTAAAGCGATCACGCCAACTCTAGATCATGAGTAGGATAATTCCTTTCATATTCTTTGAGTTGTCGAGAGGCATAGGCTATGACTTTCCCATGTTGCATGAGAACACATCCTAACCCTTTGCCCGAAGCATCACTGTAGATGACAAATCCCTCCGAGCCAAATGGTATTGTCAAAACAGGTGCTGAAATGAGTCTCCTTTTGAGTTCTTGAAAACTCTTCTCACATTCCTCGTTCCAACCGAATTTTGTATATTTCCGAGTCAGTTGAGTTAGTGGAGTAGAGATTCGAGAAAATTCTTCCACGAACCTCCGATAATAACCAGCTAAACCGAGAAAGCTACATACTTTATCATCGATTTAGTTGTTCCCACTTTGAATAGCCTCAATCTTTGCTGGGTCAATAGATATTCCATGACTTGATATTACGTGCCCAAGGAATGCTACTTCCTCAAGCCAGAACTCACATTTCTTCAACTTGGCATAAAGCTTATATTCACGAAGCTTTTGGAGTATCGCCTCAAGTGTGCTCTTCATGATCTTCACGGCTTTTGAATAAATAAAGATGTCATCAATAAAGACGACCACAAAGTGATCCAAATATTCCTTGAATACTTGGTTCATCATATCCATGAAAGCAGCAGGAGCATTAGTGAATCCAAAAGACATGACTAGGAATTCATAATGCCCGTACCGAGTTCTAAAAGCCGTTTTTGGAATGTCATCGGTTCTAATCTTCAATTGGTGATATTCGGAACGAAGATCAATCTTTGAAAAGAATTTGGCGCCTTGCAACTAGTCAAACAGGTCATCAATAACGCGGGTAATAGGTACCTATTTTTGATGGTGACATGATTCAACTCCAGATAATCAATACAAAGTCGCATACTCCCATCTTTCTTCTTCACGAATGTAACAGAGCACCCCAAGGAGAAGTACTAGGACGAATAAAGCCAATGTCTAACAATTCTCGCAGTTGGGTCTTTAACTCGAAGTTCAATAGAGCCATTCGATATGGGGCTTTGGAAATGGGTTTTGTATCGAGTTCAAGGTCGATACAAAATTCAATTTCACGCCGGGGTAGGCGGGAAGTTCTTGTGGAATACGTCAGGAAATTCATTAACAATAGAAATATCATTCAAAACTGACATATTTTTGTTTAGATCCGTGACATGGGCTAAGAAAGCTTGACATCTATTTTTCAATAAACGAATAGCTTTATGGCTTGAGATGAAAGTGATTGATTTTAATGATTTGGTTGCTTAAATTCGCATAATAGGTTGGTTAGGAATATGAAATCTAACAACCTTACGAAAACAATTAATTTTTGCATGATGAGTAGTTAACCAATCAATCCCTAGAATTACGTCAAATGCAAGTATTTTCAATGAAATAATATCGACAGGTAATGTGAGGGTACCGATTTGAACCAAACAATACTTATAAACAGTGGATGTAATGAAGGTTTCTCCCAACGGAGTTTCAATTGATAAGTCAAAGTCTAATTTCTCCGGAGTCAAATTTAAACGTTGAGCGCAAGTAGGAGAAATAAAAGAATGGGTAGAACCGGTATCAAATAAGGTATATACTTCGCTAGAGTTTATGATAAGTTTACCCGTGATGACCTCGTTCGGGTTCCTTGCTTTCTGGGAGGTTACCATAAACGCTCTCCTTGCATCACCGATTTTGACTTTTTGGGACGACTTTTGGTGCCTCCATTCTAGTGAACTTGTCTTCTTGGTGAACGACAAAATCGGGCTAGGTGACCTTCTCTTCCACAATTATAACACGCTTTTTGACGGTGATCGCAGTTTGATCGATGTGTCCTCCCTCCGCATTTGAAGCATATGATAGGTGGTCGATTTCTCATTCCTTAACAATCTAAAAAGTCTTTGGTCGACGTCTTTCCATCATTGTTGAATCTCCTCTTCTTGAAATTTCCATTCTTATTGTTTTTACCGACACACCACCAAGTGGTTACCACCATTGATTCCTCCATTGTTGTCACCGCTCGATAATCGCTTTCACCGGGTATTATCATATCGCTTACACGATGGGTTGACTCATTATCACACTTCCAATAATCGAGCCCTATTAACAACATCCGAATACAAATTAATTTATGAGAGATAAGATATTCGATATATCTCGTGTTTCAAACCTCTTAGAAACATTCGCCATTTCTCCTCATTATCAACCAAATGGGACGCAAACCGACAACTCCAAAATGGCTTCGCATATTTTAACAATTGATGAACTCTACCTCTTTCATGTGACGTAATACTTTCTGGAAAGTACTTGTCGTTGAACAACTTGAACTTCTCCCAAGTCATCTTCAAAGGTGGCAGTTGAGTACATTTAAGATATCCACAAGAATCGCCTCCGCAACATAGGGAACCTTTTGTTCCTGAGCATCCCAAGATATCAAATATCTTGCAAACATCCATCTCCGCCTTAAGTGGTTTTGGCTCTCCAAAAATTCGGTGGTCCCAGCTTCCCGAACTGCTTGGTGACCGTCTCAAGAGAGTTTCTAGTGTTTCTACCTGCATTTTGGACAGGAGCCGCTCTCGCCTGATGTTGCATGAATTGCATGAATCCTAGGAACATTCCATCGTTCATCATTTGGTCAGTGTTGTTGTTTGCATTAGGATTGTCGCCTTCTTGATACACATTGTCCTGGTTATTAATCTATGGAGACTCAACGGTGTCCTGTGCTCTATTGATGTTATCAACATTCTCGGATGCCATTTTCAAATACTGCCATAAAACAAGGGTTAATTAACATATCCCATATTATCCCTATACTCTGACCGACCAATTAAATACCAAATAAACTTAGGTAGGTCATACTAGCGAAGGAATTCTCCGTCTCTCCCCTCCTAGTTCTTGTCTCACATCTCATCCAAGGATCATATCCTTAAGCTTTGATACCAATTGTGACGCCTCCAAAATAGGTATACATCACCTATTTTGAGTCGCCAAATACATGGTACAGAAATACAAATACAATCTTAAATATACAAGAAGATCTGTGAGTTTAAATACAAATATTGTCTTCTGGACAATATCCACTCTCAGAATAAGTCCTCATTACATTTATTGTCACACTATTTAACAGAATAGTGAGGACTACTAATGCTATAATCTGGCCTGTCACTCCGTTCCCCGACTAGTCCCGGCTACGTTCTCATTTCCTGAAGAGAACAGTTAAAGAAAGCGTGAGCTCAACTAGCCCAGTAAGAAATATTATGACTAAGATAATGCAGAATAAATTATCACTAGTCCTCAATAGTGTTAAACTGATAAAATACAATAGACATCAAGTTTAACTGCAGGAGAATATGTAATCCGTTAAAAGAGTCAAGTAGAGAATAAAATCTACTATCTTTTATGATTTAAAAGGTTTTTCATCACTTTTATCATTTGGGACTCAAATTTTAATAAATAATCCACATCATTCTCAAGACTACGGCCGAGGATATTCATTAGTATCACGACCACAAATTATTCATGCATTACTGCAAGGATAGTCATGTATTCATCAATGGTCATGATCATGTCAACAATCGCCCATCAATGCACTACAGCCAATGAGGACTTTTACCACATCATTTGTAACATTACTACATGATTACACCGAATAATCCTCGTTATAATCATACCAAGTCCATCTATGCACTCACGGGCCACGTAGATGACTTTCAAAAAATATAAACACGAGGATGATGACAATGATATAAGAATTCAATAAAACAAGTTCAAGAATTAATTTGTTCAGAACTAATAACGTCCAAATTGTCAACACGATACTTCTTTGTAAAGTAAAATTCAAGAATGCTCGTAAGAATATTTTCATGAAAAGATATCGGATGAAGCGCAAATATCAAGGATATTCCACTAATTTCATGGAGTATAGAAGTCAAAACTTTAACCAACCGAAAGTATAATAAAGAATGGAATAACAAAAGAAATCACCATGCACGCAGATTGCGATGTATAAAAGTTATTCCAACAGTATAATAATAAATAAATAACTGTGTCATGCAGAAAGCGCATGATTTAAATATTCCAATGTAATAATAAAGACGGAACCAGTCGATTGTAAAACGCATGCATGTGAGGATATTCCAAATGTAATATTTAATTAATGGAATAACAATGTAAATCATAGAGTATAGGGTAGCATCACGTGATACAAAGTTATTCCAATGAATAATAAGAATGGAATAAAAGAAGTTCTCTTCATGAATATAAAAGAAATAATACCCCTTACCGTATAGGAAAACTTGATATAGAAGTGGTGAAGTAGCAGAATACTTTTCTTCTTTCTCTCTATAATTTTCTCTCTCTAGAGTTTCAATGAATTCGTAAGAAATAATGAAGGAATGAGTTTCTATTTATAGGAGAATGGAAAGACACTGTGTAAGGATTTATCACGGATGCAATAATTCATATCATACGAAACCTTTGGTTGATTGAATTTCAAGGAATTTTTCTAACACAACCAAAAATTAAAATAATATATATATCAATATAAACACATGCTTGTTGAATTTTTTGCTCCCACCCGACAAACTCTTAAAATCCACTGACTTTTGATACCACCAAAGGACAATATATCATATATATATATATATAAATACTACTCCACCATTCCCACATTCCACCCAATTCACGGGTGGAATTCCTCCCACCAAAACAAAAGTCCTTTCATTCCCCCACCAATATCAATTCATATCATACATATATAAAATACTTACCACCACCCACCAAAACCCACTACCTCACACAAACTCTTACGAAAACACACACACACGTGTCAAATATATATATATATATATATATATATATATATATATACTTTATAACTTTCTTCCGATTATTTTGAAAAATGGGTAAATGGGGGGTCCATATAATAATATCAAATACTTCATAAAAAATCACCTTAATAATTTTAACAACATTTATCACCATTATTATAATTCACAATATTAATCGACCAGATCGCTCCTGTGAAAGAGGGGCTTCCAATAAGGATTTCTCCCTATCGCGCAGTAGCAAATTAGGTGACCAAACCTCTCCTTGGCAGAACTTCTAGACATCGTTAATATTGCAAATAATAATATTAATAACTTCGTCGTCTCAATTATTGATTTAATAATATAAAATATCGACAATAATTGAATCAAATAACGTGAGATACTATGCAACAATTACTGTGGCAATAATTAAACAAAACTGAGTGACTTCTCACGTAAGCATCAATAATCAATACCGTGTGCCACTATGCAACCACGCGTATTCTTGTACTTTTACTACCGAGTAGTTCAACAGTATTAACGGTAAAACTTCCGCCGTTATTTTCATAAAAATATTTTTGTCGTTTTCTCAATCCGACAATAATTCTGTTGTGGGGTCCACCAATGATTGTGCCGTCGTATGAATATTTCCTATTAAAACGAATATTCCCCGACCAATCGAATATTATATAACAACTTGCGTACTTTGTAAAATTTATAAATACTACCCACAACTATAACATTATATTAAATTTATTTCATAATATTCAAAAATGATAATTATAGAAAATTCATTTTCATTCATAAAAGTTGGGGTCTTACACGAGGTACTAATTTCCACGTCTTATTTTGAATAAGAGCATCATATTCATCCTGCATGGCCAATTTCTAATTCGGGTCATTAAGTGCACTCACGGGGTTGCGGGGTATAGGAGAGATAGAGGTAGTGGTCGAGAGGGCACTTAAGTTATGGTATTTAGGGGTTGGGCTTGTGGATACCATGTTGACTCCTAGTTTCCATTCGATGGGCTGGAGGTGGAGGTCGAATGGATGTAGTGGAAATTGGACTGGGGTGAATGGATGTTGGGGTTGGCGTGGCAATGGAAAAAGGGGAGCGAGTGGGCTGAGGAGGGGGCTGTGTTGCAACGCGGGCTGGGGAAGAATGAGAGGATGTTTGTGTGGGCGAAGAGGGAGGCTCAGCAGGGGAAATGGACGGCTGAGTCCGTAGATCTAATGAGGTAGGGGCATGCAATTGATGAAGGATATGGAGATGCAAACCATCATCTAAAAATTCATAGGAGGTAGGAGAGGGAGAATGAAGTATTGAAAAAGGAAATTTAGATTCATCAAAAAGAACATGTCGGGAAATAATAATTTTCCGATTCGAAATATCATAGCATTTATAACCCCGATGGTAGGAGAGTGAGAATGAAGTGTTGAAGGATAATTTTTTTTTTAACTTGTCATCTTTTTGGGGACAGAGTATTTTGTATTTTTGAAAAAAATAAATTATATACCGACGACTTATAAAATTAGTATTTTATATCATCTAATAACAACATGCAGTGTAGATAAATTTAAGAGAAAATTATGAATTTGAATTATAATAACAAATTGTGTAATTCTTAATTGTCAAACTAAAACTGTTTAATTAATCAAATTAAATTTAAAATATTTTATTTTACTTTAAATTATTTATATGACATATTGCTATTAAATAAATAAAATACTAATGTTACTATAATTTATTTTCTTGTAAAAATATCAATTTGTAAAAAAAAAATACGAAGTTACGAACACAAGACGAGAAAGAATCTTACAAAAGGTATACGTGAACTAACTGACCAGCGCGTGCAAGGCACACGTTTTGGCAAGCAATGGAAGACTAATCTGACGTGTCATATGGCTATTGGCAGCTACACCACATTCCGCCGCTGACGTGTTGTTTCGTTCCAGTCCCCACTGAATAAGGCCGGAATAAGTAGAACAGAGAGAGGTTCAAGCTCCAGAATTGAAAGAATTGAGAGCTGCAACTGCGACGACGTCGTTTAGAACGGAGGGGGGAGAGTGAGAGAGAAGATGGCGGAATCGTTGTCGCGATTGGTATTCCTGGTTTGGATATTGGCCACTTTATCATTGATTCAATGCATAGACGATAAATGCGCAGCTTGCAATGCCGTTGCAGTCAGTATTCATCTCTATTCCTCCCATTTTTTGTACTTCGATTTGATTTGTATATCCCTCCATCATCTAATGTCAATTGATGTTTTTTTTTATATATAAATAAATAAATTATATTTTGGTAGCTTATTTGAGTTAATTCAGAACTAATTTATGTACATAATGAAATACTAGTGTAGCTCCTGTAGGATTATTTGATATCTGATGTATATGTCCTATATTTTTCAGGTGGAGCTGGAAAGCGGACTCTTAAATGTAAGATTTATTCATGCTATCTTTTGTTAATTTTTCCCTTGGATCATAGTTTCTGGAAGCACTTTTTAAAATTTACAGAAGTTTTATGATTAGTTTGTGATTGGGGAGGGGATATAGCTGAGAGCATGTGGGTCTATTAGTTATTAAGAATAAATATGATTGGAGAATTTATAGATCGAAAAGGGTTAGATATTCTTGGTGTTACAGGGAAATAAATTTTGAAATGTATTTACTGGATTTTTGTTCAGCAACTATTTTAGAGTTGTGTGTTTCTAATGAAAGGATGAGAGGGTAGAAGTAGTGGCTGGGGCTATAGATGGTAGAACCTAGAGGAGATAAAGTGCTGGTTTTACAGAGTAAAGCAATATGAGAGTAGCGAATTAATGTCGAATATTTTAGTTCCCCCTCATCTACAAACCCCATTGCCACACACACAGTAGGTCATTTTGTCATACATCACAATAAAATTTTCATAGGCTTTTCTCAGATGATAGAACTCAACATAAAATAGTATATACACATTAATATGGAATTGAAACTTTGAATGTCTAAATAAACTACTTTTGCTAGATTTTAAGCACGGGTTTCTCGTCTGAAATTTTAAATATTTTTGTTTTTTGAAATGACGCTTTGTAGAAAGTTTTCAATGTGTCATCATTTAAGCTATCATGATCTGCATCAGGTAGCCTAGTGGAAGAAAAAAATTAAAAATATTATTGAGCAAGTGCCCTGAATGTTAGTTTATGTTACTCACCTTAATGTTATCCTGTATGTATAATTTTCTGCATATATTCTTTTATATGTTGTGTAGGAAAGACCTAGAAATCATTTGGATATGAGACACCGCTTGGACTCCAAAGGTCAGCGTAGAGGAAAGGTAATAGACTACAGGTATCATTCCAGAGATCTCTTTGTGGCCTGTAGGAAGACAAATTTCAAACTAAAATTAAAGCAATGAAGAAGTGGTTGTCATTTGTGGACGAATGTATTATACTCTCCCATTTGAATGGAAATGGAATCGAAGTACTGACAAGAATAAGTAGTAAAGATTAACAGTCATCAACACTTGCACTCTTCGATCATTAGATGTATTTTGTTCATGTTAACTGTTTATCTTTCACACCTTTAATGTAAGATTGGAAAAAGGATAGGTTAAGAAAAAGGCTCAACTGTTATGGGTAAATCCTTATGCACCTTAATTTTGAGATATAATAATTTTTATTTGCCTATATCTAGGTAGTTAGCGGAACATTTCATTGGCTTGCTGAATTAGCTAGAAGATGCTTAGCCATTACGTCCTACGTAAATAATTTAGAATCTTATATTCTGAGTATCTTTCATATTATTATGTTATAACTCTTAAATTTATTGGTAAGAAAAAATAAACTCTCTTGCAACAAATCAATGCAGTAGAAAAAAGAAAACTAGATAAGTCATCTTACAATTTAGCATCAGACCAAAATAAAAGACTAGCTTTCATTATGTTAAAGCTTCACATTATTGAACCAGTCAATTTGAAGTCACTTCTGGATAATAACAGTGAAGTCAATCTTTGTAGTCCAAACCATTCAAGGGGTTGATTTGTCTATCACACATTGTATCTCACCAACTTGAGTTTGTAACTTTTTTGCTTGAAGTATATGGGAAACTGAAGTACCTTGAGTTTTAAACTTTTAATTGCATTTAAAAGTTTGGGGGTATGTTTTAATCATGGAAACTTGGACAGAAAAAAAATTAACAATCATCTTTCTACATAAAGCATACTAGTTTTTGATTTTCTTTACTCTAGGTTTTGCTCTTTCATTTTTTCCCTTTGTATTTACATTGTAACTTCTGTAAATAGAGTCAGTGAGCTGAGAGTTGTTGAACTCCTTGATGGGCTTTGTGACAAGATGCAAGATTATACTCTTGAGAAGGTAAACTCTTTCTTCAGGATTGATTTCCATTTATCTTTTTATCTGTTCATATACACGTGTCACAATGTGCTCTGCAAGATATATTTCAGGACAATGAGAAATGCATTCCTTAGTAACTTATCTAAAACCCTCACAAAGTCACCATAGGCTTTTGCCGGTCTTTCATAGATAAGCAATCATTTGTAAAAAAATGTATATGAACAGTACACATTTTGGCGTTCGGCCGTTCGTACATTATTTGGCGTTCGTGCATTAATTGCCGCCTACATTGTCTGTCATTGGTGGAAATTTACTTCAATTTGAGTTGAATTTCACAAAACATACATCTCATATATATTTTGATGCTTGGGTCTCCTGTTTGCAGAAAGATTCGACTAGACAAGTTTGGATCAAAGTAGATGACTGGGATAACCTCACTGCCAGTATGTGCATGCCTTCTTCATTGAATTAGCTTGTCTTGTTTTTTTGCTAAGATGGTTCCATAAACTTATAACTACATTTTCCATATACCACTCCTTTCATAGTAATAAGTGAAAGTAGTATGCACACAAGCCAATCATGTTTGATGATAAAGCATATACTTTGTAACAATCTTATTCATTTATTAATAAAAAGTATTAATTTATTAAAGGCTTTTAATTATCTACACGATGTCTTTGTTTTTTTATAATATGTGATAAACCCATAGTTTTAAGCAATGCTTTTAGAATAATGATGATGATCATTCTAATGAGATCTAAATTTTAGAAAGCTTAAAAACTAAAATAGTTCCCAATCATGGATTACTAAATTGGGGATTAGTGAATCCGGATAGATTGGGTACATACGTTGTCTTGCTTTCATTGAAAAGGATGATTGATCTCACGATCATTTGTGTGGAGACACTAAAGCAAGTATGTAGGTGCTTATTAGAGAATAAGTTCATCGAACGTGGCTCGCTAAGGAATACCTAATGGAGTTTTATTTGCTCTGGCCAATAGGAATTCTCGTAGTGATAGTAGTACAAGTGATCCTTGGACTTGAGATCATCATAGTATCTTGTGTATGATGAGTTATACTTTGACTTATTCCTTAAGACCCTTAGGGTATATCAAAGGGTATGCTTGGGTATAATAAGTTGTATACGGAGATAATGTATGATCAATAAAGAATCTACCACTTCTAATAAAAGAAGAGAAATGTCCTATGTGATTCGATAAATGACAACCCGGTAGTCTCTTGGCGTTATGCGTAATGAAATTAGAAAGGAGTTTCTAATTTGCATTATTTGGAGTCAGTGCATTTAAGAGTCGAAATACATATAATTAAATAAAATAAGACTGATAAAGAATTCCATGTCTTATATTTAATTGGGACATGTATGGTGGAAGGATTGAATCAGACGGTAACTATTTACTCAAAGGTTCTTTAATGATTAATGTTGAAATCTATATTATCCGGAAAGTCGTTGATCGCTAGGGAGGCTTATCCTTATTGTAGAATAAATATTATTTAAATAAATTAATTGTTTAATTTATTTATTTAAATAAGATTAGAATTGTTCTAATTGATTTATTCACAACTGGGTTTAATATGGAGAACCTAAAGGGTCACACCATAAAAGGAAGAATAATTATTTAAGAAGTTAATGGCATAATCGTAATAATATGTTATGTATATTTAATTTAATCTATGGTGATAGAATAAATTAAATAGCTTAATATTTATTATTTAATATTTTAGAAATATTAAATAAAAATTAATAAGAGGAGTCTTATTAATATTATTACAATTATTATTATTTTAATTTCTAAAAGAGTTTAGGAATTAATTTAATATAAGTACTCTCATTTATTCCTAATAAGATTAGAGGTTAAATTAATTAAAAGACTTTAATTAATTATCCCTAATAAGATTAGGGAGCTTAATTAATTAAAAGAATTTAATTAATTAAATAAAACCCAATTCCTTAATTGTTAAGATGGGTTGCCCACATCTATAAATAAGAGGAGTCTTATTATGGGTGTTATGGGTTGTTGACTTTTTAACAACTACGTAATAATTCCAATAGTTGAGAGAGTACACCTTTCTATAGAGATAGAAAAACTAGGGTTTAGCCAACCACCCCTTTTCTTGAATTTTCTTCTTCCTCGGTGGATCACCTCTCAGAGGCCAAACATTTGGGTGGCTAACGTTGGTCAAAGGAAGGAACCAAACCCGATGGATTCAAGATTGAACGCTAAAAGATTTGGAGGTGAACTTGTAATTCGAGGAAGCTCGATCTTCAAGGGTATGATTTATTCTTTATCTTTTCGCTTAATTAATAATTGTGCATAAAGGGTGATCCGGGTATATGGTTTGTAATTTTTTTTTTTTTAAACTCAGATTTTACACGCCGCACTTTTTATGCAATTTGATCAAGTTATGAATATTACAAACCTAATAAAGGGCATCGAGAGCCAAACCTTTATGCAAATTATTAATTGTTTTAATTTGATATGTAAATTGATATGTGTTTGTAATAATTTAATTGGGCATAATTTTATCAGATAAAATTTAATAATAAAAAAAAAAAAAAAATATTCGCCAAAACCTGCTTTTACTTTTTTTTCGTGAATCGAGAGTTCTACAATGAAGCTTCATGAATTTAAAAACCTAAGTAGGTAATCTTAGAATGATATGGGCCACGTGCTTCCATAAAAAAAAAAAATGGAATTGTATGTTAACAAATGAGCAAGGAACTTGACATAAGATTATATATATATATATATATATATTATATTCATACTTTATGGTATATATATATATATATATATATTGGATATATATATATATATATTATATTCTTAATAATTTTAATTTTAAAATAAAAGTTTATTTTAATCTTAAAATAAAAGGTTTATTTTAATATTAAAATAAAAAGATTTATTTTAATTTTAAAATTAGAATTTCATCTTAACTAATTAGAGTTGGAATTGGATTCCATAATAACTAATTGGAGTTGAAATTGGATTTTATTTTTCCTAAAATAAAGGAGTTTATTTGTGAATAGGTAAGTAAATCCATCTTTCCTTAAATAAAGGAGTTTGTTTAGATATGAAATAAGATTTCATATTATTCAAAATAAAAGAGTTTATTTGTGAATAGAAAGAGAATCCATGTTTCCTTAAATAAAGGAGTTTATTTAAATATGAAATAAGATTTCATATTATTCAAAATAAAGGAGTTTATTTGTGAATAGGAAAGAATATCCGTGTTTCCTTTAATAAAAGATTTTTTTTTACATGGAATGGATTCCATAATTAATTAAAATAAAAGAGTTTATTTTAATTAATTTTTTTATATATATATGGAATTGGATTCCATAATTAATTAAAATAAAGGAGTTTATTTTGATTAAAATTTTGATTAAAATAAAATAGTTTATTTTATTCAAAAATTAGATAAATTAAAATAAAATAGTTTTATTTTGATTTAAATTTGGATTAAAATAAAGGAGTTTATTTTGATTCAAAATTAGATTTTATACTAACTAAATTTGCCCATTAAATGATATCAATATATATATTAAATGTTTATTATTCATGAGATGAATGTTATTTATCGATGCATATGGTGATGTGTATGATAATAAATGGGATTGATTATGGACTATAGACCAAACGCGATTAGATTTTATTTTAGTTGGATGCATGAATGTATGGGTTTTATTAAATGGGGTCTCACAGATTTTGCCTCTTCTCTAATTTTTCTTAATGTAAATTCTATCTCTCTCCTATGTATTTCCCTTAATCGCTTGATCAAAGTTTCTATTTATTTTAAAATAGTTTTGTAATAGGAATAATTAGAATTATTTTGAAAAATTAGAGATCAAGGAGCAAGGAGCTTGAAGACCCGTTTGTAATGGAGCCTTTGTTTTAAATGTAATAGTTATATTTAAATATTATTCTCGCACCCTGGGGTTTGACCTTTTGGTTCACTTGGTGGCTAAAGGAACCAAACTAGAATAAAAGTCCATAATCAATCCCAAAGTAGAATATAAGATTCTATATGTACGCATGCTTATACTATATATATTATATATTATGCAAACACGCTTCGCATGTTCATTAATACGACGCTGTATTTTATATATATATGTACGTGCATGCCGCTAAACAAGATGAGACAAATTAATAACAAACCCCTCAATTTTTATATTAAGTCCTGTTGCTCAAAGATATTTGGAATATCGAACGTCGCGCTTTAAGCGTGATAAAATTAATAGAGTATTAAATATTTAATATGAGTTTGTTGTGTCACCACAAGGCAAGTATTAAGTATTTAAGATGTTAATTTATCACATTTGATGCTTATAAAGAAAATTGAACAATATTGTTTTGTGTGTCACCACAAGGATGATATTTTCTTTTTCAATATATGGAGTGCTAGAGTCGGACTTAACTTGGATAATTTTGATTCGGATGTGCCACCACTGATCAAAATAATCTAAGAGGCAAAATACAAGGAGTCAGATAGTTGATGTAATCGACAAAAGTTGTCTACCTATTTATTTATATATAGTTTGTTGTGTCACCACAAGGCTATATACATTTGAAATGGGATCCTTAATCTCACTAGCAAATCTTTAATTAGATTTTGCCGAACTATATAAGTGAGGGTAATATAGTTTGAAGAAAATAGTGGGAGATACCAATTTAAAACAAGACCTAAATTATTTTGGTAATTAATAAAAGAATGTATGTTAAAATGTTGTTAATTACAAATTCATTTACGTAATTTTACAATGTCTAAATTACTATCATCGCGAAACATATTAGATGTTATTTAACTGCATCAATTAAATGGATTGGTTAAGGAATATGAGAATAGTTCTCATGGCTAAAAAGCTATCTTATATCCTTAATATGCCTATCCCTGCAATGGTTGCAGATAATGCCTCTGAGGAAGAGATTGCTACTTTTAGAAAGTGGCAAGATGATGCACAATTAGCTTAACGATCATGCTCGATCCACGAGTAACGAGCTTCAGGCACAAGATAAAACTATGGATGCTTCTACTATATTCTCGCACATCAAGTAGTTGATGGTGAGAAAAGAGGACCGATAGATATCAGACATCTCAAGGAGCTCTTTCGATCAAGAATGGATAATGGCACTATAAGATGCATAAAAAGTTCTTAACATAATCAATTTGATTGATCAATTAGACAACGGGTTTTATCGTGGATGGAGAGTTGAGTAGAGATTTGATCTTCGACTCACTCCGGGACTCCTTTCACAATTGTTGTGAATTTTTCATATGAACGATTTAGATATCGGCCTTTGGCGATTTGCTTAACTTGTTGAAAAATGTCGAGAGTCACTTTCCAACCAAGAAAGATCAAGTCTTACTGGTAGGGGCCAAAGGATCTTCCAAAAGAAGAACGATTCAAAGAAGGTAAATAGAAAGGCATAAACAAAGGATAATAAGAGCAAAATCGACACGGATAAAGAAAGGAGTTTGCTTCCACCGCAATAAGCCCCGACACCGGAAAGAAATCATGAGAAGCATCTTCGCAGAGGCTAACCAAAGAAGCTTAGTGAAGTTTTTACATAATACGCTTTTTTGTTCATGATTGAAATTAATTTTTTTTTAAGTCGAGGTTCTACTTGGGTATTGGATAACCGAGCTTTGGTTATCATAAATATAGATTTATGAAGGACCAAGGTAGTAGAAAGTTAAACAAAGATAAGAAATTTATGTGAGGAAAATGAAGCAAAGGTTCTTTAGATTAGCCATGTAAACTTATAGTTTAGCAATGCCTACGGCAAATCTATTAAATCAATAAGTTATTATCAGTATTCCAGTTCTTGTTAAAATATTATTTCCATTTTATCATTGGACAATGAAATCTTTGGTATTATAATTAAGAACAATTGTTGTTCTATTTATAATAATAATGTTTCAGATAGGACCGAATATCACTTAATGGATTTTGTATACTGACTTATGTAAAAATTATTTTGTATATCGAACAAATTAGTATAAGAAAAGGAGATGATCATTCAAAGAGTTGAATGTGTATTTGTTAAAATACAAGTGTGAATTATTCGAAAGGTTCAAAGAATTCGTAATGAAACAAATTGGCAATGTATTAAGATTCTTCGATTAGATCAAGGAATAAATACTCAGGCAATAAGTTTCAGATCATCTCAAATGGTTTTCATAATGGACACATCCCGATACGTAATAATTGATTGATGTATCCGAATGAAAAATCGCACCTTGTTGGATACGGTGCGGTCCATAATGATTTTACCGACATTCCAAAGATCCTTCTAAGGTCATGTCCCAGAAATGGTCAGACATATCTACGTAAAATGGTAACCTCAAAATCAAATTTCAAGACTCCATAAAAGTTATGGGCGGGAGGATTCTAATCTTAAGTATGTTAAGATAAGGGGTTGTCCAACTTATGTGAAAAGGTTTCAAAGGATAAGCTTGGGACAAAATTTGACATGCATGATTTGTGGGACATCCTAAAGTAAGTTTAGGTATATGTTCTATAATCCTACTTAGCAAAGGTGTTTGTTCATAAACACGCCTTCTAAGATAAAAGTGTTTATCATTGGAAAGGGCTAGTAGGAGGATTATAGATCTTGAAAAGTTCATGATCCACAAAACACTATAAGTCAAATAAGAGGAACTCGTAGATGTAATTGTTATTGCACTCACAACCAAATCGTAAATCGGAATAAGATCAAGATACCTAGGAGGTATGGATTCATCATAGATGATGATGATGAGGTCACGATCATGGATGATGATGATCCGATTACATACGATGAGGTAAAAGTTCTAGTGTGTACAAAAGGGTCATTGGGAGCATCGTGACATTCCTAGTACTTATATGTCGATATACTACGGACAAGGAACGACATACTAATGCTACAATCAAGAAGATAAAGTTGTTTCAAACATTCCTCCATGAATGATTGGAAGAATATCATATCGGGGATATAAATCTATATAGATAGATTTAAGAGGATGCTCGACTTAGCCCAAGGAACGTATATTCATTTGATGCTAAAGTCGTTTAGCATGGCAAACTCCAAGAGATGTCTCACGTCGATGAGCTATGGAGTGTATCTCTTAATAGTCCCCACGAGACTCTCGAAAAGAGAGGTCGCATGAGTGACTATCATGTATGCAATGAAATATACGAGACCGATGTCGATGGTCATATTCGAGAAGATCAACGTAAGACAAAGAAAAATATCTTAAAGCTCTTAACCCAAGACTAAGGATGTGAGCAAACACGGTGGGTCCGAATTAAAACTAGAGGGCTTTACTGGACTCAAGTTTTTCGAGATGCAGACAAGACGATCCAAAAAATCCACTTTAAGGTAAAGCGTTATCTTGAGCAGTGGTGCAGATGAATCGAAAGGTTCCAAACAATGAAAGATTTTTGGTTTAGTGATAAAGACAAAGTATATAGCTATAAATGAAGTCGCAAGTTGATTGTTTGGATTAAAAGTTCATTACGTAACTAGAATAGTTCCTAAGTCTCGTCTGGATCTAAACATGTGTTGTGGCACTTTCATTTGATTATTAGAATCATTGAAAGATGGGAAATCACTATAGAGATAGTGGACTCTCTCATGAACAACATTACATATCCATTAACTAAAGCTTATCCAATGCCAGGATAATCGTCACTTAGAGTAGAAGAAGAGTATGAGTTACCACGACGATTTATCGGGCTTTAGTGCAAGTGGGAGATGAAAGTAGTATGCACACAAGCCAATCATGTTTGATGATAAAGCATATACTTTGTAATAATCTTATTCATTTATTAATAAAAAGTATTAATTTATTAAAGGCTTTTAATTATCTACACATGATCTTTGTTTTATAATATGTGATAAACCCATAGTTTTAAGCAATGCTTTTAGAATAATGATGATGATCATTCTAATGAGATCTAAATTTTAGAAAGCTTAAAAACTAAAATAGTTCCCAATCATTGGATTACTAAATTGGGGATTAGTGAATCCGGATAGATTGGTACATACGTTGCTTGCTTTCGTTCGAAAAGGATGATTGATCTCATGATCATTTGTGTGGAGACACTAAAGCAAGTATGTAGGTGCTTATTAGAGAATAAGTTCATTGAACGTGGCTCGCTAAGGAATACCTAATGGAGTTTTATTTTTTGTCAATAGGAATTCTGTCAGTGATGATAAGAAGACAAGTGATCCTTGGACTTGAGATCATCATAGTATCTTGTGTATGATGAGTTATACTTTGACTTATTCCTTAAGACCCTTAGGGTATATCAAAGGGTATGCTTGGGTATAATAAGTTGTATATGGAGATAATGTATGATCAATAAAGAATCTACCACTTCTAATAAAAGAAGAGAAATGTCCTATGTGATTCGATAAATGACAACCCTAGTAGTCCTTGGCGGCGTAATGAAATTAGAAAGGAGTTTCTAATTTGCATTATTTGGAGTCATGCATTTAAGAGTCGAAATACATATAATTAAATAAAATAAGACTTGACAAGAATTCCATGCCTTATATTTAATTGGGACATTGATATGTGGAAGGATTGAATTGTCATAAGTAACTATTTACTCAAAGGTTCTTTAATGATTAATGTTGAAATCTATATTATCCGGAAAGTCGTTGATCGCTAGGGAGGCTTATCCTTATCAGAGAATAAATATTATTTAAATAAATTAATTGTTTAATTTATTTATTTAAATAAGATTAGAATTGTTCTAATTGATTTATTCACAAAGGTTTAATATGGAGAACCTAAAGGGTCACACCACATAAAAGGAAGAATAATTATTTAAGAAGTTAATGGCATAATCGTAATAATATAGTTATGTATATTTAATTTAATCTATGGTGATAGAATAAATTAAATAGCTTAATATTTATTATTTAATATTTTAGAAATATTAAATAAAAATTAATAAGAGGAGTCTTATTAATATTATTACAATTATTATTATTTTAATTTCTAAAAGAGTTTAGGAATTAATTTAATATAAGTACTCTCATTTATTCCTAATAAGATTAGGAGGTTAAATTAATTAAAAGACTTTAATTAATTATCCCTAATAAGATTAGGGAGCTTAATTAATTAAAAGAATTTAATTAATTAAATAAAACCCAATTCCTTAATTGTTAAGATGGGTTGCCCACATCTATAAATAAGAGGAGTCTTATTATGGGTGTTATGGGTTGTTGACTTTTAACAACTACGTAATAATTCCAATAGTTGGGAGAGTACACCCTTTCTATAGAGATAGAAAAACTAGGGTTTAGCCAACCACCCCTTTTCTTGAATTTTCTTCTTCCTTGGTGGATCACCTCTAGAGGCCAAACATTTGGGTGGCTAACGTTGGTCAAAGGAAGGAACCAAACCCGGTGGATTCAAGATTGAACGCGAAAGGATTTGGAGGTGAACTTGTACCTGAGGAAGCTCGATCTTCAAGGGTATGATTTATTCTTTATCTTTTCGTTTAATTAATAATTGTGCATAAAGGGTGATCCGGGTATATGGTTTGTAAATTTTTTTTTTTAAACTCTGATTTTACACGCTTTCGCACTTTTTATGCAATTTGATTGCGTTATGAATATTACAAACCTAACAATAAGTGTCTCATTTCCTTCAACATGTTTTCCCATTATATCTGTACAAATAGCATTATCTTCATAGATTAGTTATAACTTATCACACAATAATCTAGTGTATCCGATCTGATTCCTTACTATGACACAGTTTTCTTTAGACTTTCATGATAAGTAACTTTGCTATTAAATAAAATTTTCAACCAAAAGAGAGAGAGGGAAAATGAAGTGATGTGCTAATTTCCACATAGCACATAATATATGTTTCTCTTGAAATTTTTGTTATAAATTTTTTTGGATAAATTGGTTCTAGAAGATTCATGATGAAATATTTGATATCTCCATTTAAGCCTCTGCAGAAATATCAAAACCTTCTAATTGACATATTAATATGTAACTTTTCTAGAGGTCGGAAGAGACAAACCTGGCACCTATTGTAATTATGTATTTGTATCAAAGTTTATCAGTAGAGGATGTGAAATTAGCATCTTATATATAGTCTAGACCTAGAGACAGAATCATTGTTCGAAATTGTGTTTGAGGCGCACGCCTCGAGGCGCGCTTCATAGCGAGGCGACAGGTTGTTGGTGCGAGGCTTGCGCCTAAAACAGATGCTAGCACCTCTTTTGGCTGAGGCTTACGCCTCAGTGCGTTGTGCCTCGAGGCGGTCCAAGGCGTGGGCCTTGATTTGAAGTGAAAAAAACACGAACTGCGACTTCAGTTCGTGACTTCGTGCAACTTCTTCTTCCTCTGTCGTCTTCCTCTTCCTCTGTCTTCTTATTCTTCCTCTGCCTTCGATATTTTTAAGTCTATCATCACAGTTGTATCATCATACTATTCTTATATTTAACTACTATAATTCATTTTTAAAAAGGGTTTTATTTTTATTTTTTAAAATTAATTTATATGAAAATTTTAAATTAATAGAAATGCATTTAATTTAATTATTACAGCTGCCAATTCACAAATTAAATAAAAAGTACTATATATGATTTGTTATTTTTAAAGCTTGTGAATCTGTCAATTTTAAAAGTAACTTTAAAAAATTAAAATAAGAGTATTTTTTTGTGAAACATAAGAAGTATTTAACTAACTACTTAATAAAATTAAAATAAACAAAAATAAAATTATGCTCATAAGATATTTAACATTTGTAAATAAAAGTATTATTTTGTGGAACAGACAATATCCTATAGTTAATATGGAATAATTTGGGTCAAATATTAAATTTAAATGAAATCGTATTATATCAATACTCAATTTATTATTTTAATAATATTTTTAAGTCATTTATACGACAATCTCTCCTAAAAATATGATTAAAAATAATATTAATAGTTACCTCACTGATTTAAATTCCCTTTTCTCCCAAACAATCCGTCTCCAAAACCAACTTTCCTTAATTCCTCCTTATTCTTCTTCCTCATTTTTATAATATACCCTTGGCCTTCTGAATCAAAATTAGAACTGATCTATCCCATGGTTACTTTATAATGATGGATTATTTTATGATATTATTAGCATTTTTTTAATAATTTTTTGGGGACTTTTATGTTTGCAAATCGAAGCTTACGCCTCGCTCCGCCTTGAGACTTATGCCTCGACTCGTCTCGTCCGGAGAAAACGCATCGTACCGCTTTCAACTTTTTCGAACATTGGACAGAATGAGGGTATTACGAAACCAAGTAATCTTACCTTTGAGTTTGACAGATCTCCTAAGACTACAGTAGGTTTTTTTTTTGTTGTTGATAAAACTAAGACTATAGGGCGTTAAGTATAAATATAATTATTTTGTATATAAGTCTAGTTTTTTGAGCCAGTGTGAGATAAAGTTTTCTGATTTTCATATTCTTCTTTTTATTGTACTTGGGGTGAGGGGATGTGCAGCTTCTTGCTTTATTTTACGGTGGGTGCATGATGATTATAGTGTTTTCTGTTGCCATTCGACTAATTGTATTAATGATAAAAGAAAAAACTAATAGTTATTAAATATCATCCAATATTCCTAAGCCAATTTTGTCGCTATAATTGGAATGTACAATTAGAATGTAAGGTAACATAAATTATGGGAGAAAAGGACACTGTAAGTGTGATCTACATCAAGGACTAATGTAAGCCCCTTGTATTTTCTGCAATAGTCAGAGATGAATTAATAAAACATGCTATAATGAATTGCTTACTAATACACAACTTTAAAATCATGATTCTAATTATGTAATCAAACAGTTCGGGCCTCTTGGGAGATTAGGACTGTAATAACTATATATAATGTTAGTACTCCCTCCGTCCCATAGTTATAGGCTGATTTCTTTTGGCATATAGTTTAAGAAAATCAGTTTAAGTGACACTTTTTAACATAAATTTTTCACATATACCCCTTAATATGAAATTAATGAATAAGTTAATTACTCCTTACTTATCACACTGGAACTCTCAATTTAATTGATTAACGTGTACTGACCATTAAAGTCCTTAACCATAAAACTTTAACCAAAGATAGAGTTTTTAATCTACATAAACTTTCAACCAATTGTCTTTTATACACAAAATATGTTAAACTAGTAAAACCTAAAAGTTGAATCCTTTTATTGAGAATACAACAACATTAAATGCGATGATAAAAATAATGATGTTGAATGTTGTTTCTTCAAAAAAAAGTAATGGTTAAATATTTATTATAAGGGCATAAAAGTAAAACAATGAACCAACTAAATTTTATAAATAGTAAGTAGCCTATATATTGGGACATCTCAAAATGAAAAATCAGCCTATAACTATGGGACGGAGGGAGTAACATTTATGTAAGGTAGAGATTAAGGACGTATTATTGGTTGCCAAACGAAAGTGTTTGCATTGTAATATGCATTACGTTACGAGACCCATGGCTGCAGAATTTTAATCATGCTTTGTGGTAGAGATTAATTCCATATCAATGCAAATATTGGGATGACTGAGTGCTCAAGAGGAGGGAGAATTAGGACGACCTCTTGTAAATATTGAGGGTATCATTGATCAGGGAGGAGGTGAGACAAAAAACTATAGTGGTCCTACCACACCCGCAAAACCAATTTCTGCCTACTGGAATGAGAGATTCAGGTCAAAGGTAATGCTACAAAAATAGGAAGGCAAATTGTAATGTGGAGAAGAATGTTGAGAACTGTTGCTGCCTTGTTATCTTATAATAGTAGGCTGATTAATATACTCAATATAATTAGTACATATTGATAATAAGCAGAAATGTAGCTCATGTTTGAATAGAAGGATGCAAAAAGTGTTGGTTTGCAGAAACAAGACATATATACAATCATATTGTAATTAAAAGCGGAAGCACGACAAAATCATATTTAAAATCGTTTGAATAGAAGGATGCAAAAAATGTTGGTTTGCAGAAATAAAACATACATACAATTATATTGTAATTAAAAGCGGAAGCATGACAAAATCATATTTAAAATTTTTCTACAATCCCAAGAATCACCTTATGCAATATTATTAATTGAGGAAGGATAAAAGATATACCTCAAAGATGATGCAACCATTTGATCTAATTTTCTAGTACTAATTTTTTGTTCCTTCGTACTTCTTTAATTCCTTGAATCAAACGTTCGTTACCCAAACGTGCAACGCCCAAAAGTTAATCCACCAAGAAATGAGTTTTAGGATATTGGGTGGCTAGCCCTAATTCTCTCTTCTAACTCTATTAGGTTTTGAGAATACTAATGATACATATTAAAAATACTGACCCCTTCATCTATAATAAGACTCCTCTTATTTATAAACTAATTCTCCCTCCTAACTCCTTAGGATTTTGGATTTAATTCCAAAACTATTTAAGAATTAAATAATTTATAATAATAATGAGAATACTTCTTATTAATTTATAATTAGTCAAATACTTAATTATAAATATTAAGTTATTTAATTTATTCCACTAATAAATTAAATACACTTAATTCATTATTATTAAGCTAATCACTTCTAAAATTATATTTCTCTTTTTATGGTGTGACCTTTTAGGTTCAATATTAAGCCGATAACTAGAATAAATAAATTAGAATCATTCTAATATTATTTATAATGAATTAAACTCATTTAGTTCAAATATAAATAAATAATATTTATTCTACATCAAGAATGACACCTTACAACAATATATCATGACTATCCGGATAATATTAATTCAACGTTTAATCACAAAGAATCTATTCCGTAAATAGTTACCGTACAATTCATTCCTTCTATCATACAATGTCTCAATTAAATATAAAACGTGGAATTACTGTCAAGGTTTATTTATTTGATCATATGTATTTCGATTAAAAAAATGCTCAACTCTAGTTAATGTAAATTAGAAACTTATTTCTAATTTCCATTCACGCTGGCCAGGGATTTCCAAGTTGTCATTTATCAAATCATATAGGGCATTCTCTCCCTTTACTAGAAGTGATAGATCATTTGTTGATCATTCACCTACCTTTATGCATACTTTATTATACTCGAACATACCCTATGACATACTCTGAGGTATTAAGTAATATGACAAAGTATAACTCAGTATACACAAGATACTATGATGATCTCAAGTCCAATGATCACTTGTACTACTATCACTATAGAAAATCCTATTGACAGACAAGTAAACTCCATTAGGATTCCTTTAAGTGAGTCACATTCAGTGAACTTATTCTCCAATAAGCACCTACATACTTGCTTTAGTGTCTCCACACAAATGATTATGAGATCAATCATCCTCTTCAACAGAGCAAACATAATATGTACTAATCTATCCAGAATCAGTAATCTCACATTAGTTGTGACGCCCCCAAAATAGGTATACATCACCCATCTTGGGTCGTCAGATACATGGTACAAAATTCAAATACAACTTAATTATACAACAGTCGTGTAAAATACGACAAAACATAAATTGAGTTTTAATACAAATATTGTCATCTAGACAATATCCACACTTAATGGAGTCCTCATTACATTTATTATTATACTATTTCACAGAATAGTGAGGACTACTAATACTATCATTTGGACCATCACTCTGTTCCCCGACTAGTCCCAGCTACGTTCTCATTTCCTGAAGAGAATAATGAAAGAAAGGGTGAGCTCAACTAGCCCAGTAAGAAATATTATGACTAAGATAATGCAGAATAAATTATAATTAGTCTTCAACAATGTTAGACTGATAAAATACAATAGACATCAAGTTTAACTGCAGCGGAACAAACAATCCATTAAAAGAGTCAAGTAGAGAATAAAATCTACTATCTTTTATGATTTAAAAAGTTTTTCATCACTTTTATCGCCGAGACTCAGCTTAATAAATAATCAACATCATCAAATCATCCCTGCATTACAGGCCAAGGATATTATTTAGTATCACGACCACGAATTATCCATGCACTACGAGCCAAAGATAATCGTGTTTTCATCAACTATCCCTAATCACGCCATAAAACAATCCATCTTTGCTCCCTGGTCAAGAGAATCCATAGCCATAATCATACCAAAAGCGCCCATCAATGCACTACGGCCAATGAGGACTTTTTCCACATCATTTGTAACATTACTGGCCATGATTATATTGAATAATCCTCGTCATAATCATACCAAGTCCATCTATGCAATACAAAGCCACAAAATGACTTTCAACATAATATAAACATGAGGATGATGACAATGACATAATAATTTAATAAAACAAGTTCAAGAATTAATTTATCCAAGAACCAATAATGTCCAAATTGTCAACATGATATCGCTTGCTTAGAGTAAAATTCAAGAATGCTCGTAAAAATATTTTCACTTAAAAGATACTTTGGATGAAACGCAAATATCCGAGGATATTCCACTAATTTCAAGGAATATAGAAGCCAAAGCTTTAACCAACCGAGTATAATAAAATATATGAAACGCAAATGGATTTTCACCCGTCACGCAGTAATCACGATGACATGATCATTTCCACAATTTAATAAGGAATGAATACAAAGGATCATTCACCACGCGTGTGGTAATCCACATGTATGAGTTATTCCAAATGTAATAATAAAGAATGGAATAACAAAAGGATTCACCATGCGTGCGATAGATCGCGCATGCATGTGTTATTCCCAACGTAATAATAAATAATGGAACCTGTGTCCCGTACAGAACGCACGCATGTGATATTCAAGCAGAATAATAAATAATGGAACCAGTCCCGCTTAAACGCATGCATGTGATATTCGACAAAATAATAAATAACAAAACCGGTCAAAGTAAATTCTTGACCAAAGCTGGATGTTCCACAGAATAATAAAGAATGGAATAATGAAGAATTTCACCACGTATGCGGTATTTCGCATGTATAAAAGTTATTCCAACATAATGATAAAGAATCGAATAACAAAGGAATTTCACCAAGTATAGGGTGATCACAGCGTATCAAAAGTTATTCCAATGTAATAATAAAGAATGGAATAATGTAAGTTCTCTTCGTGAATACAAAAGAAATAATACCCCTTACGAAGTCTGACAAATAATATCCCTTACCTTATAAAGAAGAGTACTACGGCGGTAGGCTGGGGATATACTTGAAGAAACTTACACTTCACGCTCAAAGCTTTCTTAAACGCTAAAGAAATACTTTCAAGATAGAAGAATAATTCTCTCTACAGTTTCTCTTTCAGAGTTTCGGTGAATTCGTAAGAAATAATGAAGGAATGAACTTCTATTTATAGAAGAATGGGTGAATAAATAACAATCCATGAACGGTCCAGATCGATTTACTTTAAACAAGCGGTCAGATTGGTTTACAATAAAATATAATATATTTTATTTATAATCTAATAAAACGAATAACTTTTAAAAAGATTTTACTACTGCAAACACTATCAGCACTATGCAAAAACACTATGCATAATAAAATATAATATATTCTAATTATTGTCTAATAAAACGTAATAACTTTATAAAAGTATTCATTTTATATAAAAAGATTTTACTATTAGTCTAATAAAACGAATAATTTTATAAAAGTATTACTTTTTTATATAAAAAGTTTTTACGCTTTTATTACATTAATAATACTAATAAAACAAAACTCACACACACACACACACACACACACATATACATATATATATATATATATATATATATATATATATATATATATAACAATCGACAATAATTGAATCCAATAACGTGAGATACTACGCAAAGAACTCATAGTAATAATTGAACAAAACCGAGTGACTTCTCACGTAAACATCAATAATCAATCTGGTGTGCTACTTATGCAACCACACGTACATCTTTATTTCTTTACTACCGAAAGTAGTTCAACAAAGATAATTGGTAAAACTTCCGCAAGTTATTTTCATAAAAATATTTGTCGTTTTCTCAATCCGATAATAATTCCGTTGTGAGGTCCAATTAACGATGATTGTGCATGCTGCATTTAATATTCCCCGACACAAAGAATATTCCTCTGACCAATCGAATATAATATAACAACTTGCATACTTTGCAACATTTATAAATATTACCCACAACTATAACATTATATCAAATCCACACCATAATATTCAAAAAAATATTTCAAGAAAATTAAATATTTATTCATAAAATCTGAGGTCTCACATTAGTGATCCAACGATTAGGAACATTTTAGTTTTGAGTTATTTTGAATTTAGATCTCATTAGCATGATTTTCATCATGATTCTAAAAGCATTGCTCTAAAGCAACGGGTTTATCTCATTTATTTAATTCAACTAATTAAACATGGATAAAGAATGCATTTAAATAAATAAATTCTTTTATTAATAAATGAACAAGATTACAAAGTAAATGGTTATCACATCCAATCATATTGGCTTGAGGACATACTACTTTCAAAAAGAAAATACTTTAAAAAAATATACAGGTTTTTTCTGATGTGAGAAACTGAGAATAAATGCAGATTAGTTGCATTAGTTGAAATTGAGTTGTATGTGGAAGGCCTATTAAATTCTTCTTATGCTAACTTGCATTAAGAAGAATCACAGTGTGTGTAGATGGCTGATTTTACTTTTGATAGAAAAGTACAAACCTCTTTATTATCACTCAGTTTCATTCCACTTGAGGAATCTCTCTATTAGTCCTGACACATTAATTTTTACTGGTTTTGCTTGATTCTTGAGGATGCAATGGTTTATTCATGACGTTACTGCAAATGCAGTTCTGTCCCTATGAAGTAATGCTTCTATTGAGATTTGTTTCTCTTATTCGTGGCAAATAAACAAGAAGCTCGAACATACTCAAAGGATATATCATCTTATTGTGGAAGGTGAGAGATGAAGTTCAATTTGATTTTCTTAAAATAGTGGAAATTGTTTAATTTGAGTGACAATGCGTTATTTTATTTTGTAAGAACCTACAAACCTATTATAACCACCTATTCTAACTGATGTGTATTTTGTGGCTAGATTACTCGAGGAAACTGAAGATGAAGTGAGTGGTCATTAACTGAATTTGCCGATTTATTTTCCACTTTAACCATCAGATTTGAATAAATTTTCATTCTTTATTCTATCAATCCAGTTGGCAGAATTGATCAAGAAAGGATCTGTTCAAGTAGGATATGTAAGCAAGGTTTTATGCCAAGATCTCAGCCGACATTGTAGCCAAAAAAGGTAATTTGAGTTCAGAAACTATAATTTGTCCAATGTTAGGCACCTTATGAGATTGTTAAAGTTATTAGCTTCAAATTCAGTATTTGAGGAAGATTTCCGTATTTACACTTTGTTTTTTAGGCACAGTGGTTCCAGTCTAGCAGGCAATGAAGACGATGATGATGAAATAAACAGCGAACTTTAGATCTCTCGTGATTGTATACGGTTGGAACAGACAGTAGTGAAAGGCTTTTATTTAGTTTTGGCTTTGTCCAAGCTACATACAAGAGAATTAGACTGCAATAGTTTATTTTCAATTCCTATCCAGGCGAATAGTTTCCACAATTGGTACTCTGGTTCCATGTATTATTTGATGTCAACTGTACTCATGTTTGATTAAATATAAATACATTTACAGGCTGAATTAGGAGGCACAAAGAATCTCTAGAATAATAAATATTATTCACTGCAAAGAAATGATACAACATAACTTTATAATTATATACATGGAATAAAAAAGAAAAAGAAAGATTAAAACTAAAATTAACTTGTTTATTCTGCAAAAATGAGGAAGCAGAAAGTCAACCATAGTGAAGGGGCTGCAGCAACTTGGGGTAAACAAATGAACCCTTCATAAGTAACCTTTAACCTCCATCATTTGCACAGGCCCTTTTTCAGAAGTTCCCCATCATCCTTCCTCCCCTCCTCCCTACTGTTTATTTCCTTCCTCTTTTCAAACCGAGTTACCATCCAATACACCTTTAAGAAGATTTAGTCCCTCTGCTGATATACTCCTCCGAAATCGAGTTTGGGGAATCTCTATCCGAGGGGGAGGATCTTGGGAGAAACATACAACTATAACCGTCAGATTATCACATGTATTGCGTTTGAGTGCTTCCCTTACCAGTTCTCTTGAGCATCTTTCGGGATCATTGTGCAACATTAATTCCTTCCTCGCTGTTGTCACAGCACACTGGCTGCTCATTACATCCCAGAGGCCATCACAGCCCATAATCACAAATTCATCCTCTTCGGTCAATAAAGTCTCGTGCAACTCCGGCTCGGCGCTCAAGGGACAGGCAGAGCCCTTGGGTCCTTTCATGTGCCAATCTCCGATAGAACGTGCCACAGATAGTTGACCATTGAGGTATCCATCATATATGGCTCCACCAAGTTTTTCAATTCTTGCTCTTTCAGACGCGCAATTTGGTTTGTGATCTTTGGACAGCTCTACTGCTCTACCTCGTTTCCCCAGCACAGCCCGACAATCCCCAGCATTTGCAATTACCATCATTCTGCAGAGAGTATAACCATGTTACTAATAATCCAACAAAAATCCCCTGGACCCTCAGCAAAGACCATACACCATGCACAAACTTAAAGACAAAATGGCGTTTGACACATCTATGGAATGATACTTCGACTAGGACTGTTGTTAGTAACTGAAACAAGTACGTAAGGTGGTAAGAGATTATGGAATAAAAGGTAGCAATGTCAATCTATACATGAGTACTATGATGTCCAGAATGAAATTCTATATACAATCCTGGTTTCTCCATCACTAGCGCGCACACAAATACAGAGACATGCCGGAGCATCCACCAATCGCACCATAACACTCTCCAACCACAGAAAGAATGTCATATATAGTGTGAAATTTCCATTACTCCCTATATGTCAAAATATCTCAGGGTTTAGATTCAGTGGGGCCACCAACTTCAAGGTAATAAGTTAGCAACCCAATACAGTGCTTGGGACCACAATCACCTTTTCTTGAATACAGTGACCATCACTGCACCAGATAAAGGTCAAATCTAGCAGCATAATCTCGTGTTATTTTTCCTTTGCATCTTTCATAAAAGTTTCATTCGCTTGCGATGATAATTGCATTAACTAATAAGTGCTGTTATTTTTTTAGTTATTTATCCCCTTTTTTTTCTTTTTCGTTTTTTTTTTTTTGGGTGGGGGGGGTGGGGGGATGATGGAAACCTATCTGCTAGTGAACACTTGGGCTCGCCACTAGTATAAGTTTGCACAAAAATCTGATGACAACGTAACTAGTCCCACTATCTAGATCATAATTCCAATGGGTGAAACAAATCAAAACCTCTAAATAGCACAGATGCTTACCTTCCGAATATGAGAGCAGTAAGTGCAGTTGACCCAGAGGAGATGTCTAGATAACTATCATCTGCAAATGCATGATCAGCTTTCACAAATGCATTCTTAATTGCCTTCTCCAAACAAACAGGGAAATGAGAGTCCTCAATTATAAACTTGAGGATGTTTTTTCTAATAAATGATGCTGCATCGATACCGCCATGGCCATCAAACACCTGTTGTTGTAGAGCATTTAAAAGTCAATTCAGGGGGGAAAAATAGAAAATATAAAAAATTATGCCATGAACTAAAATTTTAACTATATCATAACCTCTCAAAGCACTCAATTAACGAGCCGAAAAATAGCTACCTCCGATCCAAAATAGAGAAAAGAGTAAAGAAGTGTACCACATATTTCAAAAGATAAAATTCTAACAAGAACTAATGCCAATCAAAAGTAACCTTCTAAGAATGAATCAGACACCTCCAAGAAATTATAATTATTACTGCCACCAGATCATTCCGAACTACTGTAAATCTTGAGGATTTCATTATTATCAATAATAGTACCTCCTTTCACCTCAGCATTTGTCATTAACACCTTTTTCCCTAGTTTACATTTTTATAGTTTGGCAGCTGTCTCGGACTCTCGGCCTATGGCCCATCCTGCTGTAACAGCAGAAATGGTTGTAAATTTCATTTCGAGCTAAGCAGGTTATAACAAACTCGAAACTTGAAAAGTTCAAAATGTAGTAGTAAAACAATGACATGGTGTAGCCTCTTTAAAAATATGCATGTTATGACACTACTCTTAGAAACAAATCAACTAGTTTTAACTATATCTCAACTAGTTTAGTAGTTTTAACTATATCTTTAAGAAAGTTATTCCCTGCGCCATTTTACAAATAAATGTATTATGTACCAACTAAACAATCTAAAGAAACATATCCCTACTGTACTCCGTACCATGAAAAGTAACATTTTCTGTTACTGTTTTTGTTCCACATACCGTATTGAACCATAATCCAAGTAACATTGATTAACACTTTTCCAGCGGAAAAATAATATTGTATGATGAAAATTTCCATTAGGTATAATGCTAGATACTAAACATTTAACTTGAGAAAGTAACTGGACACACATTTAATTCCAAGTGACTAGAAAATCTTTTCCTCTCTTAACTAATATGTGAAATAGTCAAATAAAAGCACTAATTTAATACCAAGATCAGTGCGGAAGTTCCCATTTAGAGAAACCTCTCAATGAGAGGTGGCACAACAATAGGAGTATAGTAACTGCAAAGCTTGTACACAGGTGAGGACCCAAGACATACACCCTTTTATAGAAAAGAAACCACAATGATTAAGCTTATCAATACAACGCAATGGATAATTAATCACCATGGAAGTTATATCACTCAAATTGTAACAGGAGCAATAAGTAACACACCCCATAGAATGCTCCTGGGGAAGGGAAACCTGCAGTTGTACTTGCACCTAATTGTTCAGCAAGATTATCTATACATATGTGCTCATCCTCCATGTATTGCTTCGGACCTTTCTCAGAGCAGCTTCCTGATCGAAGCACGGGCAAAAAGTCTGATTTTTCATCTGAAGGTGATTTAATGCCAAGGACCCCAAAATCAGATTCCTGAGCAAGTTTAATTAGGAAGTGTTAGTCCAATAATTTTAGCTGTACAAGGAAAAAGGTGCGAAAAAAACAAGAAACAAGGTAGTTGAGCCTTCTGAATGGAGAGGACAACCGACTGTATCACGTCAACACTGAATTATATATATATATATATATATATATATATATATATAACAAAACTATTGAAAGCGGACAACCAATTCCTTTTATTTTTTGCAAAAATGACCCAAAAAGAATACAACACTGGGAATCTTCGGATTTGGGACGCCTGTCACAAAGTTTTGTTTTTGGCAACGCGACATAAACATCAGTACCATTACGTCATAGGTATTATTACATTGATACTCTTTCTTAAACTGGAGACTGGCAAGAAAATGGGTGTTGAGGATTGCACTTTTCAAGTCAAAAAGTTATATTACATGTTACAGCCGCCATGAACAATATTCTTTTACATGAAATAGTATGGCTGCAACTGAGAGACTACAAGCAGCAACTGTACATGAATTAACCTCAAATGGTGTTAACCAAGATCTTTCGAGCAAAGTAAATGCGATTTTCAGGAATGCTTGGTTCAATTAACTTCTACACATACACAAGTGGAAACTGTTAAAAATGGTTTTTTTGAAGCATCCATTGACATCCGTTAAATTGGACAAAACCTTTTTCATAGTGCAGTAATCTATTGAAGTAAGCTGAAATATAAAATCATTAATATGACGAATTCCTTCCCATCTAACATGGCCACATTATAGGAAAAAGATTTAAACCAGAATATGATAAATTTTCACTTTTTAATACGTAACATTTTTTTACAAGACGATTGGGGTTCTATGCAATATCCAAATTTGATGCAATATGAAGCGAACCCAAACTCAAGGAAATAATGATCTTGGTTCTTCAACTTCAATGGCTTTATCAATTGCTTTGCTTCCGTGAATTTAACAGAAGTTTAGAACTGTAACTAAACATAAAGGACCTAACAAACCACAGAGAAACAACTAAGAGCTTCAACATCAGCTTGAGACAGTTAAAACATCACGTGTGGATTTACTTACCAAATCAACAGCACTCGTTATCGTAGCAGAGCTTATACTATGCCGTACAACTGAGAGATGCCGTGGAGGTCTTCCAGTTGTCATCTGCTTCAAGTCATCTGAATTCTCAGAGATTTCCTCTTTTCTAATAAACACGTTATCTTTGTTGTTACCACCTTTTAATACCGTAAATGCAGGTGAGAAATCAGTACCCGCAGCCATATTTCTTTACAGATCATAAACTGAGTCCCTTAAAATAAAGTAACCACCTTTCCTAAGAAAGAATGAAAACTGAAAAGAAACTGAAGCAGTTCAAACTCTATCAAAACCTCAATACACTCGGCTGGCAAACCAAACCCTGTACATTTAGGTTTGAAACCCAAGCAGCAAAATAGAGTCAATCAACCGAATGAATAATTATTAGAAATCCCAAAGGTTACAATGCTCCAAGTACATAAAAAATGCTGTCCTTTCGGTTTCAACGAAATTGAAAGAATAATAACCAAGCCTCATCACTTCAATCTTCAATATTCCATTAATTCTCAACTACCCAACACTATCAACCCCAAATCAATTCAAAAACCATACAATTCAAAACTATTCAATTTTTCTATCACTGTTAAGAAAATCACCCATAAATACCTAACACAGAAACCAATCACAAATCCAAATCCTCCCCAAACCCAGATCAGTTTCAACAACCAAATTCAGATATTTGATCCAACAAACAAAATATATATATATATATATATATATATATATATATATACCGCTACAGAACCAAATAATTCATAAACGAATGAACTAAGTAACCAAAAAAATTGATTCTTTTTCCAAAAATAGAAAAAAATGGAAACTTAAAAAGAACAAGAAATTCTCACAGATAAAGAGGATGATTATACTGCTTTTAGCCTTTATGATGGTTGTCAGGCATTGAAGAATTAAGAAACCCCACAAAGGAAGAACTTCTGAAAGGGAAGTCTAGAGAGAGAAAGATTACAGTTTAGAGAGAGAAGAATAGATAGGACTTGGATTGAATGAAGAGAGAGTATAAAAGGGGTACTTGCTGCTGCTATACGGTTGATGACCGGCGGTTGCAGGTAATCCGGTCAGTTTTGTAGCTATCAGGCGGGAGATTATATGCTGAGACATTGTGGTATGCTATTTCTAGATTTTCTGGTTGATGGGTAGCCACGTGTTGGTTCAATGGTCTATAGTGCAAATGCGTCCCAGCCGTTGGATCGTCGAGAGGAGAGATTGGGCGACGTGGATTTTCCAGGTAGGATGGGTAGCTGCCGTGAAAGCCGCTTTGAATTATTTCAAGGGCATATTTGGAACTTGAAAAATACAACAAAAAATAAATGTAGAATAAATTAGCCCTAATAATATTTTAACTAAAATACATTTTGAACCCCAAATTTTGTACCATTGTTAAGATTTGTACCCTAACATTTAAAACGTATCTAAGTGCACCCTAAATTCCTTTTTTACTAAACAAAATGCACCCTCTGTACATTTAACAGGCCAAAAGTGACCAATTGTGCCTATAATTCAAGTTTTGAAGGGGTAATTTTGATAAAACATGTTTAAAAAAAAAATATTAAAACATACCCCAAACTCCAAGTCACTATGCATCTTCTCCATCAATAACCCCCGTTCTTTTTTCAGAGAAATAAAAATATATATATATATATATATATAAATACGGTCCGGATCTTAAAATTCATTTATTATCCAACTCACACAGGCTCCACCCCTCTTTAGCGATGGACTGACGACGGATTCGATCATATAACAATGTAAATCTATACTTTAAAGAACGCTTATATGTGTCCGATTCTAAAAGTATAAACGATTTGTAATATGATCGAATCGTCGTCAAATTCCGGCTACTATTAAAGGGGCGAGCTCGGATGAGTTGGATAATGGGTGAGCTTAAGATTCGGACCGTATATAAATATATACATCAGCCGATAAAGAGAACGAGAACTTATATTGTTTATGTGATTTTGATTTTATATTGTTCCACCAGTGGAGTAGGAGATGAAGATAATGAATGATTATATTTGCGGTTGGATGATGATAGCTAGAATTTAAAATTAAATATGATTTGGGAATTAGAGTTGGGGTTTGGGCGTGATGCCCCCAAAATAGGTATACAACACTCATCCTGAGTCGCCATATACATGGTACAAAAAGCAAACTACAACTTCAATAATACAATTGTCGTGCAAAATACGACAACACATACTGTGAGTTTAAATACAAATATTGTCTTGTAGACAATATCAACACTCAAATAAGTCCTCATTACAATTATTCAAACACTATTTTACAGAAATAGTGAGGACTGCTAAAACATCTTTTTAGAACCATCACTCCATACTCCGACTCAATCCTGCTATGTTCTCACCTCCTGAGAAGAAAAATGGAACAAAAAGGAAAAGGGTGAGCTCAACTAGCCCAGTAAAGAATATTATGACTAAGATAATATACAAAAATTATCATTAGTCTTCAACAGGAAAAAATCGATAGAATATAATGTACAACAAGTTTTAGATCAAAAGCTGCGGTGAAGCAAAGAATCCGTTAGAAGAGTCACGTAGAGAATGAATTCTACTATCTTCTAAGATTTAAAGGTCCATCATCAATATTTTATCCTGTAACAACAATCAATATACATCTTTAATCAAATATTCATCTTTGCACTACATGTGCCAAAGATATTCATTCAGATCACCAATGGCCGTATTCATCTCAACGTGTTCATCTTTACTACTGGGCCAAAGATATTCATCGATTAATCATTTATCTTTGCATTACAAGCCAAAGATATTCAAGAACATCATCATTTAAGAGGCGAGGATAATGAAAATATGTTAAAAAAAGCGAATCCGGTGGAGCGGAAGGACAAATATTAGGGATTCAGTATAGCAGTTTATCCAAGATCAATAATACTTCATAATAATCAATTGTGAAGTAGAATTCAAAAATAACGATCAAAACATGGATACAATCAAAGATAGTAGCCAAAATAGACATCTTGGACAAAAGGAAAATTTTATTTTTCAATTGAATAAGGCCAGTATTCGTGAATAAAGGTCGTATATGTGAATAGCCCAGATATCGTGAATAAGAAACCCCACACAAAAAATTCCAAATTTGATTAAAAGTTTATCAATATTTGAAGATAATGATATTGAAGAAAATCATATCATTTAAGAAGAAAATAACATCCCTTACCTCAAAATAATCGTATTTCGATCGGAATATCGGATAGAAAGTCGAAGGAACTCAGACTTAACAAAGAACTCTCAAAGTATCAAAATACTCATAAAAAATACGCTCGATAATCTAGAGAGAAAGAAAACTTGTTTCTGGTGTGATTTTCAATTCTAACCTAAGCGTCTATTTATAGGAAAATGCTAGAACGTCATAGGAGACTAAATAATAAATTAATATTATTTTATTTCTTCTTTTCTACGCATGCTTCTTAACCAAGATCAGCCGACAATCATCTTTGAACAAAATTTAGTAGCCCACATGTGTTAAAACAAAAGTGGGTCCCACCCAATTTTAATAAAAATTATTTTATTTTCTGAAACTTCAATAATTCATAGAAAATAGCCCGTTTATCAGAAAAATACGAATTTTATGTACATTTCGCATAAATCGAATTCTCTACAACTTTGTAGCTTTGAGTTTTTTCAAATTCCAAACAGAAAATATCTGAAATCCACAAACGGGTGATTTTTAATACTTCACTTCCGACAAAATACTGATAAAACACCTCAGCATTAATTCCTTCATTTATAACCACATAAATAGATCCATCATTTATATCCAAATCAAATAAATATTTCCTTATCATTAATTATTCACCAATAATATTACAGAATTACAATTATGACAACCAGACAGTTCCCAGGAAAAAGGGGGCTTTCCAATAAGAATTTCTCCTTACTGGCGCGCAATTAGGTGACCAAACCTCTCCTTAGACAGAACTTTCTAGACATTATCAATAATGTTATCTAATAATATTATTCAAATAATATGAATTATTGATCTGATAATGAAAAATATTGCGTGCGTTGACAATTATCAAACAACAATAATATAAAATATCAACGCTAGCAATTATTGAATCAATAAAATAAAATATTGAATAGTAACTCATCTGTAACAATTATTGAGTAGTGCCTTCACGCATTTAATCAATAATTCAACAATACTTTGTAATACCGTGCTTCATTGTGTAAACCACGTGTAGACATCGTATTTTAACCACCGTATTTCAACAATGTTAATTGTGAATAACTACGTCGTTATTTATAAAACTCATACTTTGTCGTTTTCTTCATCCCAATAGATTATTCCGTTATAGGGCCCATAAGTGATCAAGACCGTGAGTGCAGACGGATATTCCCGACAAAAAGAATATTGCACGACCAAACGAATATTTTTCGACAGAAATGAATATTTTATAACCACTTGCTTATTTTGCAAAATTTGCACATTTCACCCATAACCAAAGCATTATATCAAATTAATACCTTATTAATTTTGAATAATGAATAGAGGAAAAATTCAATTTTATTTATAATAAGTTGGGGTCTTACAACCTCCCCTCCTTATAAAATTTCGTCCTCGAAATTGACGTACGTACCTGGTGTTTCGAAAAAGGTGAGGGTACCTCGTTTTCATTTCTGATTCCAACCCCCAGGTCATTTCTTCAATAGCATGGTTCCTCCACAAAACCTTAACTTGTGGTATAACCTTGGTGCGTAAGACATGCTCTTTTCTATCCAAGATCTTAACAGGTACCTCCTCGTACGTTAAATATTCGGCTATCTCATCTGGTTCTAACTCAATAATATGGTTCGGGTCTTTCACATATTTACGAAGCATAGATATGTGGAAAATATTATGAACACGAGACATACTTGGAGGTAATGCGAGTCTATAAGCTACATTTCCTACTCGGTCAAGAATCTAAAATGGACCAACAAATTTTGGATTGAGCTTTCCTCTTTTTCCAAATCTTGTAACTCCCTTCCATGGAGCAACACGTAACAATACATGATCCCCAATATTAAATTCCACGTCCTTTCGATGAAGATCATCATAACTCTTTTGTCGATCTTGTGAGGTTTGAATACGTTGTCGAATCATTTGGATCTTTTCTGTAGTCATGCGTACTAATTTTGGTCCCAACAACGTTGCTTCTCCCACTTCGTCCCAGCATACTGGAGAACGACACTTTCGTCCATACAACGTCTCAAATGGAGTCATGCCTATACTTGCTTGATAACTATTGTTGTAGGAGAATTTATCAATTAAAAGTACTTATCCCAACTCCTTTGAAGTCTAGAACACGTAGTCTTAATAGATCTTCAAGAGTTTGAATAGTCCTCTCGATTGTCCGTCTCAGTTTAAGGATGGTATCTTGCCGAATCAATCAGAAATCCGTGCCCATAGCTTTTCGCAAAGCTAACCCAAAATCATGAAGTGAATCTTGGGTCACGATCCGAAACTATGGATACTAGCATGCCATGTAATCTCACAATCTCATTCACGACATACGAAAGCAAGACGCTCAACGGAATAAGTCTCACGTATCGGCAGGAAATGAACAGACTTGGTTAATCTATCAACAATAACCCAAATCGCATCTATACCTTGAGAAACCTTGGGAAGACCCGTAACGAAATCCATGGTAATGTGTTCCCACTTTCATTTCGGAATCTCAAGTGGTTACAATGGAGCCTTTAGTACTTGATGCTCCGCCTTTACACGTTGACAGGTTAAACATCTCGAGATAAACTCCGCGATCTCTCTCTTCATATTGTTCCACCAAAATGTGTGTCGAATATCATGATACATTTTGGTACTCCCAGGATGGATTGCAAATGGAGTGTTGTGTGCCTCCATCATGATTCTATGCTTCAAGTCGTAATCGTTAGAACGCAAAGTCTAGAGTTGACTCAAGTATTCCTTCTTCATCGATTCTTGCTTTCGAATAGCACCTTTCGCACTTTTTCTTCATATACATCACGCCCTGGGTCCATAGCTTGAGCAACTTTAACTTTATCGATTAAAGTCTGCTCTACTCTCGTATATTTGCCATCATCACGTGGGTCCCAGAGTCTTTAATTCTACCTCCATCCTTTGCAAGTCATACAAAATGGGCCTTTCATTGTTGACAATATCGCACTCGGATTTCGCATATGATCTTCTTCACTCAACGCGCTACCTCTACGCTCGCTTTTACAGGATGATATGAATAGTGTGATCGTAATCTTTCAAAAGCTCAAGCCAACGTCGTTGCTGCATATTGAGTTCTTTTTGGGTGAAGAAATATTTGAGGCTTTTATGGTCCGTATAAATCTCCACTTTCTCCCCATACAAGTAGTGTCTCCATATCTTCAATGCGAAAACGACTGCTGCCAACTCTAGATCATGAGTAGGATAATTCCTCTCATATTCTTTGAGTTGTCGCGAGGCATAGGCTATGACTTTCCCATGTTGCATGAGAACACATCCTAACCCTTTGCCTGAAGCATCGCTGTAGATAACAAATCCATCCGAACTAGATGATATTGCTAGAACAGGTGCCGAAATGAGCCTCCTCTTAAGCTCTGGCAAACTCTTCTCGCATTCTTCGCTCCATACAAATTTTGTATCTTTCCGAGTCAACTGAGTTAACGAAGTAGCGATTCGAGAAAATCCTTCCACGAATCTCCGATAATAACCAAATTTAAGCCCGAGAAAAGTCGTGGTATTTTGGCCACCGACTTTCGGTTGCTTCTAACTTCAGATTGCTTTAATCTTCGCTGGGTCAATAGATACTCCATATTTTGACACCACATGCCCAAGGAATGCTACTTCCTCAAGCCAAAACTCGAATTTCTTCAGCTTGGCATAAAGCTTATTTTCACGAAGCCTTTCAAGTATCAGCTTCAAATGGTGCTCATGATCTTCACGACTTTTGGAATAGATGAGAATGTCATCAATAAAGACAACAACGAACTGATCCAAATATTCCTTGAATACTCGGTTCATCATATTCATGAAAGCAGCAGGAGCATTAGTCAATCCAAAAGACATGACTAAGAATTCATAATACCCGTACCGAGTTATGAAGGCAGTCTTTGGAATATCCTCAGTTTTAATCTTCAGCTGATGATATCCAGAGCGAAGATGGATCTTTGAAAAGAATTGTGCTCTCAGAATCGGTCAAACAGTAATCAATGCGAGGTAGCGGATACCTATTCTCGATGGTGACATGGTTTAATTCTCAGTAGTCAATACAAAGTCGCATACTCCCCGCCTTTCTTCTTTACTTAATAAACAAGAGCACCCCAAAGAGATGTACTAGGACAAATGAAACCGATGTCTAATAACTCCAGTAGTTGGACTTTTAACTCCTCGAAGTTCAATAGAGCCATTCGATATGGGGTTTTAGAAATGGGTTTTAATCTTGCGGTTCAAGGTCAATAAAGAATTCAACATCACGCCTAGGGTAGATAGGAAGTTCTTCGAAAATACATCAGAAATTATCTAACAATGTAAATATTATCCAAATCGATTTATCTTTATTCAAATCCATAACATGGGCTAAGAAATCTTGGCATCCGTTTTTCAATAAACGAATAGCTTTGTGGCTTGATATGACAGTGACTGATTTTAGTGGTTTAGTTTTAAGACCCCAAATTATTAATAAATGAAATTTATTTTCCTCTATTTATTATTTTGAAATAGTAAGGGTTGATTTGATTAATATGGATAGTTATGGGTAAAATACGCAAATATTTGAATAAGTTAAAGTGGTTATAAAATATTCATTATAAATGTGAATATTCGTTTGGTCGTGGAATATTCGCATCGTTTGGGAATATTAAACGACAACGGCAGCTTGATCTTTTATGGGCCCCATAACGGAAAGCGATTGGATGAAGAAAATGACAAATATAAGTTGTTTATAAATAACGACGTAGTTGTTACCAATTAATATCTTGTTGGAATACCCAATTGGTTAAAACACACTAATACGCGTGCTTGAACAAGAAGACACGCAGTATTGCACCCATTATTGATTCTTACGTGAAGAAGACACTACTCAATAATGGTTCTGATGAATTATTGCTCAAAGTATTTTATTTTATTGATTCAATAATTGTTGCATTGATATTTTATATTCTTTGTTGTTTCAATAAATTGTCATTACACAAGATTTTCCATTATCGAAGCAATAATTCATATTATCTGAATAATATTATTATATAACATTATTGGCAATGTCTAGAAAGTTTTTGTCTAAGGAGAGGTTTGGTCACCTAATCAATTGCGCCAAGAAGGAGAAATTCTTATTGGAAAGCCCCTCTTTCTGAGAAGCAGTCCCCAGTCACAAGATCTTGTGATTCTGTAATATTATTTGTGAATAATTAATTATTGATTTATATGATGAGGAAAATATTGATTTTATGTGGATATAGATGGAGAAAATTTTAATGTGACAATTGTTGAAAATTAATATTTTATCTTTTTCCGATAAAATAATTCATTTAAATATATTATTTTAATAATATATTAACTTGGTGATATTTTAATAATGAATGTGGGATATATGAGTATATGAGGAGGAAGAGTATTTTTATGGCATTAAATGTTTAACACATATTTTGTGTGTTGGTGGACACAATTATTGACCGAAATTTGATTATAGCCTGTAAAATCGCTCGTTTATGGATTTCGGTCAATTTTTGTTTGTAATTTGGAAAAACTTTCTTCTGCAAAGTTGTAGAGAATTGAATTTCCTATGAAAAGTCGTGAGTTTCGAATTTTTCTGATAAAAGAGCTATTTATTATGAATTATTTAAGTTCCAAAGCTCCGAAGTAATTGATTTTTGGAAGTTTTAATTATGTTTTTTAAGAAAAACGTTTTTCAAATGTTGGTGGCCATCTTTAACATGTGCTTGGTGGCTGAAATCAGATTTCAAAGTGGGCGTAGGAATGTGTTTTATAAATATTAATATTATATTAAATTTTCTGCTTTGGTGTTCTAAGCATTTTCCTATAAATAGGGTGCTTAGGTTAGAATTGAAAATCACACCGTAAATCAAGTTTTCTCTCTATATTATCGAGCGTATTCTTGTGAGTATTTTGAGTATACTTTAAGTATTTCTATATGGTGCAAGTTCAAGTCATAGCCTATATCCGGTGTTTCAACTAGAAATATTGTCTTTCGAGGTAAAGGATGTTATTTTATTCGAAAATGATATTATTTCTTCAATATCATTACGCCGAAATATTGGTTGGAAATTTTATCAAATTTGGAACTTTTTCACGATTTGAGGGGTTACTTATTCATGAGAGTTCTTATTCACGAAGTTACTTATTCATTTAGTACTATTCATTAAGCGTGATGATGTTTTTTTGGGAAATTTCTATCTTTTGGTGTCTGAATCGCTATTCAAGTATATCGACACTATTCAATCGAATAAGACTATTCACCGAAAAATGAAATTTCTTCTTTTGTCCAAAATATCTATTCGGATACTAGCTTTGATTGTATCCATGTTTTGATCATTCTTGAATTTTACTCCACTCGATTACTTATGAAGTATTTTTGAACTTGGATTGTTTAAAATACTTAATTCTTAATATTTGTTCTTTTGTTTCACCGGATTCGTTTCCTTTAAAATATTTTTCATCATCCTCGCTTCTAAATGATGATATTATGAATATCTTTGCCCTGTAAAAAAGATGAATGATTTCTTGATGAATATCTTTGGCCCGTAGCAAAGATGAGCAGTGTTGAGATGAATATGATTAATCGATTAATATCTTTGGCCCGTAGTGCAAAGATGAGCAGTGTTTAGATGAACATGACCTAATCGATGAATATCTTCGGGCTTTCAGAGTGCAAAGATGAATATTTGATTCGTATATATATTGATTGATGTTACAGGATAAAATATCGACGATGAACTTTTAAATTCATATATGTAAGATAGTAGTTTGCATTATCTACTTAACTCTTCTAATGAATTATTATTTCACGCGAAGATTGATTTAAAACCGGTTGTCTATTCAGATTCTATTAGATTTTTCCCTGTTGGAGACTAACGATAATTTGTTGTATATTATCTTAGTCATAATATTCTTTACTAGGCTAGTTGAGCTCACTCTTTTCCTTTTTGTTTCATTTTTTTTTTCTCAGAGGCGAGAATGTAGCAAGTACTAGTGGGGTATGGAATGAAGGTTTTAGTAGAGAGTTGTTTAGTAGTTCTCACCATTTTTATAAAATAATGTATCAATAATTGTGATGGGGATTTATTTGCGTGTGGATATCATTCAGAAGACAATAATTGTATTTAAACTCACAAGATATATGTTGTCGTATTTTGCACGACAAATGTATTAATAAAGTTATAGTTATTTACGTACCATGTATTTGGCGACTCGAGAATGGGTTGGATGGAATGGACCTATTTTGGGGCGTTACGGTTGGTATCGAGCTTAGGATATGATCTCCATGAGATCGGGGAATAAAACTAGGAGGGAGGGACGAGTAAATCCTTCGCTAAGATGTCCTACCTAAGCTTATTTGTTAATTGGTTAGTATATAGGGATATTATGTGATATATTGATTTCCTTAATTAACCCCTTGTTTTATGTGATTTGAGAATGTCAATCGAGAATATTAACAATTGGAGTAAATGAGACCAGTGGAGATGCTCGTATTTACCAACGAGGAGAACGTCGGCAACAGGTGGCAATGTACCTCCCGTGAACAACACCAATCGAAAGCGATGATGAACGAGGGATGTTTAGAAGTTTTTTGCGATTCATGCAAAATCGGATGAGGAGACTCGTGTTCAAAATCTGAGGAGAAATGATAGCAATTACACGGATGGTCACAAATGCAAGCAGTTCAAAGAGTTGGGACCACTAATTCTGGGAAAGCCGGATCCGATTAAAGGCGAGACGTGGGTCAAACAAATTACCAAGATATTCGATGTCTTGGGATGCACGGAGAACAGAAAGTTCCATTCGCTACTTTTATGTTCCAGAACGAGGCGAGATTATTGGTGGGAATACGTGAAGCGTACCCATCCAAATGCCGCACTCAAAGATGTCATGGGAGATGTTTGAAGCAGTTCAATGACAAGTACTTCCTCGAAAGTATTCGCTATATGAAGGAAGTGGAGTTTATTAGACCTGGAGCAGAATAACTTGACGGTGTCCCAAGACGAGGCGAAGTTCGCGGAGTTATCGTGTTTGCACCTCATTTGGTGGAGAATGAGGAACGATGACGCGGATGTTTTCGAGAGGTTTGAAACCCCAAGATACGCCAAAGATCTCAATTCTCATAAATTTTCTCTATTCGGATGTTGTCAGCAGGCTCGATTGTTAGAGGGAGATAACTTGAATACGTTCAACCGAGGGACCGTAATCTGGATTATCCAAGATAGCGATCATCGTAATAACGATAACCAACGGAGAAAGAAGAATACTGGACAAAGGCAGTAACCACTCTGGTGGTAATCGTGGCCATGAAAATAGAAGAAGCGAGTCGAGAGGAGATTTTAAAAGAGGAGATTCAACAACGACCATGTGAAGACGTCGGCCAAAGAAGAATCGGTTCCAAGGAGGAGAAAGACCACGGTCGTATGTTACAAAAATGCGGAAAGAGAGGACATATCACCCAAACCGCCCACAACAGTTTAAGGTATGCTATAATTGTGGAAAAGGACATATCGCTTCGAGATCATACGCAGATCGAAACCAGTCCGTGGGAATGGTGACTCAAAAGGATGTCCCAGTAAAAGTCAAAGTCAGCGGTTCTCGGAAGAGCGTTTGTCGTGGCCATTAATAAAATGCGAGGAACCCGAACGGTTAAGACGGGTTAGTTAATTATAAATTCTTGCTAAGTTTATACCTTACTAAATACCTGGGTTCTACCAATTCTTTTTATCTCTTTGCTTGCGCCAACGTTTGAACTCGACTACGGAGAAATTAGACTTTGACCTATTTATGGAGACTCTGTTTAGAGAAACTTTCATTACATCCGTTGTTTAGAAATCTTGCTTGATTCAGTTGGCACTATCACATTACCGTTAACCTTATTTCTATAGAGATATTTGCTTTTGATGTGATTTTAAGGTTAACTACTCATCATGTCGAAATTTATTACTTTCGTAAGGTTGTTAGCTTTTAAGTTGTTATTTGAATAATATTCCCGTTGTTATTAATTTTTCCGACGTATTTCTGAAGAATTTCTTGGTTTACTCCCAAAGATCGATATTAAATTTTGTATCGACTTTGAACCCTAAGATAAAACTCATTTCTAAAATCTCACATCGAATGGCTCTTATTGAACTTGAGAGTTAAAAATTCAACTATAGAATTTGGTACTGAGCCTTTATCCGGTGACTTCCTTTGTGGAATGCACCAAGCCAGATTCTCGTAGGGACACCATATTCATGCAATAGTAAAACTGATAGGTGTCATTGTAACGCATATCCAAGGTTGGGATATGAGTCACGCTTGAGAACAACCTAAGTTGGTAATTGAAATACGTAGCTTTCAGGCTTAGTTGGTTATTCTCGGAGATTCGTTGAAGGATATTCTCGAATTGATATTCCATTAACGCAAATTGACTCGTAGAGAGATACAAAATTCGAATGGAGCAAGGAATGTGGGAAGAGCTTCAAGAACTCAAGAGGAGACTCATTTCAAAGACATGTTACGACCATGCCATCCCGAAAAGCGAACTTGGTAGCCGACGTGTTGAGTAGAAGATCGATTAAGTAGTACGAACGATATTGTCAAAGACTAATTTCAGTATAATTTATAAATAATAGAGATGGAGATGAAAACTCTAGGTACCACGTGATGATATACTGAGTATAATCGACTTTAATCGATAAAGTTAAAGTCGTTCAAGCTACACACACCGAGCCGAGGAATTTGAAGAAGGAGGTGCAAGAAGTTGTTATTTCAAAAGCGAGAATCGGTGAGGTGAGGAAAGCTCAAACCTTCGATTTATTAATCCATTTGAAATTCTCGATCGAATAGGAACCGTGGCCTATAGACTGCTTTTTACCGCCAAGTATGACGCTGCGTTCATAACATTTTTCACGATCGATGTTACGTAAATATGTGGACGACCGAACCACGTCATTGAAGTTAGAACCGGACGAGATAGTAGAAGACTTAACGCACGAGGAGGTACTGTCAAGATCTTGGATATGAAAGAACATGTCCTATGTATCGAGGTTATACCACAAGTTAAAGTTTTGTGGAGAAACCATGCTATTGAGGAAATGACCGGGAGTCGAAGCGAAATGAAAGCGAGGTATTCTCAACTCTTTGAAAATACTGTGTACGTAAATTTTGGGACGAAATTTCATGGAGGGAGATTGTAAGGCCCCGAATTTTATGAAATAAAAGTATTCAATTTTTCTTATAATTACTATTCGGTAAATGGTTAAATTGATAAAAGTTAAAGTTAAGGGTGATATATATAATTTTTTTTCAAAATAAGCAAGTGGTTATAAAAATATTCATTATCGTCGGGAATATTCGTTTGGTCGTGGAATATTCTTTTCCGTTGGGAATATTCGACGATGCAACCAAGCCATGACCATTTGTGGGGCCCATAATGTAATAAGCGCCGAATGAAGAAAACAACAAAAGGGAGTTTTATAAATAACGGCGTAATTGTTACCAATTAATCTTTGTTGGAATACGAATTGGTTAAAACACGAATACGCTATTGGCGTTGTTGCGTAGTACACGCGGTATTGCATCAATTATTGATTCTTACTTAAGAAGGCACTACTCTAATAATTGTTATAGTAATTATCGCTCAATATTTTATTTTATTGATTCAAGAATTCTTGTGTTGATATTTATTATTATTGTTGTTTCAATAATTGTCACTACATAGTATTTTCCATTATCTAGACAATAATTTATATTATCTAAATAATATTATTAGATAACATTATTGGCAATGTCTAGAAAGTTACGCTCTAAGGAGAGGTTTGGTCTCCTAATCTTGGCCAAGATAAGGAGAAATTCTTATTGGAAAACCCTCTTTCTCGAAGCGCCTCTGGTTGTCATTATTGTGATTACGTAATATTATTTGTGAATAATTAATTATTGATTAATATGATAAGGAAAATATTCATTTTATGTGGATATAGATGGAGAAAATTTTTAAAGTGACAATTGTTGAAAATTAATATTTTATCTTTTTCTAATAAAATAATTCATTTAAATATATTAATTTCATAATAAATAACGGTGATATTTTTATAATGAATGTGGGATATATGAGTATATAAAGAGGAAGAGTATTTTTGTGGCATTAAATGATTAACACATGTTTTGTGTGTCGGTGGACCCCATTTCTTGACTGAAATTTGATTATAGACTGTAAAATTGTCCGTTTGTGAATTTCGATCAATTTCTGTTTGGAATTTAGAAAAACTTTCTTCTGCAAAGTTGTAGAGAATTGAATTTCCTATAATAATTCGCGAGATTCGAATTTTCTGATAAAATGGCTATTTATTATGAATTATTGAAGTTCCGAAGCTCCGAAATAATTGATTTTTGGAAGTTTAAAATAATTTAAATAAGAAAAACGTTTTTTAAATGTTTGTGGGCATCTTTAACATGTGTTGATGGATTTGAGATCAGATTGTTTAGATGGGCGTAGAGAATTTATTAAATATATATTAATATTATATTAAATTTTCTACTTTGGTGTTCTAAGCATTTTCCTATAAATAGGTGCTTAGGTTAGAATTGAAAATCACACCTGTAAATCAAGTTTTCTCTCTATATTATCGGTTTATTCTTGTGAGTATTTTGAGTATACTTTGAGTATTGCTATACGGTAAAGGCAAGTTCAAGTCATAGCCTATATCCTGTTTCAACTAAGAAAATTGTCTTTTCGAGGTAAGGGATGTTATTTTATTCGAAAATGATATTATTTCTTCAATATCATTACGCCGAAATATTGGTTGGAAATTTTATCAAATTTGGAACTTTTTTCATATGGGGTTCTTATTCATGAGTTCTTATTCATGAGTTACTATTAATGTGTTACTATTCACGAGTTACTATTCATTTAGTACTATTCACTTAAGCGTGATGATATTTTTTGGGAAATTTCTATCTTTTGGTGTTTGAGTTACTATTCACGATATCTGCACTATTCACGATATCTGACACTATCTACGAATATTTACACTATTCAATTGAAAAAATGAAATTTCTTCTTTTTGTCAAAATATCTATTCGGATACTAGCTTTGATTGTATCCATGTTTTTGATCATTCTTGAATTTTACTCCACTCGATTACTTATGAAGTATTTTGAATTTGGATTGTTTAAAATACTAATCCTTAATATTTGTTCTTTTGTTTCACTTTGGATTCGTTTCCTTTAAAATATTTTTCATCATCCTCACCCTAAATGATGACATTCTTGAATATCTTTGGCTTTGTAAGGCAACGATGAATGATTTCTTGATGAATATCTTTGGCCCAGAAGTAGTCAAAAGATGAACGAGGTGTTGAGATGAATATGAATTAATCGATTAATATCTTTGGCCCGTAGTGCAAAGATGAGCAGTGTTTAGATTTACATGATAACTAATCGATGAATATCTTTGGCTCAGTAGTACAAAGATGAATATTTGATTCCAGATATATATTGATTGATGTTACTGAGGATAAAATATCGACGATGAACTTTTAAATTCATATATAGAAGATAGTAGTTTGCATTCTCTACTTAACTCTTCTAATGAATTATTATTTCATTGCATAAGATTGATTTAAAACCTGGGTTGTCTATTGTATTCTATTAGATTTTTCCTCGTTGGAGACTAACGATAATTTGTTGTATATTATCTTAGTCATAATATTCTTTATCGGGCTAGTTGAGCTCACCCTTTTCCTTTTTGTTCCATTTTTCTTCTCGGAGGGAGAGAATAATGAGTAGTACTTAGTCGGGTATGGAATGAAGATTCTAGAGAGAGTTGTTTAGTAGTCCTCACCATTTTTGTAAAATAATGTATCAATAATTGTGATGGGGATTTATTTGCGTGTGGATATTGTCTAGAAGACAATAATTGTATTTAAACTCACAGTATATATGTTGTCATATTTTGCACGACAAATGTATTAATAAAGTTGTAGTTATTTCTGTACCATGTATTTAGCGACTCAGAATGGGTTGGATGAAATGGACCTATTTTGGGGGCGTCACAGATATGATCTCTGGCGGAGATCGGGGAATAGAACTAGGAGGGGAGAGACGAGTAAATCCTTCGCTAGTGTGTCCTACCTAAGCTTATTTATTAGTTGGTCAGTATATAGGGATATTACGTGATATATTGATTTTCTTAATTAACCCTTGTTTTATGACAGTATTTGAGAATGTCGACTGAGAATATTAACTGTGGAAATGAGACCGTGGAGACGCATGTACTCACCAACGAGGAGAACGTGCAACAGGCTGGCAATGTACCTCCTGTGAACAACACCACTGAGCAGATGATGAACGAGGGGATGTTTAGAAGCTTTTTGCAATTCATGCAAAAAATCAGACGAGGAGACTCGTGTTCAAAATCTGTGAGGAGAAATGATAGCAATTCACGGGTGGTCACAATGCAACAGTTCAAAGAGTTGGGACCACTAGAATTCGGGGAAAGCGAGATCCGATTAAAGGCGAGGCGTGGGTCAAACAAATTACCAAGATATTCGATGTCTTGGGATGCGGAGGAACGAAAGTTCCATTCGCTACTTTTATGTTCCGTGAACGAGGCAGACATTGGTGGGAATCGTGAAGCGTACCCATCCAAATTGCACTCAAAGATGTCATGGGAGACGCGTTTAGAGAAAGCAGTTCAATGACAAGTACTTCCACGAAAGTATTCGGCTATATAAAGGAAGTGGAGTTTATTAATTTCGGAGCGTAATAACATGACGGTGTCCCAAAGATGCAGGCGAAGTTCGCAGAGTTATCTGTGTTGCACCTCATTTGGTGGAGAATGAGGAACGTATGACGCTGGATGTTTACGAGAGGTTTGAAACCCTAAGATACGTCAAGATATCGCGTTTCTCATAAATTTTCTCTATTCGAGATGTTGTCAACAGGCTCGATTGTTAGAAGCGAGATAACGAGTACGCTCAACCAAGGAACCATAACCAGGATCACATCAAGATAGCGATCATCGAATAACGATAACCGGCGGAGAAAGAAGAATACGGACAAAGGTGGTAATCACTCCGGTGGTAATCGTGGCCATGAAAATAGAAGAAGCGAGTTGGGAGGAGATTTTAAAAAGAGGAGATTCAACAACGACCGTATGTGAAGGCGTCGCCGCCAGTGAAGAATCCGGTTCTAAAGGAGGAGAAAGACCACCGGTCAGTATGTTACATAAATTGGGAAAGAGGGACATATTAGCCCAAGCGCCTCACAACAGTTTAAGGTATGCTATAATTGTGAAAAAGAAGGACATATCGCCGAGATCAGACGGTATCGAAACCCATCCCAAATGAGAATGGTGACTCAAAAGGATGTCCCGAAAAAGTCAAAGTCAAGCGGTTCTAGAAGAGCGTTTGTCGTGGCGACCATTCGAAAATGCGAGAACCCGAACAAAGTTAGCAGGTTAGTTAATTATAAATTCTTGCGAAGTTTATACCTTACTAGATACCGATTCTACCCATTCTTATCTCTCTTGCTTGCGCTCAACGTTTGAACTTGACTACGGAGAAATTAGACTTTGACCTATTTATGGAGACTCCGTTAGTAGAAACTTTCATTACATCCGTTGTTTAGAAATCTTGCTTGATTCAGGTTGGCACTATCACATTACCTGTTAACCTTATTTTTATAGAGATATTTGCTTTTGATGTGATTTTAAGGTTAACTACTCATCATGCCGAAATTGATTACTTTCGTAAGGTTGTTAGCTTTCATATTCTTAAGCAACCTGTTATTCAAATTCAAGCAATCAAACCATTGTAGTCAAACATTTTCATATGAAGCCATAAAGTCATTCGTTTATTACGGATGTCAAGTTCTTAGTCCATGTTATGGATTTGAATAAAGACACGTCAGATTTGAATAATATTCCTGTTGTTATTAATTTTTCCTGACGTATTTCCTGAAGAATTTCTTGGTGTTTACTCCCAGAGAGATATTAAATTTTGTATCGACTTTGAACCCGGGGTACAAAACTCATTTCTAAAATCTCATATCGAATGGCTCTTATTGAACTTGAGGAGTTAAAATTCAACAATAGATTTTGGTACCGAGCCTTTATCTGGTGACTTCCTTTGTGGAATGCAGAAGCCATACTCTCTCCGTAGGGGACACCATATTAATGCTGATAGTAAAGCGATAGGTGTCATTGTAACGTCTTATCAAGGTTGGGATATGAGTCACGATTGAGAACAACCTAAGTTGGTAATCAAATACGTAGCTTTCTAGGCTTAGTTGGTTATTATCGGAGATTCGTTGAAGGATATTCTCGAATCGCTATTCCATTAACGCAACTAACTCGTAGAGATACAAAATTCGAATGGAGAAAGGAATGTGGGAAGAGCTTCAAGAACTCAAGAGGAGACTCATTTCAAAGACACATGTTACGACCATGCCATCCTCGGAAAAGCGAATGTGGTAGGCGGCGTGTTGAGTAGAAGATCGTGATACAAACGAAAGTACGATATTGTCAAAGACTAATTTCGTATAATTTACAAATAATAGAGATGGAGATGAAAACTCTAGGTACCCACGTGATGATATACGAGTATAATCGATTTTAATCAATAAAGTTAAAGTCGCTCAAGCTACACAACGGAGTGATGAATTTGAAGAAGGAGGTGCAAGAAGTTGTTATTTTAAAAGCGAGAATCGGTGAGGTGAGGAAAGCTCAAACCTTCAATTTATTAATCCATTTAAAATTCTCGATCGAATAGAGGGCCGTGGCCTATAGACTCGTTTTACCACCAAGTATGACGCGTGTTCATAACGTTTTTCACGTATCGATGTTACGTAAATATGTGGACTAATCAACCACGTCATTGAGTTAGAACCCCGACGGGATAATAGAAGACTTAACGTCACGAGGAGGTACTGTCAAGATCTTGGATAGGAAAGAACATGTCCTATGTATCGAGGTTATACCACAAGTTAAAGTTTTGTGGAGAAACCATGCTATTGAGAAAATGACCGGGAGTTGGAAGCGGAAATGAAAAAGCGAGGTATTCTCATCTTTTGAAACACCAGAACGTACGTCGTCAATTTCGAGGACGAAATTTCATAAGGAGGGAGGTCAGAAGACCCCAAATTATTAATAAATGAAATTTATTTTCCTCTATTTATTATTTTGAAATAGTAAGGGTTGATTTGATTAATATGGATAGTTATGGGTAAAATACACAAATATTTGAATAAGTTAAAGTGGTTAATAAATATTCATTATCGTCTGGAATATTCGTTTGGTCGTGGAATATTAAATCGCTGTCGGGGAATATTAAATTGACGACGCTTAGTCTTTTATGGGCCCCATAACGGAAAGCGATTGGATGAAGAAAACGACAAATATAATTTGTTTATAAATAACGGCGTAGTTGTTACCAATTAATCTTGTTGGAATACGGTGGTTAAAACACACTAATACGCGTTGTTGAACAAGAAGGATACCAAGATTGCACCAATTATTGATTCTTACGTAAAGAAGACACTACTCAATAATGGTTACGATAATTACTATTCAAATATTTTATTTTATTGATTCAATAATTGTTGATTGATATTTTATATTACTGTTGTTTCAATAAATTGTCATTACATAGTATTTTCCATTATCGAAGCAATAATTCATATTATCTGAATAATATTATTAGATAACATTATTGGCAATATCTAGAAAGTTACATCAAGGAGAGGTTTGGTCACCTAATCAAGCGCACCAAGATGGAGAAATTCTTATTGGAAAGCCCCTCTTCTCGAAGGAGCGGCACGTCACAAGATCTTGTGATTCAGTAATATTATTTGTGAATAATTAATTATTGATTTATATGATGAGAAAAATATTGATTTTATGTGGATATAGATGGAGAAAATTTTTAATGTGACAATTGTTGAAAATTAATATTTTATCTTTTTACGATAAAATAATTCATTTAAATATATTATTTTAATAATATATTAACGGTGATATTTTATAATGAATGTGGGATATATTAGTATATGAGGAGGAAGAGTATTTTGTGGCATTAAATGTTTAACACATATTTTGTGTGTTGGTGGACACAATTATTGACCAAAATTTGATTATAACACGTAAAATCGCCTTGGCTTATGGATTTTGGTCAATTTCATTTTGTAATTTGGAAAAACTTTCTTCTGCAAAGTTGTAGAGAATTGAATTTCCTATGGAAAGTCGCGGGTTTTGAATTTTTCTGATAAAAGAGCTATTTATTATGAATTATTTAAGTTCCAAAGCTCTAAAGTAATTGATTTTTGGAAGTTTTAATTATGTTTTTTAAGAAAAACGTTTTTCAAATGTTGGTGGCCATCTTTAACATATGATTGGTGGCTGAAATCAGATTTCAAAGTGGGCGTAGGAATGTGTTTTATAAATATTAATATTATATTAAATTTTCTGCTTTGGTGTTCTAAGCATTTTCCTATAAATAGGGTGCTTAGGTTAGAATTGAAAATCACACTTAAAGCTGAAGTTTTCTCTCTATATTATCGGAAGTATTCTTGTGAGTATTTTGAGTATACTTTGAGTATTGCTATACTGGTGCAAGTTCAAGTCATAGCCTTTATATCAGGTGTTTCAACTAGAAATCTTGTCTTTCGAGGTAAAGGATGTTATTTTATTCGAAAATGATATTATTTCTTCAATATCATTATGCCAAAATATTGGTTGGAAATTTTTATCAAATTTGGAACTTTTTTTTCACGACGAGTTCTTATTCATGAGTTCTTATTCACGATTTACTATTCACGAATACTATTCACAAAGCGTGATAATGTTTTTTGGGAAATTTTATCTTTTGGTGTCAAATTACTTATTCACGTATACGGGAACTATTCACGATATCTAAGACTATTCACGAATCTGACTATTATTCGAAAAATGAAATTTCTTCTTTTTGTTCAAAAATATCTATTGCGGATACTAGCTTTGATTGTATCCATGTTTTGATCATTCTTGAATTTTACTCCTCTGATTACTTATGAAGTATTTTTGAACTTAGATTGTTTAAAATACTAATTCTTAATGTTGTTCTTTTGTTTCATTTGGATTCGTTTCCTTTAAAATATTTTCATCATCCCGATCGTAAATGATGATATTCTTGAATATCTTTGGCCCGTAGTGCAAAGATGAGCAGTGTGTGAGATGAATATGATTAATCGATTAATATCTTTGGCCCGTAGTGCAAAGATGAGCAGTGTTTAGATGAACATGACCAATGATGAATATCTTCGCTGTAGTAAAAGATGAATATTTGATTCGGATATATATTGATTGATGTTCTGGGGGATAAAATATCGACGATGAACTTTTAAATTCATATATAGAAGATAGTAGTTTGCATTCTCTACTTAACTCTTCTAATGAATTATTATTTCACTGCGAAGATTGATTTAAAGCCGTGGTTATCTATTGTATTCTATTAGATTTTTCCCTATTGGAGACTAACGATAATTTGTTGTATATTATCTTAGTCATAATATTCTTACTTAGGCTAGTTGAGCTCACCCTTTTCCTTTTTTGTTCTATTTTTCTTCTCGGGAGGCGAGAATGTGTAGCAGTACTAGTCCAGGTATGGAATGAAGGTTCTAGAGAGAGTTGTTTAGTAGTCCTCACCATTTTGTAAAATAATGTATCAATAATTATGATGGGGATTTATTTGCGTGTGAATATTATCTCAGATGGCAATATCGTATTTAAACTCACAGCTTATATGTTGTAATAATAAAGTTGTAGTTATTTACGTACCATGTATTTGGCGACTCGAGAATGGGTTGGATGGAATGGACCTATTTTGGGGCGCCACATTAGTTGTTTGAATTGCATTATACGGGTTGGTTAGGAATATGAAAACTAACAACATTACGAAAATAATCAATTTTGGCATGATGAGTGGTTAACCAATCAAATCCTAAAATCACATCAAAAGCAAGTATCTTTAAAGAGATAAGATCAACAGGTAATGTGATAGTGCCAACTTGGATTAAGCAAGATTTATAAACTGTAGATGTAACGAAGGTTTCACCCAACGGAGTTTCAACAGATAAGTTAAAATCCAATTTCACCGGAGTCAAGTTTAAACGTTGAGCACAAGCAGGAGAAATAAAAGAATGGGTAGAACCGGTATCCAGTAAGGTATAAACTTCGCAAGAATTCAAGATTAGCTTACCCGTGATCACCTCGTTCGGGTTCCTCGCGTTTTGGCCAGTCACAACAAACGCTCTTCCAGGAACCGTTGATTTCAACTTATCTGGGACAACTTTTGGAGTCACCATCCCCGCTGAACTTGGTTTTGCTACAGAACACTCTCGGGCTATATGACCCTCCTTTCCATGCTTATAACATACCTTGGATTGTTGTAAGGCGCTTCAATGATATGTCCCTCTTTCTCAAGATTTATAACACACAATGCCGGTGGTCGCTTCTCTCCTCCTAGCAATAGTTAATCTTTGGTGTTCTGCCGATGTCTCACCCGTCATTGTTGAATCTCCTCTTTTGAAACTTCCACTAGACTCCTCTTCTATTATCATGGCACGATTACCACCCGAGTGGTTACCACTTTTAATCGTATTATTCTTCCTCCTCATTGGTTATCATCGCTCAGATGATTTCACATCCATACCCAGATGACACAGTTGTGATCCCTCGGTTGAGTGTACTCATTATCTCGCTCTAATAATTGATCCCTGTTAACAACATCTGAATATAGAGAAAATTTATGAGAGATAAGGTATTGACGAATATCGGGCTTTAGACCTCTCAAAAACATCCACGTCATACGTTCCTGGATAACTCCGCGAACTTCGCCTCGTACTGAGACACAGTCATGTTATTTTGTTCCAGTCTAATAAACTCTACCTCCTTCATATGACGAATACTTTCTGGAAAGTACTTGTCATTGAACAGTTTGTGAAATCTTTCCCAAGACATGCTAAGTGCGGCTGGATGAGTATGCTTCACGGATTCCCACCAGTAATCTGCCTCTCCACAGAACATAAAGGTGGCGAATGGAATCTTCTGTTCTTCCGTGCATCCCAAGACATCGAATATCTTGGTAATTTGCTTGACCCACGCTTACGCTTTTAATCGGACGGGCTTTCCCGTAAATTTGGTGGTCCTAACTCCTTGAATCGCTTCATTTGTGATGTAATCAGTGTGTTGCCATCATTTCCACCGTATTTTGTATCTGAGTCTCCTAAATTCGATTTTTGCATGAACCGCAAAAAGCTCCTAAATTTTCCATCATTCATCGCTTGCTCTGTTAGTGTTGTTTCACGGGAGGAATATTGCCTTCGTGTTGCGCGTTCTCCTGGTTTGTGACTAAAGGTTGTTCCACAGTCTCATACACTCCATTGTTAACGTTCTCAGCAGCCATTCTTAAATAATGCCATAAAACAAGGGTTAATTAAACAAATTAACATATCACATAATATACCTATATTATGACCAGCCAACAAATAAGCTTAGATAGGACACACTAGCGAAGGATTTACTCATCTCTCCCCTCCTAGTTCTATTCCCCGATCTCCGCCAGAGACTATATCCCTAAGCTTTGATACCAACTGTGACGCCCCCAAAATAGGTATACAACACTCATCCTGAGTCGCCATATACATGGTACAAAAAGCAAACTACAACTTTAATAATACAATTGTCGTGCAAAATACGACAACACGTACTATGAGTTTAAATACAAATATTGTCTTCTAGACAATATCAACACTCAAATAAGTTCTCATTACAATTATTCAAACACTATTTTACAGAAATAGTGAGGACTGCTAAAACATCTTTTTAGAACCATCACTCCATACCCCGACTCGATCCTCGCTTATGTTACTCACCTCCACGAGAAGAAAAATGGAACAAAAGGAAAAGAGTGAGCTCAACTAGCCCAGTAAAGAATATTATGACTAAGATAATATACAAAAAATTATCATTAGTCTTCAACAGGGAAAAATCTGATAGAATATAATAGACAACAAGTTTTAGATCAAAACTGCAGCGGAAACAACAATCCATTAGAAGAGTCACGTAGAGAATGAATTCTACTATCTTCTAAGATTTAAAGGTCCATCATCAATATTTTATCCCTGTAACAAAAATCAATATACATCTTTATTCAAGTATTCATATTTGCACTACAGGCCAAAGATATTCATTTGTATCACCAGTCGGTCATGTTCATCTCAACACTTGTTCATCTTTGCACTACGGGCCAAAGATATTCATCAGTTAATCATTTATTTTTGCATTACAAGCCAAAGATATTCAGTAACATCATCATTTAAGACTGAGGATGATAAAAAATATGTTAAAGAAAACGAATCCAGTGAGACAGAAGGACAAATATTAGGGATTCGTATAATAGTTTATCCAAGACCAATAATACTTCATAATAACCAATTATGAAGCAGAATTCAAAAATAACGATCAAAACATGGATACAATCAAAGATAGTAGCAAAAATAGACATCTTGGAGAAAAAGGAAAATTTTCATTTTTCGGTGAATAGTAGTATTCGTGAATAGTGTCGTATACGTGAATAGTAACTCCGACACAAAAAAGTTCTAAATTTGATTAAAAAGTTCATCAATATTTCGGCATAATGATATTGAAGAAAATAATATCATTTAAGAAGAAAATAACATCTCTTACCTCAAAATAACCGTACTTCTGATCGGAATATCGGATAGAAAGTCGAAGGGAACTTGTACCGAACAACAACTCTCAAAGTATCAAAATACTCACAAAAATATGCTCGATAATCTAGAGAGAAAGAAAACTTGTTTCGGGTGTGATTTTTTAATTCTAACCTAAGCGCCTATTTATAGGAAAATGCTTAACGCATATAGGAGACTAAATAATAAATTAATATTATTTCATTTCTTCTTTTCACGCACGCTTCTTGACCAAGATCACCACCACCATCTTTGAACAAAATTTAGCAAATTTCACATGTGTTAAAACAAAAGTGGGTCCCACCCAATTTTAATAAAATTATTTTATTTTCCGAAACTTCAATAATTCATAGAAAATAGCCCGTTTATCTAAAAAAATACGAATTTTATGTCCATTTCGTATGAAATCGAATTCTCTACAACTTTGTAGCTTTGAGTTTTTCCAAATTCCAAACAGAAAATATCCGAAATCCACAAACGGGTGATTTTTAATACTTCGCTTTCGACAAAATACTGATAAAATACCTCAGCATTAATTCCTTCATTTATAACCACATGAATAGATCCATCATTTATATCCACATCAATAAATATTTTCTTATCATATAAATCAATAATTAATTATTCACCAATAATATTACAGAATTACAATTATGACAACCAGACAGTTCCCATGAAAGAGGGGACTTTTCAATAAGGATTTCTCCTTACTGGCGCGCAATTAGGTGACCAAACCTCTCCTTAGACAGAACTTTCTAGACATTGCCAATAATGTTATCTAATAATATTATTCAAATAATATGAATGATTGATCGATAATGAAAAATTTTGTCGTTGACAATTATTGAAACAACAATAATATAAAATATCAACGCAACAATTATTGAATCAATAAAATAAAATATTGAACAGTAACAATTATTGAGTAGTGCCTTTTTACGTACGAATCAATAATTCAACAATACTGTGCAATCACGCGTAATACTGTATTTTAACCACCAGGTATTTCAACAGTGTTAACGGTAACAATTAACTACGTCGTTATTTATAAAACTCATACTTTGTCGTTTTCTTCATCTGACAGTTATTCTGTTATGAGGCCAACAAGTGACTGCGTTATCGTACGAATATTCCCGACAAAAAGAATATTCCACGACCAAACGAATATTCTCCGACAGAAATGAATATTTTATAACCACTTGCTTATTTTGCAAAATTTGCACATTTCACCTATAACCAAAGTATTATATCAAATTAATACCTTATTAATTTTGAATAATGAATAGAAGAAAAAATCAATTTTATTTATAATAAGTTGGGGTCTTATATTGGGTTATAGTTGGGGGTGTAGTTTATTGTTTATTTTTTTAATGTTTTTAATTTTCTTAAACATGATTTATCAATTTTTCCCTTTACAAAATGGGTTTATAGGAATATTCAATCATTTTTAACCGATTAAATGTATAGAGGGTACATTTAAATACTTTTTAAATATTAAGATGCAAATTTCAATAATGCTACAAAATTTGGAGTTCAAAGTGTATTTTAATCTATTATTTAAAAAAAAGAAAATTCCAAACATACTCAAGGGTTGATAGAGATCATTTGCCTTTGAAAACTTTTCACGGCTCGACCCCGATCGAGTCAACCTTTTATGACATCCCGCTCTCAAAACTCCACCTGAAATATATTTTGGTACGAAAAATTTCTACAAAGTTACTATTACAACGTATACGTATTAATATACATGAAATTAAATAGAATTATAAGGTTGACTCATTATGTTACATATATAATTAAAATATTATTAGCAATAATTATTCATAATAAAACAAAATTAATACATAAATTCATCATTTCCTTTTTCTTTTCTTTTTTATTTAGTAAAACATTGGTGATCATCTATGAAGGTCATATGGAGATATCAAAGTATCAATGGTCTACTAAGGGGAAAGCACACAAACTTCCCCTTATGCTTGGCCTAAAAACAGATGCCTCCCCTCCTATTCGAATATTAACACCCACTTCCCTATATGGCTATATACGAGAATGAAGAAACATATCAATTGGGTCACATTTTATGATGTCAACAGGTTTAAACTTCTTCTTCTTTTTTACCAACTCATTTAAAGTACAGTAAATATAAATTTAAAGTACAATTGGTACCAAATAGTGTGCACATGGGTATTGATCAAGTATAGTTATTGAAACAATTCATACGTTATGAAGTTTTGCACATAATATATTATAGTATGTCCGGTTCTCTTTAACGAATCATAGTATCAAACTAAAAATAAACTGACTATAATGACGGACAAAATTACCGTCGCTATAACCGATTCGTATAGTATAGTTTTTGCTAGAATATATATGAACTTGTTATATGAAGCTTGTGGTCATAGTATATCATTTGATTAACAATAACCATTTGATCTCTTGAAATCATTGGTTATGGCCGTATCATCTATATTTGGATTTAGATTTTTATTGGTACCATATTTAGCCCAGATAGCTTTTGGGCCATTTATTATGGGCTGGATCAACAAGTTTCGCCACACACTGCCCATAAACTTGGAACCGGAGTTTGATATTATAATTTTAATGGACCGGAGTTTCTTTGTGGCTTATTTTCAACAGGGATTCATATATATATAAGCCATGATCCTCTAATTTGGTTTTTAGTATAAAGTTGAAACTATAACCTATGGCCTATAGCAATGATTATTTTGATCCGTACAACTGTAAGTTCAATTTGCCCTAATGGACTAATCTAGACAAATACTATCTTCCATCCTAAAAAATTATCGTTTAAGATTTTTGCTCATAAATTAAGAAAGTCATTTAATACTATTATTTAACAATTAAAATTTGTTTGAAATTTCATCACTACCCCTTTATGAAAAGTTGAAAACTATTAATATAAGGAAAAAAAATTCTTGGAACAATGAGAGAAGGTAAAGATAATATAGAAAAGTAAATAATTTATTCTCTAGAAAATTATAAATGACAAACGTTTTAGAACAAATTTTTTATTCTAAAACAACAATCTTTTAGGAACAGATGGAGTATATTTTAGAACTATTTATATAAATTTAAGGCATAAATGTGGATTAATACCTTCAATTTTTAATTTATTTCCATTTTAAAGATTGTTTTCTCAATTTTTTTTATTTAGGGGATTAAACTTTTAATTTTTTTTCACTTTGGATATTGTCTTTTTAATTTTTTTCAATTTGGGGATTAAACTTTTAATTTTGTCCACTTTGGGAATAATTGTCTTCTCAATTTTTTTCATTAGGGGATTAAACTTTTAATTTTTTATGATTATGTCTAATTGATAGTGTAACATCAAAAAATTGATGACACGACACATGATTAAAAAAACTTATGTGTAATATTGAGTCTCACTTTAACGTTTATTCAATTAAATTTTTGTAGCAAAAGGGTGTGTGAGACCCCAGATTTTATCAATAAAGATTTAAATTTTGTCGAATTTTTTTTTTAATATTATGGTGTGAATTTAAGATAATATTATAGTTGTGGGTAGTATTTATAAATTTTGCAAAGTATGCAAGTGGTTATATTATATTCGATTGGTGGGGAATATTAGGTTTAGCGAGGAATATTCGCATAACGGCTCAATCATTGGTGGACCCCTAATGTAATTATTATCGGATTGAGAAAAGAAAACAAAAATATTTTATTGAAATAACGGCGGAAGTTTTCTGGTTGATCTATTGAACTACTCGATAGTAAAAAAGTACGAAAGAATACGTGTGGTTGCATAAGAATTATTGCGGTATTGATTATCGATGCTTATGTGAGAAGTCACTCGGTTTGATTCCATTATTGCCGATTAATAATATGAATTATTATAAGCGATAATGACGCTTTTGTTTTATTCGTATTATTAACGTAATAAAATGAAACATCTTTTTATATAAAAATGTAATACTTTATTAAAGTTATTCTATAAATAAAATATATTATATTTTATTATGCATAGTGTCAGATATAGTGTTTTCAGATAGTGTTTTGATAGTAAAATGTTTTTATATAAATAGAATATATTATATTTTATTTAAAAGATTTTTCTTTAAATATGAACCATCGATTAAAGTAAATCAATCTGACCGCTCATGGATTAATTACTACGCATTCTATTTTCCTATAAATAAGCTCATTCCTTCATTATTTTCTTACGAATTCAATTTGAAACTCTGAGAGAAACTATAGAAAGAAAGAAAAGTATTCTCGCTACTTCACTTCGCCAATATTAGGTTCTTCTAAGGTAGGGAATATTATTTGTTTGCACCGTAAAGTGGTGTTATTCTTTCTTATTCATGAAGAGAAGCATTGTTATTCCATCGCTTATTATTACGTTGGAATAACTCGTATACGCTGTGGTTTACCCTATACTTGGTGACATTCTTCATTATTCATTGGAACATCCTCATGCGTGTTTTTTACAGGACATTGGTTCCGTCTTTATTATTATTTGTTGGAAATATCCATGCGTGTGTTTTACAGGGGACTGGTTCCGCCTTTCTTTATTATTCATTGGAATATCCCATCGTGTGTTTTACAACCGGATCTGGTTCCATCTTTATTATTCATTGGAACATCTCGTCGGTGTGAATTTCACCGACTGGTTCCGTTATTATTATTCTCGTTGGAATAACTCGTCATCGCAAGCACCGCATGCGTGGTGATTTCTTTTGTTATTCCATTCTTTATTATACCCGGTTAGTTAAAACTTTGACTTCTATACTCCATGAAATTAGTAGAATATCCTTGATATTTGCGTTTCATCCAAAGATCTTTTCATGGAAATATTCTTACGATCATTCTTGAATTTTACTACAAAATAAAGATTATCATTTTGACAATTTGGACGTTAATAATTCTGGATAAAATAATTCTTGAACTTGTTTTATTGAATTATTATGTCATTGTCATCATCCTCATGTTATATTATGTTATCTTCTACTTTACGTGTATAGATGAACTTAGTATGATTATGACCGAGGATCATTCGGTATAATCGTGGCTTGTTATAAATGATGTGATAAAAGTCCTCGATGGCACGTAATGCGATGATGGATAGTTTTGGTATGATTATGACTGAGGGGTGATTCGGTATAGTCATGACCATTGATAATTTGATGAATATCCTTGGCAGTAGTGCGGGGGTGATTCGATGATGTGGATTATTTATTAAAAGTGAGTCTCATTTATAACAATGATGAAAAACCTTTTAAAACCTAAAAGATAGTAGACTTTATTCTCTACTTGACTCTTTTAATGGATCGCTTATTCACTGCAGATTAAACTTGTTGTCTATTGTATTTTATCGGTTTAACATCATGTTGAAGGCTAATGATAATTTATTCGCATTATCTTAGTCATAATATTTCTTCTTGGGCTAGTTGAGCTCACCCTTTCTTTCACCGTATTCTCTTGAAATGAGAACATAGCCGGACTTAGTCGGGGAGCAGAGTAATGGTCCGAGAGGATAGCATTAGTAGTCCTCACTATTACGTGAAATAGTGTGATAATAGTTGTAATGAGGACTCCTTTTGAGTTTGTATAATATCTAGTAGACAATATTTGTATTTAAACTCACGCGATTTATATGTCAGCATACAGCAGTTATATTAGTAAGTTGTATTTGAATTTATGTACCATGTTAGTGGCGACCCAAGATGGGTGACGATACCTAATTTTGGGGGCGTCTACGGTTGGTATCGAGCTTAGGGATATGATCCCCGGCTAAGATCTGAGATAAGAACTAGGAGGGAGAGACGGGAATTCCTTCGCTAGTATTACCTACCTAAGTTTATTTGGTATTTGATTGGTCGGTGAGAGTATAGTGATAATATGTTGCATGTCAATTAACCCTTATTTTGTGGCAGTGTTAGAAAATGGCATCCGAGAATGTTGAGAATAGCAATGGAGCACAGAGACCTATTGATTCTCCACGCATCAATAATCGTGACAATGTGCAACGGGATGGCGATAATCCTCTTAACAACAACACCGATCGATCGATTGACGAACGATTTGCAGACATTTAAGAGGTTTTAGAATTCATGCAACATCGGTAAAGCGACTTCAGACAAAACGTGGGGTGGAAACACGGAAAACTCTCGTGGTGGTCACTTAAACAATTCAAGGCTGGGACCACCGGAGTTTTAGAGGAGAGCCAAAACCACTTCCGGAAGCATGGATAAAGCATTACAAGATATTTGATGTCTGGGATGCTCCGAGGAGTTAAAGGTTCCTTTCGCGCCTTTATGTTGCGCTTTAGAGGAGACGGTCTTGGTGGGAATCAAAGAAACGTACTCAACCTCGTCAGATCAAGATATCTTCGGGAGAAGTTCCAGGGTTGTTTCAACGACAAATACTTTCCCGAAAGTATTCGCCACACGAAGGAGGTGGAGTTTATCAAGTTAGAACAAAACAATATGACCGTGTCACAATACGAGGAAAATTTTATGAGTTATCACGATTCGCGTCCCACTTTGGTGGATAATGAAGAGAGAATGACGCTAATGTTTTTAATAGGTTTGAAGTCGGGAGATACGTCAACATCTTATTTCTCATAAACTATGTTTGTATTCAGATGTTGTAAATAGGGCTTAGTTAGTGGAGAGCGATAACGCAGTCAACGTTAACTAAAAAGAGAAAAATGCAACAAAATTATAATACCAAAGGAAAGTAGTCATCGAGCGGTGACAACAAGCGTGGAGGAATCAACAGGCGGAGATATGGTAACCACTTTAAGGGTAATCGGGGTAAAACAATAACAATGGACATTTCAAGAAAAGGAGATTCAACGATGATGGAAAGACGTCAAAGACCAAAGACCCGCAGTTAAGAAGGAGGAAAGACCACCTATCATATGCTTCAAATGTGGAGAGAGGGACACATCATCCGAATCTGCGCCTACGCCTTCCAAAGCATGTTATAATTCAGTGGAAGAAGGTCACTTAGCTCGATTTTTGTCGCATTGCCATCAAGACAAATACAACTAGGATGGAGGCACCAAAGGTCGCCCTGCATAAACCAAAGCCTAGAGTTTAAGAGAGAGCTTTTTTTTTCGTGACGAGGAACCTAAATAAAATTATCACGGGTAAGTTAATCATAAGCTCATAAGTCTATACCGTGTTAGATACCGATTCTACCCACCCTCTTTTATTCTACCTAGTTGTGTTCAATGTTTAAATTTGACTCCGGAAAAATTAGACTTTGATTTATCTATTGAAACTTCGTTGGGAGAAACCTTCGTTACTTCCACTGTTTATTAATCTTGTTGTTTCAAATAAACACTTTCACGATCTTATCTCTTTGAAAATACTTGCCTTTGAGGTAATTTTTGAAAACGATTGATTAACTACTTATTATTCTTTTGTAAGGTTGTTAGCTTTCATATTCCTAACCAACCTGTTATACGAATTCAAAGTAACCAAACCCTAAAGTTAATCACTGTTATATCAAGCCATAAGTAAAGAGCCCCGATCCTTTTGTTGTTGACTTCCTTGTGTGGAATGCACCGGCCGGACTTTTCGTAGGGCGACGCCGTTGATGAAGATGGGAAGTTGATAGGTATCATTGTGAGGTGCTATCTGGGTTAAGGATAGAAGTCACAGTTGGTATTAATGTGACGTCTTATCCAAGTCTTGGGACGAGAGTATGAGTTTTGAATGATATTTCTATTATTAATAAATTTCTGGCGTATTCTTGAAGACTTCTTAGCCTACTTAGAGCGTGAAATCGAATTTTGTATTGACCCCAAAGACAAAAACCCATTTCTTAAACCTCAAATATTTCTTCAACTAAAAGGATCTGCATTTACGTGGATTATGATGAAAGTCATAATAAAAAGTATAGAACGAGATGAAAATCATGGGTATATGAAGTATTAGTAAGTTTTATGATGAGTTATGTTGGTTAGTATGTGAAAACATGAAAGTTTCTTAGAAATCACAAAGAGTTGAAAATCGAATTTGGTGAAAAACGTAACATGAAATTCAATTGACCATATCTCCTATTATATTTTGAATTTTTGAGTGTGGTCAAGTCCTAGAGTTAGATCTATGAGTTACCTAACTAATTCAAGTGGAATTACTAGAAAAGGTGTTGTAGATTTTTGTGTGGACTGATTTTAGCAAAGGAGTGCAAAGCTGCAAAAATCGAAAAAGTTGCTGCCATGATTTTAGAGGGGCTGTTTCGGCCACTTAAATTATGAGAAAATTTCTGGCCTTTTGGGACATGAAGGTATATGGTATAAAGTACCTCCTGTCCAAAAATGAGCTCATTCTGACTTAAAATGAGCAAGTTATGACTATTTCAATATTTAGGTTTTTCCGACGAAAAACGCTATAACCGGAGTTCTATAACTCCGATGACCATGAAATTTAAACTGGAGGCTCACATTAACATGTTTAAGGTCCTGCCAAGATTTGGAAATTTTTGGAGTTAAAATTGAGGTAGCAAATTTCTTAAGGAATTAATTAGAAATTGATTTTTGAAAAATAGTAAATGAATTTTAAAAATTTCGAGAAAAATATATTTTCATTATGGGACTATATTATGCTAAATCCCAGAAAAGAAATATTTTGGGACTGATTTGGTATTTTTATGAAAATAGTTTAGTTACTGAACATATGAGTTAAATATGTTATGTGAAGTGAACAAAGTTGAAAATAAGATTTTATGGCTAGAATCCTATATAGAGTATATGCATATTTTTTTTTATGAGGATTTGATAATTGGTGATGATATTTTATGAGTATGGCATTTTGAATGATTAAAAGCATTATATATAGTAAAGCGTAAACAATCGAGATAAATTGTTTATAAATTTAAGAAGTGATTAAAATATTGTTATAATATTAATGATATTAGATTATGAGATTATTAAGTGATTGATAACATGAGGATATTCTTGAATCCTCGGATAAATTATATTATAAATGTTTAATATTTATCCTTTATCTCATTTGATTGATTCTTTATATCATTATCCTCATGTTTATATTACGTTGAAAAGTCATACGTGGCTGTAGTATGTAGATGGACTTGGTATGATTATGACTGTGGATTGTTCTAAGATAATCATAACCGTAATTGAAAACACGATTATCTTCGGGCCGTAGTGCATGGATAATTTGTGGTCGTGATACTAATGAATACGAATATCTTTGGCGGATTGCAAAGATGAATTTAATATTTTAACGATAAAGGTATTCAAGGTATCCTCACCTCTTATCATACCTGTGACGCACCCTAATTTCGAGAGGCTTAAATTCCATAAGGAGGAGATTGTGAGACCTCTTGATTTTATCAATAAAGATTTAAATTTTGTCGAAATAATTTTTAATATTATTGTGTGAATTTAAGATAATATTATAGTTGTGGGTAGTATTTATAAATTTTGCAAAGTATGCAAATGGTTATATTATATTCGATTGGCCTGGGAATATTCGGTTTAGCAGGAATATTCGCATACAACGGCTCAATCATTGGTGGACCCCACAACAAAATTATTGTCGATTGAGAAAAACGACAAAAATATTTTATTGAAATAACGGCGGAAGTTTTACCGTTGATCTTCATTGAACTACTCGATAGTAAAAATAAAGAATACATGTGGTTGCATAAGTAACACGCTGTATTGATTATTGACGCTTATGTGAAGTCACTCGGTTTGATTCCATTATTATCGATTAATAATATGAATTATTATAGCGATAATGACGTTTTGTTTTATTCGTATTATTAGCGTAATAAAAAGCGAAACATCTTTTATATAAAAGCGAATACTTTATTAAAGTTATTCTATAAATAAAATATATTATATTTTATTATAGTGTTGCGTAGTGTTTTAAGCGTAGTGTTTTTGCATAGTGTTGCATAGTGTTTGCGTAGTAAAATGTTTTTATATAAATAGAATATATTATATTTTATTTAAAAGATTTTTCTTTAAATATGGACCGTCGATTAAAGTAAATCAATCGGACCGTTCATGGATTAATTACTATGCATTCTATTTTCCTATAAATAGAAGCTCATTCCTTCATTATTTTCTTACGAATTCTTTGAAACTCAGAGAGAGAGAAACTATAGAGAGAAAGAAGAAAAGTATTATTCGCTACTTCACTTTGCTAATATTGATTCTTCTAAGGTAGGAATATTATTTTTGTACATTCGTAAGGGGTGTTATTCTTTCTTATTCATGTAAGAGAACATTTGTTATTCCATTGCTTATTATTATTACATTGGAATAACTTTGTATCTGGTTTACCTATACTTGGTGACATTCTTCTATTATTCTTGTTGGAACATCACATCATGTGTTTTACGGACACGGTTAAAATCTTTATTATTATTTTGTTGGAACATCCTCGTATGCATGTGTTTACACAGGACCGGTTAAAATCTTTATTATTCTGTTGGAACATCCACATGCATGTGTTTTACAGGACACGGGTTAAATCTTTATTATTACTGTTGGAATATCCTATCTCGTGTGTTTTACAGGATCCGGTTCCATCTTTATTATTCTGTTGGAACATCCCGCGGTGTGAATTTCACGACCGGTTAAGTTATTATTATTACATTGGAATAACTCATACATCACAATCCGCATGCGTGGTGATTTCTTTTGTTATTCCATTCTTTATTATACCCGGTTGGTTAAAACTTTGACTTATACTCCATGAAATTAGTAGAATATCCTTGATATTTCACGTTTCATCCAAAGATATCTTTTCATGGAAATATTCTTACGATCATTCTTGAATTTTACTCTACAAAACAAGAGTATCATTTTGACAATTTGGGCGTTAATAATTCTGGATAAAATAATTCTTGAACTTGTTTTATTGAATTATTATGTCATCATCATCATCCTCATGTTATATTATGTTATCTTGACTTACGTGTATAGATGAACTTAGTATGATTATGACTGGGGATCATATTCGGTATAATCATGGCTTGTTATATAAATGATGTGATAAAAGTCCTCAAATTGGTCTGTAATGCGATGATGGATAGTTTTGGTATGATTATGAATGAAGGGGTGATTCCGGTATAGTCATGACCATTGATAATTTGATGAATATCCTTGGTAGTAGTGCGGGGGTGATTCGATGATGTGGATTATTTATTAAAGTTGAGTCTCAATTATACTTGATGATGAAAACCTTTTAAAACCTAAAAGATAGTAGACTTTATTCTCTACTTGACTCTTTTAATGGATTGCTTATTCAGCGCAGATTAAACTTGTTGTCTATTGTATTTTATCGGTTTAACAACTTTGAAGGCTAATGATAATTTATTACGCATTATCTTAGTCATAATATTTCTTCTTGGGCTAGTTGAGCTCACCCTTTTCTTTCACTTTATTCTCTTGAAATGAGAACATAAGCGGGACGAGTCGGGGAGCGGAGTAATGGTCGAGAGGATAGCATTAGTAGTCCTCACTATTACGTGAAATAGTGTGATAATAGTTGTAATGAGGACTCCTTTTGAGTTTTGTATAATATCTAGTAAACAATATTTGTATTCAAACTCACGCGGATTTATGTCGTATTATACCACGACAGTTATATTAATAAGTTGTATTTGAATTTATGTCATAGTATAAGTGGCGACCAAAGATGGTGGCGATATACCTAATTTTGGAGGCGTCACGGAGGTGTATATAGGACCATTATTAATTTTAAAGTAAATTATTATTATTATTTTAATATAAACCATTATTAATTTGTTAAAGTAAATTTAATGACAATTTTTAAAGTAAAATTAATAATGGTCTTATATTTATCTTTTTGCTACAAAATTAATTGAATAAATATTAAAATGAGACTCAATATTATCATAAGTATTTTTTTAGTCACGTGTTGTTCCCATGTCATCGATTTTCTAATGTGGCACTATCAATTTAGGCGTAATCGAAAAATTTAAAAGTTTTGAGAAGACAATTCCCAAAGTGAAAAAAAATTAAAGTTTAATCCCTTAATTAAAAAATTGAGAAGATAATTTCCAAAGTACAAAAACATTATAAGTTCAGAGTATTAATATATATTTATGTCTAAATTTAAATGTGTTAGATTTTAAAATAGAGAATTGTTAAATCCATAACTTTTTTGTTATTTTCACAATAAAAGTGTCATTGTAAATATATGAATGGTGATTGAAAACCGTTGTTATATAATCTATAACGACATTTTCTTGTGAAAATAATATTTTCTACATTATAAATTTAACAATTTTCTTTAAAATACACCAACGTTCACTCAAAAAGTTGATTTGGAGACAACAGAGATAGTACCCACCTACTATTTATATATGTGATCAATTTTTTATTTCAAAGTCTAACTTCTTGTATGAATGTATTTTTCTGCCAGTAGTAAAGAGCACCACCAACTTTTTAAAATATAAACAGAAAAGCCTTTGATTGTGGAGACTATTATTGATCTTACACATGTTTATATCTTCTCCCCATAAAAAAGGTTTAATATTCAGACCAAATATTCAAACTCACTCACCAAAACCAGTTTACTTTTTGCAGTAGCAGTAGTTAATTTGGCATTGATAGGATAGGAACAAAGCAAACATAATATATTACACCCCAATCTCAATATCTTATAGACCTGTCAACCATATTACACAGCTCCTCCCTCTATCATTCCATTACCCCACAGCTCACTGTTGCGAATACCGGCATGTCCCATAACCTGATGGATGATCAAAGGAAAGGTCAACAAAAGTTTGTGATGAGAGTTTCATTCAGCTTTTAACTTCTTTTATTATACATACATACATACATACAAAGTTTGTAGGGTTACTAGCATTTGCAGAGTTTGTGATGGTATCATTTGAAACTTCAAATGTAAACGCACCAAAAACATTGCATTTCAGCTAGTGAGTTGAATAAACGAGTTACTAATAGACGAACATGATTTTTAAATGCTTTTATACTTGCCCAACACTCTGTAACTAAACATACACATGAGATTAAGGTTTGTCTCAAATATAAACATAGACAGCGTTTAATGCATTTCTAAGTCTAAATGCTCTTAAAAATCTTGTTTGTCTATAAACAACTTATTTCAAATGCAGGTAGCTTATTCAACTCACAAACATAACATTTAGAGCTTAAACACAATACATCAAAAATGATGCAGCCAAACACTGCAAATGCTCAACCGAACAAACCATTAATCTCATTTTCAAATAGAAGTAGTAGAATGCATGCATTGTCAATCTTAGCGGGAGATATACACACATGTTTGAAAATGCATATGATAGATGGTATATGAAAAGAGAGATGATGATGAAAAATTCTTACTTGGGTCACTGAAAGTAACAAGCCCAGTTCCTTGAAATCACAGTTCAGTAGTTCCTCCCATGCATCTGATAGTAAGTATTCATGGCGTATGATGCATGCGCATGGATCTTGTTGGGCACAAAACAGTCCCCACTCTCATAAATCTCCCTACAATCCACACCACCTGGCCCACAACAGAAATCCAGCACAGCTTGGATCACCTTCTCATCTGCATGTGGCTTAGCTACGCACCAAACTGATGGTCCTCTTACCACACCAGATACTTTCTCTCCAAACCCAAATTTGTCTCCACCATTGGTGCTACAAAATTCACAGCTTAAATCTACATCATACACTTTAGACCCATCTCCATTAAAAATCCCAAAATTTCTCTCACCGGTTCCCCCTAGTTTTTTGTTCTCATTGAACAAAGCAAACACAAATATCTCTATATTATCTTTAGGCCTCATGGGGGTTCCTTTAGTGGACTGACCACGTTCAATCAACCTAGTATTGTAAGTTTTTGCATTTTCCGGCGTAGCCGCAATTTCGCCGGAGTCACCTTTTGACGGCCAGCCGGATTCCGAAACAATAATTTCAACCGACCGGTTTCCAAACCCTAGGCCATTGATAGCTGAATGGACTGCATCAATTTGTGCATCCAACATATTGTTGTAAGTGTACCCCTTAGGGTCATGGACCCCGGTACCATTGCCTAGTAAAGCATACTCAAGGCTTATCATACTGGGATTATCGCGATACGCGAAATACGGATACGCATTAACCATGAAGGGGGCGTTGGTATCTGCTAGAAACCCTACAATGGTTGTCATGATGGGCATGAGAGTGGCTGCAAAAGTGGAAGATGAAGGAGGAAATGAAGAAGCAAGAATAGCCATGGAATGTGGGGTTGTGACCTTGATTTTACGGTCCAACCCACGTTCTAATAAAACTGCGTGAATGTTCTGCATGGCTTGGACTAGTGCCTTGGGGTCCAAGTCATCATCTTCGGTGGTTAAGTACTCGTTTCCCACAGCAATGGCGGTGACAGAAGTGGCCGGAATGAAGGGCATTATACGGGTGGCAAGCCATTCATCAGCTGAGGACACGCTGGTGCTAATGTTTGCGACGTGATAGTTTTCCACAGCAACGATAAGGTCAATGCCGGTATTGGAGAAGGCTTCAAGGATTTGAGGATTAGTGTCATAGATCTTGACTTTGTCGATTAGGGTAGATTGAAGTAGCTGAGCTACTCTTTTTGGTGAAGGGAGGTTGTTTCCGAGGGTACCATAGTTTATTCCGACACCGGAAACATTATGAAACGGAGTGAGGAAGACAAGGAGGGAGAGGAGGAGGTGATAGGGCTGAAACATTGTAGCTGAAGTTTTGAATGTTTAGTGCTAGAGTAAAAGTTGTTTATAAGAGGGAATATTTGTACCCATGGCTTGAGGAAAAGGCACTGAATTTGTTTGAAAATTACATGAATGACACTAACATAAGATTAACTTCCTTGACCTGGTCGCATGTACAGTCACAGTTAGCAGAAGGTGACCACAGTCGGATTGGTAAAGTTTTTGATGCAGGGGAGAGTGTATGAGCTTGACTATTTCTACTTAGAAATTGCTAATTTTCTGACCAAATCACTCAAGTCTCCTTTCTTTGTCAAATAATGACCTCATATTTCAACAAAACAAAATAAATACACAAATTTTTCAATATCAAGAAAATTGAAAACAAAATAGGTCACTAGGTAAAAAGTTGTAGATTTTTCAGGGGGTAAGAAGATATAGAAGCTTTTTCAACAGATGCTATTGTCTAAAATGAAAGGCAGACATAATTATTAGAACTTTGACATAATTAAATTGGGAGAAAAGTGAAAACAGTACCTCAGAAAATTGTCCTTTGTATACAGCTAAAAAGATCAAACAGGACTATCCAACTCTCCGTGACAGGCATCTTTGAATGTTTCCATATCCATGGTTTGTGCCACACATCAACCGAATCATTCACCAGTTATTTTTAAATTAAACCTCTCCGATTGTGCGTAAAGCTAGTAGCTTAGAACCAAAACTTGTTCCAATCATGTATATATATACATATACTATCTTTAGATGTTAAATAACATCAGAAAGCTTACATTACATGGGAAGATTGTAGCCAACTGCAAACTATGCTGCAACTACATTGCTTCTCTTTTGTAACGATTTTTTGGAATTTATATGCAAATAATTTACAAAGTTAGCCCTCTAAAAGAAAAGATTGGATTTTTCTTTCTTTTTCCTTTTGGCAAGTGTAACAAGTCATATATGAATGCTATTGAAGTACTTGTGGAAAGATTCTTCCCCCGCACAATACCTGTAAAGCACTTTATAAACCTCAATTAGAAGTTTTGGAAATCGGCTAGAGAAATAGCTATGAAATCCTTCAGGAACACCACCCAGAATTCCCTGAATTTCTTTAGGAAGTTCTCTATAGTGATTCAGCTTGTTCCTTATGACCCGTAACAAGTCCCGAACACTATCATATTTATAACGCCTATAGCGACCAATGTCATTGATGAAAGCACCTTCCATCTTCTCATCCCATTTGCCATTCAAAGCTACCGTTCCAATACTTTCCAATGCCTTCAGGAGCTCAGATTCATTCTCCCTGTCCTCCAGTTCAACCCGATCACTAGCATCTCGGAGAAATGAGAGCCGCATCTCAGAATTCCAAAACAAAGGATGATGCAATATGTCCACAGCCTTTGGCCTAGACAACAAAGATTACGTAAACATCATCAATCATATGGGAAGTAGGTATACTATGTAATTGCAATGTTAAGTAATGACAGCTAATCAGAATAACTGCCGCTTGTATGAACTGGTAAAGACGCATACAAAAGCTTAAGAACACTATATATGTGCATGTAATATATTCCTGCAGGACAAGAAATTAGACTTGAGAGAATCTTATGTGATACCTCAATTTCGGGTTGGGATCTAGGAGACCAGATATAAGATCTATAGCTTCGGGAATAGTCTCTATCAAGAAGAGGTCTTTCCTATTATTTACTATGTTTACATCACGCTCAAGATTGTCCCCAAATGGGTGCTTTCCCCCAGTCATACAGAAAAAGAGAACACAGCCTAAACTAAATAAATCCACACCGCGTGTCTGGCGTTCATTAAGAAGTTGCTCAGGTGCCTGCCACCCAGAACTCCCATAACCTACATTAAGCAACAAAAAAAAAAAAACATAAGGCAATAAATATAAAATCTTTGCACAGACTAAAGGAGTTACCTTAATTCCTAGGCATTTTTAGCAATAAAAGGACTCTTAATTATATACAACTCCATAGGGCTCTTCCAGATGTAGAAACAAGAGGACCCAACAGGCATTTGCACACTTCTAGACGCACCAAAAGCATTACAAACTTTAAGAAAGGAGACTAACCAGTCGTCTGCTTAGTTAAAGAAGTCATGCCACCAGCAAGGCGTCTGCTTATACCCATATCTGAAACCTTGGCGCACAAGGATCTTTCTTTGTGTATCAGCACATTTTGAGGCTTTAGGTCCCGGTGAATAATTCCTAGTTCATGCAAATGTGCAAGTCCATGAACTATATCCCTGCAGTGCACAAATAAATATTCAGATCAATTTTGACCATTTTCTTTTTCTTATGTTGCTTTTATATGTTATTCCTTGAGCATTTTCACGAGTTATTCCTTTATATTGCACTTACAATTAAAATAAAAAATGGCAGTATGCGTGGTGAAACTGAGGTAATAGATCTATGAGGGATATTCGAAACAGTTAAAATTGATATTCAAAACCACAAATATATTCGGATCATCCTAAATCATGAAGATAAAGCTTTTGGAGAATTTACCTATACTACAGATGATAGAGCTACAGTAACATTGAGAATCAAATATGCATGGTTTACATGAAAAAAACATATGCAAATTGTAGTACTCTGAAATTCTGAATATTCAGATCGAAACCACAAATAAATTCAGATAATCCACAATCATTCAGATAAAGCTTTCGGAGAGAATTTAACTCTGATATTCCCTCCAAAAGCTTTAGCTGTTGTTGCTAGATGATGTTGCTTCCTAGGACGAAGACGAGTTCACTCATCTAGCAACATCAACCAAAATTCTTTTTTCTTCCCCTTTTCAGCAAGAACACTAGATAAAGCTTTTGGAGAGAATTTAACTCCTATATTACACAAATAATAGCATTACAGTGACATTGAAAATTAAATGTGCATGGTTTACATGATAAAAAAAGAAGCAAATTGTAGTACACTTAAGTCTGAACTAACCTCATGAGTTTTAACAACTGCGGCGAAGGATACCCATCAGCCCTCCACAATTCAACACCGCTGCTATCATCCATTATCCATTGTAATCGAACAGTGCTATCACCCCCAGGGCTATAATGTTGAACCTTGCAACTTAATTGATTTTGAGAAGAAGTTGAGTACGATGATATCAACTCATGTAAGCTGCAGGTACAACGCTCCAGAGAAAGGTAAACAAAATCTTGATCAAATTCCACTCCATACCAGCGAACAATGTTTGGATGCTGATCAGATGCAATCAGATTCTGAATTTCTTTCAAAGCCACATCATGATGGGTTTGTACGAGGCGTTTAACAGCTACTGGGCGACCTTCATGAATTCCTTCAAGTACAATGGTTCCATTGCTTCCTTTAGCAATTTCTTTATTTGACACAAACAATTTACCAACCTTACGTCCATCTACGACATCATCAACAAAATTAAAGGCTAGCTCAAATTTCCTTTCTATATTCTCACTGTCCAGAGGTCCACTGCTGCGTCTGACTGAATTCTCATTTAGAACAATTTTTGGCTTCTTCTCAATACTGATGCTGTTCTTATTGATGCTTGATTTCCGAGGTTTCTTCTTTTTATACATCACAGCTTGCACCTTGAGGTCCTGAGCCTGAAGGTTTGACTTTCCCCACTTCCCAAGATGACCAAAGCAGAAAAGGACAGAAACAGTGGAAAACAGGACAAAAAGTGGAACAAGGAACCTCACATGAGACCTTGGTTGGTATTTAGGAGATCTGCTTACAGTAGTTTCAACATGCTCTGCTCCAGGTAGAGCAAAGATGGGAAGGTCTTCAATCTCAGAATAGGGCAAAGCAGGCACTATTTTGCCTTCAACATACTGGTGAGTACCTGGTAATCTCATTGGTTCAAGTAGAGCAAAGATGGGAGGGTCTTCAGTCTGAGAATGAAGCAAAGCAGGCACTGTTTCACCTTCAAACTTCTGCCGCTTAATATCAGGAACAGGTAGAGAAAGGGGTCTACCTCTAGAAGGAAACTTCACTAGCTTAGTAGAGACCAAAACAGATTCTAAAGAGCTAGGATCATGGATTCGGTAGACACCGGGCCTTGTCTGACAAAAATCATCCCCTTCAGAAAAACATCCACCAAAAAGTTTCTCAATCCTTTGACATTGGAAAGAAGCTTCAATATCAGCAAATGTTAGGTGCCACAATACTTGGCCAGTCTTTTGAGAAGAATACTTCAGTGTATAGTCTGTTCTAGTAATGTAAAGCAGCTGCTCAACTGCATCCACGTCCACAACAGTAGGTTCTTGCCGTTCTTCATATTTCCTTGCCACAACAGGTTTCTCTGCAGCTACTGGATCCCCAATATTTGGAGAGCCAGCTGATCCGAATGTACGAATGACTGATCCAGATTTGGCATCAACAAGGAATACAGTGGTGTTTTTCATCCCTAACAAGATTGCATCAGGTGAAACATATGGTGCACGTCTGATAAATTCTTCAGCACTGAATCCAAGTTTCTGGAGAACAAAAAATAGTTGCAATATTTATAACATAACAAGTCTACTAGTTCATATAAGCTGAGCTTGTGCATGTGTACATTTAAAAATTTTGCATTATTATATACCACTATTATAGAGTCATTAACATGCATGTAGAGTTCCCAATCATCTTGTCCAAGATCAATAAAGAAGCTACCACTCAGGCTTGAGGCTCTGTGCTTATCACCTTCACGAGGAAGAGCCTGATATGAAGAATAAATGGGTGTGCCTGATTTGAGCGACCAAATAACTTTTTGAACTAATCTCCATGAGAGATATTGTACCATCTGGGGCAACCACCAATGCTTTATCATGTTTACTGAATCAAAAAACAAAATAACAGATAACTTAACGACAATTAATATGGAGATGAGGAGAATATTATCATCTATCACTGATAATTATATTTCTTGAGATGACTAGCTCCAAAAAAAAAAACTTCTGTGAAATTTACTTGAATGCTTGAATCCACTTTTATATATTTTCCTCATTAACCTCACCTGGTTCCATTTTGTATTAGGAACAGTTTTGTTTTTTTCTTCGGGAGTTATTAAACACCTCAGTCCTATACCGATGTCCTATCCCGATGTGTCAGAATGATTAAAGTTTAGTGGATAGCTCCTTCTGCATTACCTAGGTGTCCTGTAATTCTGGCCCTACTTAAGGTCAGTTGGCAAAACACGGACCCCACTACCATGCAGTGCCCCAGCATAATCTTTTTGATACACAGATAAGAGCCCAGGAAGAGTTTAATTGGTAGAAGACAAGCTTTCATTCTTTATATTTAAACATAAAGGCAAAACTAATCAGAAATAAAAAGAACTTCAATGGATCTGAAAGGATTTTCTTTTAATAACTAAAATCTGAGCCAATAGACAAAGTTCTAAAAGAAACTATTCATTTCAGGTAGAAAACTTATCCACCTCAAAGTTTATCTAACATTTTCACATACAAGATACAACTTAGTTAAAAAGCAGAATTGGGTTCGCTAAGTAATAAATTAGTCGAACCACAGCTAACTTCATATTGAAAGCAACCAATAATAACCTAAATCTGTTTTACGAGATTCGAAATATCATCACAAGACAACATTTTTAAGCCTTTAGTATCAAATTAAGCATGCATTAACATTAAATTTATTGAACTAAACGGTTAACAGACATTTACAAGCAAGCCAGTTGCATCCCCTATAAGAATAACAATTACTTTCAATTGGGGATAGCCACATATTCAAAAACACTAGCTGTTCATTTCAGAAAAATAAAAGGAGCAAAACTAAAAGAATAGTAAGACTCACTTTGTTGCAGGCAACAAAGATTTGGTCGGCGGGTGTTGAACGGCATTTACAACATCAGGATTTTGATCGGAAACGGAGATCTCCGAGCTTCCTGAGCTCGAGATATCGCCATATACAGCAGAAATTAAGGAGATTATGCACAGAAAAGAAATAAATAATAGCCTTCTCATATCTCAAATATACGTACTAAGCTAGTAGTTAACATCAATTCATGTGCAGAAATAAATTTACCAATCGGAATTGGGAATTTTAGCTAGGGACTAGGGTTCTTCAAAATATTCGACCCAACAAATATAACCAGATGATTATTTAGGCCTTAACGCAGTAACTGAAATTCAAGTGGACCCCACTACATGACCGAACCAATGAATAATACCCACGTCGGATAATCCACGTAACGACGAATCTAACTGTTTTGATTATCCTTTCGTTTCTACATTTATTTATGTTATCTCAAACGCACATATAGTGTGCAATTAAAATAAATAGGTAAATTTTATTAAATAAAAATTATAAAATTTGTATTTTATGTAATTAATTAAAATAAATAAATAAATTTTAAATTAAAATTATTCAAAATATATATAAAAATGATATATATTACGAATGTTTAAGTTAATTTTTTTATTATCGATTACATAAATAATTATTAATAATAAAGAAGTATAATAAATGAGATTTTTTATAATTTTATTAATCTCATATATTTTTATGTTTCTCAATTAAAATTTATTGCAACAAGACTCAATATTTATTAATAAGCAAAATTATTGGGAAAAAAATGTCAAGATGTGACATAAACATTAACTTTTAAAAAAGAAAAGGTCAACAAAAAAAATATTACCTGAATTCACAAAAGAAAGTTTCATTTTGACATTAAATGGTCGATTCACAAAATTTAAAATTTAAATTGATATAAATTCGAAATAAATTTTATAAAATTCAATTATTCACGTTTTTTGAATTTTAAAATGCTACAATTTAATTTCAAATAATCAAATAAATTAATTTTTTTTTTTTAAGAGAAATATGTTTTTGGCGATGGAGGGTGAAATCAATAATCTGTATATTTTTTTTGACAGGATTAATTGACAACGTATATTGACATGAAATCAAATGTCAAAATAATCATACTAACAATAAGATATGCCTTTTCTTTTCTTTTTTTGAGAACGTTATGATAATAACATCTAAATATATATTATTGAAAAATACTTTATGACGTGATAATAAGATATGTGATTACTATTAATTATTACTGTGAGTGTTTGGTATAAATTTAAAAATACTGGATATATTTTTATAATATTGATCTTTTATTAAAATATTCTTGTATTGATTTTAGTAGAATGATTGACCTATATAATTATTGTCAAATATAATCAACAATCATCAAAGTATTATCGAACTAATTAATTCAATATTACTTCATATTAAAAAAAATTAAATGTTTATAAAAATAATTTATTATTTATTCAATTATTAAACACAAAATTTTTAAGTATATCTTTAATAATAAATTAAACTTATAATAATAAATAGCAAAAAACATCACAAACTTTGTATAGGTAATGGTTTGATAGTAATTAAAAATAGAGAAGGAATTTGAGGAAAATCTGATGAAGAAAAAAAGATAAAAAAAAAATTAACAGGTTGTTGTTTAGTGTTGGGGATGGTGAGAGGGATCATAAGAAATAAGAATTGATGAATCGGGATTTGTATTGCTTACAAACCGTACGAAATTGGAATTTCTATGGCTTACAAATTTCGAATATTCAATTAGATTTGGGATTTCTGTTGCACTAAACATGATGATGATTATTTAATTATTATTATTTTAAGTTTCTTTTTAATTTTAATAATTTTTTTAATATTTAAGTTTATTCTAAATTTAATATTTTTTTGTATTTTAATTCCTGTTTATAGCTTTTTCTTTGTATTTTTTAGTTCTAAGTTTATTTACAAAATAAGTGTTTATACAGAATTTATACGAATTTAATAAATCAAATACAGTTAAACCGTATTTTTCAAGTATTTTTGGCTAAAATCCTGTCAGAATATCAGAAAGGATCTATTTCAGTTACTTAAACATACTTTAGGGTCTATATTGGAAGGATTTTTACTTTAACAACCCAATTGTAAAACAGGTAAAATTTGAAGAAGAGACTAAAGTGCAACTAACTCAATTTTATAATTAGTAGAACTTTTAATAATTTATAATATTTATCATTATGTAACTAAATTAAATGAATTTAATATTAAATTTAAATTTAAAAATCTCGTAACTTTATTTTAAGAAGTGAAGATACAAAGGCTATATAATCCTTCTGTTCCTATTTTTTTTATAGTAATTTTAGTTCCACTTTCCCAGAACAATATTGATATTCCGAAACACACTCATCCACAACACAGAACTATGCCAATTTATTATAACTATCTCCCAATAAGCATTGAATGATAAGTTGATAATGCACAAATATATTCTTAGCCCCTCATTTTATTATTATTATTATTTTAAAATTTTCACAAGCCAAGAAAAAAATAATAATAATTTCCAGACTAATTAAGCTTCATAAACTTTGCATTCCTCTTCAGCTGGATTTGTCTTGCAGAAATCCTCCAATGGGTCTCCACTTCCTCCTGTTGCCACACCTGGCCATTTGCTAGCTACCAAATGTGCCAAATCCACAACCCTTTGGCTGCAAAGCATAAGCTCACTCTAATAAGACACAATTTCAGTAGTAAATAAAACCCAATCTTAAACATTTATTGGCTTATATTATAATCACACAAAAAAATTCAATCATGAAGTTGTTTTAGTATATAATAAAGTCCACATCTGAACACAAGTGCTCAAATGAACCAAGACGTAATAGGTTAATCTTTTGTGTCAAGATGAAGCTCCAGATGAGTGCATATCGTCTGCAATATTCCGTGTAAAAGCAAAGTTTTTATCTTTTACATACCTGTATCCCCATTCATTGTCGTACCAGGCCACAACCTTGACCATATCATCTCCCATGACCATTGACAACGATGAATCGATGGTGGAAGAAACATCAGAGCACCGGAAGTCTACTGACACGAGAGGTGAGTCACACACGGCTAAAATGCCCTTCAATGGTCCATCAGCTGCCTTTCTAAAGGCAGCATTGACATCTTCGGCTGAAAGTCCTTTCTTCTCGACATTCACAACAAGGTCAACAACGGATACGTTAGGTGTAGGCACTCGAAGAGCAATACCATTGAGCTTGCCCTTCAGTTGGGGTAACACTAGAGACACAGCCTTGGCTGCACCAGTACTTGTTGGGACTATATTCAATGCTGCAGCTCTAGCTCTTCTCAAGTCCCGGTGTGAAGCATCCAAAAGCCTCTGCATACAACACAACAAAAAACAACATAATCAATCATTTCTTCATATTTAATCCAGAATAATACTCTAAAGATAATATCTGCTAAAACCGAATATAATCTGTTGACAGACCCTACCCTATGATCAAAGGAACATGTTTGATTGTCAGAATGTTTTCACCATTTGTCTAAGTCAAAGAATAGATGTTACAAGCAAAATGTAAATTCAAGTGTGTGGTACCTGGTCACCAGTGTACGAATGAGTGGTAGTCATTGTTCCCTTGACGATACCTGCATATTAAATTATTGGGGAATATTTCAATTTACAGCATTCCAAAAAAGTCGGAATGATAATGCTTGTATGGTACTCAATGTGCTAAGAAACAGATTAACATCAGTGGACTAAAATATCCGTTACTTCTTGAGTCAAACCTCTAAATACTTTCATATTTGTACGAGTTAAAAAAGATGCTTACCAAATTCTTCATCCATGACCTTCACAAAAGGAGCCAAACAGTTTGTAGTGCAAGAAGCATTGCTGCAATCACAGAATCACAAACAATATTTAGATTTAGTCATAAGAAAGATAAATGTCTATAAGCTAAGTCATAATATATCCTTTTTCTTTTTTTCTTTTTTTTTTGGTTGATAATTCTGACCTTACGATGTCAGCAACATCATGGTCATAATCCTTCTCATTTACTCCAACAACGTAAGTTGGAATGTCAGCTCCTTTTGCTGGTGCAGTGATAATAACTTTCTTGGCACCTGCTTGGATGTGCTTCCCAGCTCCAGGGCCATCCACAAACACACCTGTTCCCTGTAGTTCACATAATTCATTTGATTAAACCTAACTAAAAGTACTTTGTACAGCACTATGTAAAGTTAACAATCTGACAGGTGTACCTGGAAATATATGCTCTAGATTGTTAAAGTAAACTATTAGATATATTCCGAATAAGACTTGGATGAAGTGGTATTTGATGTAAAGTTTCCAGTTTTTATATGAATAAAGCATACCGAATATTAAAGAAGTCCAGAATCAGATTGTAATGGATCAAATTTATACCTCGATAACGATGTCAATTCCTAGCTCAGCCCAAGGAAGTTGGAGAGGATCTCTGTTAGATACAACCTTGATGGGCTTTCCATCAACACTAATGGTTTCATTGTCCACTACTTTAACATCTGCCATGAAAGTTCCCAGCATCGAGTCATACTTCAGCAAGTGAGATGCCTGTACTAATGCAAATTAACTACTAGTTAACAAATTGGCAAAAGATTTGATTAACAAATGAGTTAAGTTGAGCGAATCATAAGAATAATGAAAGTAAGCGATCCACTCACATTCTTGACACCACCGCTGTCATTGACAACAATAACTTCAAGTGGTGAGTCCTTGCGCCCATGCCAGCAGCGGAGAAAGTTCCTGCCAATGCGCCCAAAACCATTGATTGCTACTTTCAGTTTGGCAACTGTTTCTCCTTTAACAGGGGATGATCCTGCAGTCTAATTTAAAATATAGGACAACTTATTAGCCATATTCATAAAAGGGAAAGTATAATCTAGCTGAGAACTTTTGCTTTCTGGAAAGGCATCTCATGCAGTTTACGTAATGGTTTTCATTATCTTGCATATATGTTCCACAGTACAATTAAACAAATAGTTTACAAAAACTTTTCAGCTATATTTTCATTTGATTGTTTTAGATTTCAAATAGTCTTGATCACCTATATGTTTTCCAATATCAAGAAGACTGACCATCTCAATTACTTTCCAGATATTCACTTTAAAGAAAGCTGTAAATCCTACAATAAACTCTTGCAACAAGTTCATTTGTGCTAAGATTATTATAAGAAAAAGGATTTGTGAAGAATATCAAATAATAAATCATTTAAATGTTTACTGTGAAAGGCTAACCTTAGGGGTAAGTTGGGAAGCTACCACATCAAAGAAGGATCCTTCCCTAGCATTCTTGGCATATGTCAGGGAAACACTAGATCGAAGGCCAGAGAACTCAGCTACTTCAAGTCTCTACACACAGAAAAGATAACAAGCTAAGAATATTGGAAACCAAAAGGATATATATATATATATAACAGCAAGCATTCTCTAAAAATGCACGCGTGCACTGAGAGAGTACCTTGGTGAAGCATTGAGTAGGGAAAGAGTGGATACTTTTGGAGGGAAGCCTTGTATTAGTTGGGATTCTTGAAGAAGCCAGAGCTGCATTAGAGGCCATGGCTGCAACTAAAAAATGCGAGGACACGCACTTCTTCACATATATACTGTTTGAATTCTTATTCTACAATTATTTCTCTTTGACAAATATTAAGGTTGCAATTTCAGTAAACAAATGTGTGGTGAGAATATATGTACAGGCATTAGATAAGATCACAACTTGGCTTGCACCTTAAGGTTTTGTACCTCAGATTGATTGTTCACTCTTTTGCATAATCTTTATATGTGGGTGGCTGGTATGTAGTTTATGACAGCTGCATGATATGAAGCAAATAGTGTGTGCCCCAAAATTAGGTATCGTCGCCACCCATCTTGGTCGTAAACTTACGTGAGTACGTAAATTCAAATCAACTTCTTAATATAAGCTGTAGTGTATACAATCTGACGTAAAGCTGTGAGTTTGAATCAAATATTATCTACTTAGATATTATCAAACTCAAAAAAGTCGCCATTACAACTATTATCACACTATTTAGCGAATAGTGAGGACTACTAATCTTATCCTACGGATTAATTCTCCGGATTACGATTTCGTCAAATATGTATTCTCATTTCGCGAAGAAACGATTGAAAGAAGGGTGAAATTTCAATAGCCGAAGAAGAAATATTATGGTAAGATAATGCAGAATAAATTATCATTAGCCTTCAACGATGTTAAAACCGATAAAATCTGATAGGCAACAAGTTTAGCTGCTATGACGGAATAAGCAATCCATTAAAAAAAGTCGAGTAGAAAATAAAATCTACTATCTTTTATGATTTAAAGGTTTTTCATCAATTTGTTATAAATGAGATAGAACTTTTAATGAATAAACCACGATATCTAATCATCCTTATCTACCACAAAGAATTTTCATCAAATTATCAATGGTCGTAGTATCTTAAGAATCACCCACAGTCGTAATCATACCAAAAAACTATCCACCATCTTGCATTCTGAGTAATTTGAGGACTTTTGTCACATCATTTATATCAATGGCCATGGTTATCTTAGAATGATCGCAGTCGTAATCATACTAAGTTTCATCTACATGCGTAAGCGTCGAAGATAACGTAATATAACGTGAGGGATGATGTGATAACATAATAATTCGATAAAACAAGTTCAAAAATTATTTTATCCAAGGGAATTAAGTAACGTCGAATTGTCAATGAATCTTTGTTTTGTAGAGTAAAATTCAAGAATGATCGGAAGAATATTTAGTGAAAAGATCTTTGGATGAAACTTGAAATATCGAGGATATTCTACTTAATTTCATGGAGTATAGAAGTGAAGTTTTAACTAATTTGGGTATAATAAAGAATGGAATACAAAGGAAATCACCGTAAATGCGGTGCTTGGCATAGGCGAGGTTATTCCAGCGAGAATAATAATAACGGAGGCAGTCGGGTGAAATTATGCGCTAAGCGAGGATGTTCAAGCAGAGAATAATAAAGATGGAACCAGATCCCAGGTGTAAAACACACAGATAGGATATTCCAACGAGAATGATAAAAAGGCGGAACTGCGGTCCGGTGTAAAACACATGACAAGGATGTTCCAATAGAATAATAATAAAAAGCGGGAACGGTTAGGTGTAAAACACTTGACAGACGAGGATGTTCCAACAGAATAATAGAAGAATGTCACCAAGTATAGGGTAAACCACGTATCTGAGATCGTATATAGGGTATCTGTCTGGCGTATCTGAGTTATTCCAATGAGAATAATAAAGAATGGAATATGAGAGGATTTCACCAAGTATAGATGGTGAAAAGTATATCTGAGTTTATTAAATGAGAATAATAAAGAATAGAATAATGTAAGTTCTCTTCATGAATAAGAAGAATAAACACCCTTCTGCAAGATACAATGAATAATATCCCTTACGTAGAAGAAATGAATATTGGCGAGGTGAAGTAGCGAGAATCACTTTTTTTTCTATACTATAGTTTCTATACAGAGTTTGGTGAATTCGTGAAAATAATGAAGGAATGAAACTATTTATAGGAAAATAAAATCGTAGTAATTAATCCATGAGCAGTTCGGATTGATTTACTTTAATCTGACGGTTACAAGTATTTAAAGCAAAATCTTTTAAATAAAATATAATATATTACTATTTATATAAAAACGTTTCTTATCTACGCAAACACTATTTATCACTATTAAAATTTATATGACATTATCGTAATAAAATATAATATATTCTATTTATAGAATAAACTTTAATAAAGTATTACATTTTATATAAAAGATGTTTACATTTTATTACGTTAATAATCTGAATAAAACAAAGCGTCATTTATCATTATAATAATTCATATTATTAATCGTGATAATGGAATCATGGTGAGTGACTTTCACATAAGCATCGATAATCAATACTGGTGTCTTCTTACGCAACCACGTATTCGACATCTTTACTTTTACTACAAGAGTAGTTCAACGATATCAACCAGTAAAACTTCCGTAGTTATTTCAATAAAATATTTTTGTCGTTTTTATCAAATGATAATTACATTTAATGGGGTCCACCAATGATTGGTAGTTCTTGCGAATATTCCACGCTAAAACCGAATATTAAAGCCAATCGAATATAATATAACCACTTGCATACTTTGCAAAATTTATAAATCTACCCACAACTATAATATTATCTCAAATTCACACCATAATATTAAAAAATTATTTTAATAAAATTTAAATCTTTATTGATAAAATCACGAGGTCTCATGATCTCCTCGCTTATGAAATTTTCACTCAAAATTAGAATGCGTGCACGGTATGATAAAGAGGTGAGGATACCTTGAATACCTTTATCATTGAAAACATTAAATTAAATCTTTGCAATCCCAGTAGAAGATATTCATTATGATTCATCTTTGCATTACTGCCAAAGATATACATTTATAGAAACCAATAATCTTTCAAACGCAAACAATAGTATCACGACCACGAATTATCTATGTGCACCTGGCGAGGATATTCGTGTTTTCAGTCTGATCGTGATTATACCAAATAATCCTTGAGTCGTAATCATACGAAAGTCTATCAATCTTACTTCTGACCAAAGATGACTTTTACCACATCCATGAATTAATATTTCATTCTTTGAGGGACTTCATTTCGATAATTAATCCATATCATCGAATCATCCCCGCTTGCTCTCTGCCGAGGATATTCATTAAGTATCGCGACCACGAATTATCCAGTACTACTACTACCAAAGATAATCGTGTATTCATTAAGTATCGCGACCACAAATTATCCAATGACTACGGTAGAAGATAATCGTGTATTCATTAGTATCGCGACCACAAATTATCCAATACTACCACGACCAAAGATAATCGTGTATTCATTAGTATCACGACCACAAATTATCCATGTATTATCCAGTAAAAGATAATCGTGCAGATTCATTAGATTATCGAATATGGAATTATCCAATGACTACTATTAAAGATAATCGTGTATTCATTAAGATGTCGCGATTATAAATTATCCATGCACTACTGTTAGAAGATAATCGTGTTTTCAATTATGGTTATGATTATATTAGAACAATCACAGTCATAATCATACCAAGTCCATCTACGCACTACTGGCCACGAGATGACTTTCAACGTAATATAAACGTGAGGATAATGATATAAAGAATCGATCGAATGAGATAAAGGATAAATATTAAACATTTATAATATAATTTATCCAGATTCAAGAATATCCCCATGTTATCAATCACTTAATAATCTCATAATCTAATATCATTAATATTATAACAATATTTTAATCACTTCTTAAATTTATAAACAATTTATCTCGATTGTTTACGCTTTTACCATATAATGCTTTTAATCATTCAAAATGCCATACTCATAAAATATATCACCAATTATCAAATTCCTCATAAAAAAAAATATAAAAAATGCATATACTATATAGGATTCTCTAGCCATAAAATCTTATTTTCAACTTTGTTCTTCACATAACATATTTAAGCTCATATGTTAAGTAACTAAACTATTTTCATAAAAAATACCAAATCAGTCCCAAAATATTTCTTTTCTGGGATTTAGCATAATATAGTCCCATAATGAAAATATATTTTTCTGGAATTTTTAAAATTCATTTACTATTTTTCAAAAATCAATTTCTAATTAATTCCTTAAGAAATTTGCTACCTCAATTTTAACTCCAAAAGATTCCAAATCTTGGCAGGACCTTACACATGTTAATGTGAGCCTCCAGTTTAAATTTCATGGTCACCGGAGTTATAGAACTTTCAGGTTATAAGCGTTTTAAATCGGAAAAAACCTAAATATTGAAATAGTCATAACTTGCTCATTTTAAGTGAGAATGAGCTCATTTTTGGACAGGAGGTACTTTACACCATATAACTTCATGTCCCAAAAAGGCCAGAAATTTTCTCATAATTTAAGTGGCCAGAAACAGCCCCTCTAAAATCATGGCGGACAACTTTTTCGATTTTTGCAGACTTTGCACTCCTTTGCTAAAATCAGTCCACACAAAAATCTACAAACCTTTTCCAGTAATTCCACTTGGATTAGTTAGGTAACTCATAGATCTAACTCTAGGACTTGACCACACTCAAAAATTCAAAATATAATAGGAGATATGGTTAATTGAATTTCATATTCGTTTTCACCAAAATCGATTTTCAACTCTTTGTGATTTCTAAGAAACTTTCATGTTTTCACATAATAACCAACATAACTCATCATAACACTTACTAATACTTCATATACCCATGATTTTCATTAGTCCAATGCTTTTATTATAACTTTCATCATAATCTCGTAAAATGCAGATCCTTTTAGTTGAAGAAATATTTGAGGTTTAAGAAATGGGTTTTTATCTTTGGGGTTGATATAAAATTCGATTTCACGCTCTAAGTAGGCTAGGAAGTCTTCAAGAATATGCCAAGAAATTTATTAATGATAGAAATATCATTCAAAAGCATTACTCTCGTCAAGACTTGGATAAGACGTCACATTAATACCATTGTGACTTACATCCTTAACACGGATAAGCACCTCACAATGATACCTATCAACTTGCCATCTTGATCACGGCGTCGCCTTCTGAAAGTGCGGCGGTGCATTCCACACAAGGAAGTCAACAACGAAAGGATCGGGGCTCTTTACTTATGGCTTGATATAAGGATGATTAACTTTAGGGTTTGGTTACTTTGAATTAAGTATAACGAGGTTGGTTAAGAATATGAAAGCTAACAACCTTACAAAAAAGAATAATGAGTAGTTAATTAATCATTTTCAAAAATTACCTCAAAGGCAAGTATTTTCAAAGAGATAAGATCGTGAAAGTGTTTATTTGAAACAACAAGATTAATAAGCGATTGGAGGTGTGAAGGTTTCTCCCAACGAAGTTTCGATAGATAAATCAAAGTCTAATTTTTTTGAGTCAAATTTAAACATTGAACACAACTAGGTAGAATAAAAGAGTGGGTAGAACTTGTATTGAATAAAGTATAGACTTAAGTAATAATTTATAATTAATTTACCCGTAATAACCGTTAGGGTTTTCTAAACAAACGCTCTCGCTTAAATTCACGAGTTTGACTTTATTATAGGGTACATTCCACCCTTAAGTGCTTCTTCACATTCACGATCCATGATTTGAATCATTATTCTCCGATCCATATCGAATTCGGGTTGGCCGCTATACGCAGGGTAATTAGAATTCGATGTTGAATTCTCAATTGTTGTCCAAAAGTAAAGTCCATTTCATCTATTTTGGCTTTATTGGATCGGACGTCTTTTCTACACTATCTATCGCGTTATGCGAACTTTTTACCCATGCATCGCTATTCTCATTCGTTCAGTTGTTTTTCTTTTCGGTGATCTTTGATTTTTAAATTCTCGATTCAACTTTAATATCTTACACCTGCCAAAGCGTGATTTTGTTCGAGCATCACATATCGGGTAACCCAATTTTGAATTGTTGTATCCCTTTGTTCCACGTAATTTTTTAGTTCTTTCAGCTTTGTTCTTCTAGCTCGCGAACACGATTTTGTAATTCTAAGTTTTGATCATAAACTTCTTCAACCAATTCTCCTCGGGTTCCCCTTCGTCCTCTTCTTTCTCTTCTTCCTCACTCTCACCGCTACCTCTGCTGGCTTCTAAGGTGCAACAATTAGTTCTTCATTCACTACGTGGATATCTCTAATTTGTTCCTCAAATCATTACCGCATTAACACGATTAGTGATTAAAGGTGTCACAACGGTCACATTCACTCCATTGTGAATATTTTCATTTGCCATTTCCAAACACCGCCACAACACAAGAGGTTAATTAATATATCAAATATTATCCCTATACTCGTAGAGCCTAAACTTGGGTAGATCATACAAGTGAAGGAATTCCCCGTCTCTCCTCTCTAGTTCTTATCTCGCGATCTTAGCTTGGGATCGTATCCTAGCTCGATACCATTGTGTGACGCCACCAAAATTAGGTATCGTCACCCATCTTGGGTCGCCCTTACATGGTACATAAATTCAAATACAACTTACTAATATAAGCATAGGTATGCAATCGACATAAAGCATGATTTGAATACAAATATTGTCTACTAGATATTATACAAACTCAAAAGGAGTCCTCATTACAACTATTATCACTATTTCACGCGAGAATAGTGAGGAACTAGTAATCTTTATCCTACGGACCATTACTCGATTCAAAACTTAGCCACATTTATGTTCTCGTTTCACAGAAGAAAGCGGTGAAAGAAAGGGTGAAACTTCACTAGCCGATGAAATATTATGACTAAGATAATGCGGAATAAATTATCATTAGCCTTGACGAGTGTTAAGCGATAAAATACAATGATAACAACAAGTTTAAGCTGCAATGTGGAATAAGCAATCCATTAAAAAATTCAGTAGAAAATAAAATCTACTATCTTTTATGATTTAAAAGGTTTTCATCACATTATAATAGTGAGATTTCTCGGAACTTTAATGAATAAACCACAATATCTAATCATCCACATGTCTACATGTCAAAGATTTTCATCAAATTATTAATGGTCGTGACTATCTAGAATCATTTTTAGTGTCGTAATCATACCAAAACTATCCACCAGCTGCATTACTGGTCATCGAGGACTTTTTGTCACATCATTTATATCAATGGTGATTATCTTAGAGAATGATCCTCAGTCGTAATCATACTTAAGTTCATCTATCTTGGCGTAAAGCAAAAGATAACGTAATATAATGTGAGGATGAAGATTAACATAATAATTCAATAAAACAAGTTCAAGAATTATTTTATCAAGGGAATTAAGTAGCGTCCAAATTGTCGACAAGAATCTTTGTTTTGTGAGAGTAAAATTCAAGAATGATCGGAAGAATATTTCCATGAAAAGATCTTTGGATGAAACGCAAATATCGAGGATATTCTACTAATTTCATGGAGTATAAGTCAAAAAGTTTTAACCAAGTGGGTATAATAAAGAATGGAATAACAAAAGAAATCACCGCGTAAATGCGATGCTTGGCGTAGACGAGGTTATTCAAGCGAATAATAATAACGGGCAAGGTCGGTGAAATTCACATGAAGCGAGGATGTTCAACGAGAATAATAAAGATGGAACAGGATCCGGTGTAAAACACACGAGATAGGATATTCCAAGCGAGAATGATAAAATTTAAAACCAGGTCAGGTGTAAAACACATGCATGGATGTTCGATAGAATAATAATAAAAAGGCGGGCAGGGTCCGGTGTAAAAAGCCTTGAGCAAGGATGTTCCAAATGAATAATAGAAGAATGTCACCAAGTATAGGGTAAACCGTGATCTGAGATCGTGTATAGGGTATCTGGCGTATCTGAGTTATTCCAACAGAATAATAAAGAATGGAATAACGAGAGGATTTTACCAAGTATAGGGTATCGCAGAGTATCTGAGTTATTAAGCCGAGAATAATAAAGAATGGAATAATGAAGTTATCTCTTCGTGAATAAGAAAGAATACGGCACTTACGTATGACAACAAATAATATCCTTACCTTAGAAGAAGCTGAATATTGGCGAGGTGAAGTAGCGAATCTTTCTTTCTTTCTCTCTATAGTTTCTCTACAGAGTTTAAATTGAATTAAGTAAGAAAATAATGAAGGAATGAGCTTATTTATAGGAAAATAAAATCGTAGTAATTAATCAACGAATTCATTCAGGATTGATTTACTTTAATCTGATTAGTATTTAAAGCAAAATCTTTTAAATAAAATATAATATATTCTATTTATATAAAAACGTTTCTTATCTGAAACATTTATCGTATTATCTACGCAAAAACACTATTATTTATCGTAATAAAATATAATATATTATTTATAGAATAAACTTTAATAAAGTATTACATTTTATATAAAAGATGTTTACATTTTTATTACGTTAATAATACGAATAAAACAAAAGCGTCATTATCATTATAATAATTCGTATTATTAATCGTGATAATGGAATCAATGTAGTGAAACTACTCACATAAAGATCGATAATCAATCTGGTATCTTCTTATCATTATGCGTATTCTCGTACTTTTTACTTAAGTAGTTCAGCGGTATCAACCGGTAAAACTTCCATAGTTATTTCAATAAAATATTTTTGTCGTTTTATCGATCCGAAATGATAATTACCATTATTAGAAGTCCATTAATGATTAGAGATTCTTATGAATATTCATAATTAAATAGAATATTAAACCAATCGAATATAATATAGCAAAACTGCATCTTTCTGTAAAATTTATAAATCTACCCATATTTATAATATTATCTCTGAATTCACACCATAATATTAAAAAATTATTTAACAAAATTTAAATCTTTATTGATAAAATAAAATTCTACATGAATAGTGGTACTCATGCAAAGGATGGAGGACCCCACAGTCAATTTCATTCCTTTGGCTTATAGCAGATCAATCATGGTTGAGGACACAAGGAGACAAGTCTTTGAAGGAAAATGAATGAAATTGTTTCACCAGTAGGGATGGCAGAAAGAGGAAATATCATTGGCAATGATGTTCCAACTTTTTGTCAAGGCATGAACTAATTTGATAACCAATTTGTATTGCTATGGTAACAATTTGTGTAGGAATTTGATTATAGTCCCTTATATATGATCACCAAATTGTTGTGCTCAGAAGGCAACAGATATATGCTTCTTTAAAAAACTAACCTACAAAGTAAGAATTCGGACGGGGTACAAAACTGGCTCATCACCAGAAAAAAAGAGCAGTTAATTAAGTTCTTGATTTTAAAATCCGCCACCGCAAGAACTAGATCAGTAAAACAAAGATAAATCATGGTCCTTAATCCGCTAAAACAACAGTTAAACAACCCCGGCAAGGCATTCATTACATCTTATAGTTCAAAACCAAGCATCGAGCCCCTTCCCTCGCAGCTCTATGTAAATTACATATAAATCATCACATTCCAATTCACAGAGCGGAAGGGAAAAGTATTTCAAAACAGAGTTTCAACTATAGCAACTTAGGCCAGACGGCTTATAAAGTTACAAGCAAATACAACCAATAGAACACCAACACAATATAGTAACCTAATTAAATCAGCACGAATATTGAGCACCTTCTATTGATTTGAGCAAAAATACATATTAAAGAACACAACAATGTCCATAGTTAACATGAAAAGAAAACAGATAGGAGATATTTGACTATTATTTGCAAGTCCAACATTTACTGGCAGCAAAGATTGAAGATTCAATGACACCTAAATGTAAAGTGTAGAACTCATATAGCAGCTTCAATTTCGCCAGGCGTCAACAGCCACTCCATTAGGGGAATCTTCTGTTGCAGCTGAGCAGATACATCATCGATGGCAGAGTTGAGCTGTTCAATCTTCTCTGACAGTATCTTGCGAGTTCTCTGTAAATAGGATATCTAGTGAATTTGTTGTACAGGAAAACTATAGAAGAGCATATTACAGAAAAAATTTAAATAAACAAAGAATAGACACTGAAAGAATATAAAAGTTCAAGAACTAAAAAGAAAGACCAAAAAAAAAGGCTTAAGCAGAACTTCAGTTGACACTGAAATTTTGATGGCAAAAGTTTCTTATAATCTTCAATTATTCTACAATAAGAAAATAAAAGAGGTTTTGCCTTGCCTAGATCTACTTTAACATGTGTAAGAAAACTTAAAGTAGTGCTTCAGGAGTTCACTAATTATACATAGTGGATATGCAGAAAATGATTTATGTACTCATTCTGTATAGTTGGCAGAAAGGCTCTTTGAGTAAACTCGTGATTTCTTATTAACTGCCTAACTTTTTCTCTCTTTGCATTTTTGTTTTGACTAATATTTACAAACACATGCATATCCTACGACTATGTCTATGTGGTTGCAAAATAACCCATTCTACTAATCAAAACAATTATCACTTTCTGTTCTACTATCCATTTGTTTCAGGCATAGTGACAAAAAATTTCTCCACAGGGAAAAGATGGCTTGAATGTGTAGAAAGACCATATTTAAAAGTAATGTGATAATATCTCATCTAGTAAAATTCCAAGTAATTTAACATGGAAAAAATTCACGTAAAATATAATCACCATCAAAACATAAAGGTCACTCCTTTATTTATTGTTTTTTTTTTTTGGGGGGTGGGGGGGGTAATCTATCTTAAAATGGCTCAAAGATAGAATGTAGAAATTTGTCTACCTCCAAAGCTTTCTCCTCATCATATATGAATTTGGGCAGCTTCCTCATTAAATCTTTTTTGTCGGCTCTGGCTAATGCCTTGCTGATCTGTAAAAGATAAAAGTCAGTATAAAGTGATTTTTGCTTGTAGCTATTAAATAACAACCAGCACCAGTTCCTCCAAAACCAAGCCCGTTTTGCTTTAAAAAATACACTTAGTAACTTGTACTCAGATTCACATGATCATATAAATTAACAAGAATTATGCACCAATTGACAGCAGAGGTATATGTAGCATCCCTTGCAACAATTACTCATCCAGATGAAAAGCTAATTATGGTAGGTTAATCAAACACCTGAGGTGCATATACAGCTCCAAGTGTGCCGACAACTATTCCTCCCAACACAAAACCACTAATGAAGATGCTTCCACTGCTTGGTCTTCCACCATCACTGTAATTACATAAAGAAATTGTGTCTTAGAACTTTTTGTCATACATTATACCAAATAAAAAATCTGATACTGAATAACTACACCAATAATGCAACTACTTGAACTTAAAGTTTGCATAACATAGCCTCAATAAAACAGACGAATAAGACCACAAGATTAATACCTATAGCTTGCTTGAACAGTGAGTGCCCTTTTAGTGAAAAGCCAACTATTCTTGAATGACAAGTTGGTAAGTCCACTTCCAGTACAATGGTCAGCTGACTTCAAATGAGAGGCTTTAACAAAAACAAAAGCGAAAGATTAAGATGGTTAAAAATCACAATTGAATATCACAAAAGCAGTCTAAAGTAAAAGATCTCATTAGTAATGTTCAATAAATTAAAATTTCTAATAGTTAATATTATTGAGGTACCAAATTTTCCACATAGGGTATAACTGTTATTCCATAATTATTTTTTCTCTTTCTCTTTCTCTTTCTCTCTCTTTGAATAAAGCATGTGGTAGTTTCCCTTATTATAAAGAATCTAAAATAATGTTGGGCAGAAACACAGCATGTTGCCAACCAATTACTGTCCATGTTCAGTGCATATTTATCATGTATACCCTTAATATCCTACCCCACCCTACCAAAATATAAGTGAATCTTTCAAAAGCTTTACCTAAATTAACAGATACTCGGGTGACTAGTCACAATTAAACAAAAATGCTAAATTTTGCTTTCAACAAAACTAATCAAGATTCACTTAAATATAAAACCTTTTCAAATGTTATAGCAAACAGTTAAACACGGAAAACTGTCACCAAAGAGACACTACCTGAATAGGTCAACCTATCCAATATTTGATAACTATTAGTCATTTCCATTTTATATTTGATATGTAAAACATTATATAAAACACAACAGAGACAAAAGGGGCACCAACCCAGTACACCAAGAATATACAAAAGCATGCAGACCCAGAAAAAATACAGCCTGCAAAACACCAAAGCTGGAGGTCCCTGTAACATCAGAACCCCGTCTCTCACAAGAAAGCTCAAAACAAAAGGTAAACTCTCCCAAAAACTCTCATTTGGAAACTAATGCAACATCAGTTCCCCTTTCCTTCCCCTCCTTGCCCCCCTTCTCCCATTGCTTATATAGACCTTTCCAACTTCTTCAAATCCTCCTCCCTACTCTTCTAAGTAGCAATCACCTTTCTATTCACAAAGAGTCCCCGTTCCTCCTGTCCCTCACAAAGAGACACCCAGAATGAGCTACTAGTCCTTTCCACACATCCAACACCATTTAAACTTGGCAACTGGCAAACTCTCAGGATGATAAGAATGGTTCTTAAATAATATAGACAAAAAACACCACCCTTACAATTCAAATACCAAACTACAGAAGCAGCAAACACTGAAAATACACATATGTCAAACCCGAATGAGCTCATCTTTGAAGCTCATTTCGGTTCTCGGACAAGAGTCAGGAAAAAAAAAAATTATAGTTATATAGCAATTTCTCAAGTACCCAAACTAGGGGGAAATTATACAACCTTAATTAAGGGAAGTCGATAAGATTTGAACAGCAAGGTTTAGTTCATTAAAGAAAAACTTGGAGTTAAGTGGGAATGAAGTTTAACAATGAACCCCAGAAGCTATAATACACAGAGAATATAAAGCTAGAAAGATCTACTGATAATAATAATTAAATTACAGCAAACAGCAGAACAATTTGTAACAATGAATTATGAGAAAATGAAGGATTACAGACAGATAGATCGAGTAACAAAATAAAAAGTGATGAAAAGTTACCAGATGATAAATGGGTATGAGAATTTTTTGTCAAAAGCAATGAATTCGAAAGAGCCACCATCTCGTATTGGGATTTCGAAGAGATCAAAGCGGAGATACAGAGGGCGGAACGTGAGAGTGAGAAAATGGTTAAGAAGATGGAAATAAAACAGGTAGTAGTATTTTTTCGGTTCGATAACATCGATGCGCAAACGATGAAAAATAGAGATGATTCAGTGCTGCACGGAGCACTACAGCTACCAAATGGATTCCATCTGACGAGTAGTAAATTGTGCGAGTTAAAATTAAAATTTATAAAATTTTAAAAATAAATTATAAGAAACAAAATAATAATAATAGTAATATAAATTCCATGAGTCTTTCTATCCTACGATGTCCAGGGTTACCATTTCAGTCCATGAACATTTGTGCCAATTCTTTGAGATTTTTGAACATTTTAAATTAAAGTTTCTTAAAATATTTCAATTGGAATTATGATTATAATATGTATGCATACATAATATATAAAAATTAAGAAGGATCCCAATTTAATTTAGTGTAATACAATCACATATTGGTCACAATTCAAGTTAAGTGACATGTACTCTCTCCGTCCTTATTATTTGGACGTTTTAGAAAGCGAGACGCGAGAATTAAGATAATGATTGAAAATATTAAATATAATCTTCGATTATACATAATACCCTTAAATCTTTTGTTGGGATAAGGAGAGAGAGAGTTTAATGAGGGATAATTATGGAAAAATTATCATTAATTCTTTTAGATTTGAACAAACGTCAAATAATTAAAAATAAATAAAAAATTTTAAAACGTCAAATAATTAGCGACGGAGGAGTTAGGAGTATATGATTTTCGTTTTTAGAAACATGAATCTGGACGAAGGAGACAAGACCATATGTGAATGTCTAGAAGACTAAAATCTAGTAGATGGGTTAAGTTTTTTAAATGATCAAACTTGGAACGATGCTCCGATATCTACTGGGCTCAGGCCTATCAAAACACAACATAGTGGCCCAAAACAACATAAAATACTACTATATCAAATTTTACTAATAATAGTAAATAATTTAAATTTATAATATTTTTAATTTTACTGTGACAGTTCCACCATGTCACAATTGCTAAATTAATACTCATTATATGTAAGTAAACATGAGCCAAATATATATCTTTAAAATTTGTAATGGAGAAACACACAATCATATATGTCTATGTTGAACAAAATAATTAGCAGCAATAATTTTATGTTAGCGCGCCAGCTCATTTTGCTAATATAGGAATTCCTCAAGTGATAATATATAATCCAAAGAATAAAAAGTTACTTTATTCGGACATCACTTATTTTAAAATAACTTAAGTTAAAATTTAAAATGACTTATAAATAATTTATAAATAAAAGTTTTTGACACTCTTTTGATTTATAAGTCAAAAATTAAATTAAAATTAGGACTGTAAACGAATCGAATCGTTGGCGAATAAGTTCGGTTAGATTCGAGTTCGATTGGATTGTCTTGCTTAATCGAGTTCGCAAATCGCACATGGCATCATATTCGATTGCTTGATCGAATATGTTTACGAACCATGTGATTCAATTTGACTTGTTCGTGAACAATTCAAAATCGGTTCGACTTCGAGTTCAATTTGAGTGATTTGCGAGTAGCTCATGAGGTGCTAGAGCCTAATTGTTGCGTCAGTGCGTTGATGATATTCGACTATGTTCGCGAGCATGATAATATTCACGAACACGATGATATTCGACTATGTTCGCGAACTGTTCGTGAACAACTAACTATCTGAACTCGCATATGTGTGTTGATTCGATCGTGTTACTCGAATATGTTTAAGTTCAACTTATTGTGTTCGAGTTTGACAAAGTTCGGATCGAATTATTTGTAACCCTAGTTAAAATAAAATGTGAAGGTGTTTGGCTAAAATGACTTATAAGTTAAAATAAGATGTAAATATTATTAAAATAAATGCAAAATAGTCTTTACATTTAGTCAAACTTATTATCTTAAAATGACTTATAAGTCATGTTTTAATAATTTAGAATTTGATACTTATCAAAAAGAGCTTATAAGTTAAAAATAAGTCACTTTCAAATATTTCAACAGTAAAAAAATAACTTATAAGTTGATTTGATTAACTTATAAGTTGTTGTTGAATGGGGTCTTAGTGTATTTACCAAAACCTAGGAAGTTAGAACTTTATTCCTTTGTTTTTGATCATCTATCAATTGCTTAATGTGGATCAGTCCACAAAAGTAAAATTCATTGCCCTAAAAGGCTAAAAGTTGCACATAATAACAGTCAACACTCAACTTTATATGATGGGGTAGTTTGCTTTATTCTTATGACTACAATTAGAATATAAAAAATATGTAAATGTATCAAAAAAAAAAATAATTATATAGGAAGTGTATGCGAGAAAATTGTGTAAGACTCCAAATTTTATGATTAAAGAATAATTTTTTCAAAATATATTTTTGAATATTATGGTGTGGATTTGATATAATGTTATAGTTGTGGGTAATATTTATAAATTTTGCAAAGTAAGCAAGTGGTTATATAATATTCGATTGGTGGAGAATATTCGTTTTAACGAGAGAATATTCATACTGACGACACGATCATTGAGTGGACCTGGCGGAAATATTATCGTAGTAGTTAGAAAGCGACATAATTATCTTTTATAAAAATAACGACGGAAGTTTTCTAGTTAAAATTTGTTGAACTACCGTAGTAGTAAAAGTATGCGATGTCTGGCGTGGTTGCGTAGTAGCACACGATATTGATTATTGATGCTTTACGTGAAGTCACTTCGGTTATACTCAATTATTACTACGATAATTCTTTGCATCATATCTCTCGTATTATTGATTCGATTATTGTCACAATTATCATCCTGCATTATATGATATATTATTAAATCCATAATTGAGGCGAAAAAATTATTCATATTATTAAATTGCAATATTTCTGATGTCAGAAGTTACATCGAGGAGAGGTTTGGTCATCTAATTGCGTGCGATAAGTAAAATCCTTATCGGAAAAGCCCACTCTTTCACGAGAACGACACAGGTTGTTAAATATTGTGAGTTATAATATTAATGATGAATAAATTCGTGTTGATTAAAGATGAAATTGATAGTTCCATTGTGTTGAAATTATTAGTGTTAGTAGAAATCGACATTTATTTCGATATTAATTGATGTTTGGAAGTTATCTTGACCCGGTCGGTAATTAACTTAGGATAAATGAGCAATTAATTGCTATTAATTCACATGATTATAACTATTTGTTCACATGTGTGTACTATTGATTCACATTCTTGTACTTATTAGGGGAGTTGGTGCAAGATTGATAATACTTGCATAACTATGTTAAAAATGGAGGTATATAGATGGAAGTCTTATCTTTGTAATTCAGTATTTTCACATGATTATAACTATTGATTCACATGATTGAACTATTGATTCACATTATTTACTATTAGGGGAGGTGGTGCAAGTTTGATAATACTTTCGGGACTAAATTAAAATGAAAGAAAAGTTGAAGGTATTGTATTGGAATATTTGATCCCCAAAGCGATGCGATTATCGAAACTATATTTTTCTATAAATAGAAGCTCATTCTTCCTTCATTTCTCACCAATTCACTAAAAGCTATAGAGCAATTATTATAGAGAGAAATTATAGAGAGAAAGAAGAAGTGAAGTAACTGCTACCTCTCTTTATTCCAATATTTAGTTTCTTCTAAGGTAAAGGGTATTATTTCTTTCGTATTCATGAAGAGAGCTTACATTATTCCATTCTTTATTATTATGTTGGAATAACTTTATCATCGCACAAGTACCGCATACATGGTGAAATTCTACATTATTCCATTCTTTATTATTTTGTTGAAATAACTTTATGCATGCGATTACTCATCGCATGCGTGGTGAATTCTTACATTATTCCATTCTTTATTATTCTATTGAAATATCACATGCATGCGTATTACGGATGACTGGTTCCATTCTTTATTATACATTGGAATAACACATACATGTGGATTATCACATGCGTGGTGATGATGATCTTTCGTATTCATTCCTTATTAAATTGTGGAAATGATGCATATCTACGTGGATTACCGCATGGCGGGTGAAAATCTATTTGCGGTTTCATATATTCTATGATACTCGTTTGGTTAAAGTTTTGGCTTCTATACTCCATGAAATTAGTAGAATATCCTGGATATTTGCGCTTCATCCGGTATCTTTTCATGAAAATATTCTTTTGAGCATTCTTGAATTTTACTCCACAAAACAGTATTATGTTGACAATTTGGACGTAATTGATTTCAAGATAAATTAACTTATAAATCTTTAAAATTTATTCTTGGACTTGTTTTATTGAATTATTATGTCATTGTCATCATCCTCATGCTTATATTGTGATGAAAGTCATCTTTGGCTTACGTGTATCTATGGACTTGGTATGATTATGACCAGGGATTATTCGGTATAATCATGACACCGTAATATTATAAATGATGTGGTAAAAATCCTCGGTAGCTTTATAGTGCATTGATGGGACGGTTTTTTGGTATAATTATGACGAGAAGATTATTCGGTATAATCATGACCATTGATGATTTAATGAATATCCTTGGCCAAGTAGTGCGAGGATGATTCGATGATGTGGTTTATTTATTAAGCTGAGTCTCAGCGATAAAAATTAATGAAAACATTCTAAAACATAGAAGATAGTAGATATCATGCTCTACTTGACTCTTCTAATGGATTGCTTATTCATTAGCAGTTAAACTTGATGTCAATTATATTTTATCGGTTTAACATTGTTGAAGACTAATGATAATTTATTCGCATTACCTTAGTCATAATATTTTTTCTTTGGGCTAGTTGAGCTCACCCTTTCTTTCAATGTTCTCTTGAGGAAATGAGAGCGTGGCAAGGGACTAGTCGAGAAGAGCGGATTGGCGGTCCGGATGATAGCATTAGTAGTCCTCACTATTACATTAAATAGTGTGACAATAAATGTAATGAGGACTCCATTGAGTGTGGATATTGTCTAGATGACAATATTCTTATTAAAACCCTTAGATTATGTTTTGTCGTATTTTTACGACTATTGTATAATTAAGTTGTATTTGAATTTTGTACCATGTATTTGGCGACTCAAGATGGGTGATGTATACCTATTTGGGGGGCGTCATGGTTAATATCAAAGCTTGAGGGATATGATCCTTGGTGAGATGTGAGACAAGAACTAGGAGGGAGAGACGGAATTCCTTCCGCTAGTATGACCTACCTAAGTTTATTTGGTATTTAATTGGTCGGTCGAGTATAGGGATAATATGTGATATGTTAATTAACCCTTGTTTTGTGGCGATATTTGAAAATGGCATCCAGAAAATGTTGAGATAAACAATGAAGCACATGAGACCGTTGAGTCACTTGATTAATGCCCAGGATAATGTGCAATGAGAAAGACAATAATCCTCATATAAACAATAACACCAATGAAATGGTGAGCGATGGGATGTTCGGAGGCTTTATCCAATTCATGCAACATCGGTAAAAGCGGCTCTCATCCAAAATACTGGTGGAAATACTAACAACTCTCGGAATGGTCACCGCTAAGCGGATTCGAGGATTTGGGACCCAGTAGAGTTTTTGGAGAGCAAAAACCACTTAAAGGCGGAGACATGGATAAAAAGAAGATCAACAAGATATTTGATGTCTTGGGATGCTCAGGAGCAAAAGGTTCCCTTTGCCACCTTCATGTTGCGGCAAGAGGCGATTACTAGTGGGAATCATAAAAGCGTACTCAACTGCCGCCTTTTCAAAATGTCTTGGGAGAAGTTCGAAGACATTCAACGACAAGTAGTACTTTCTGAAAGTATTCGTCACATGAAGGAGGTAGAGTTCATCAAGCTTGAGAAAAATAATATGATCAGTGGCGCGATGATCTGAAGCTAAGTTTGCCGAGTTGTCTCGGTTTCGTCCCACTTGGTTGATAATGAGGAGAGAATGGCGTGGATGTTTCTAAGAGGTTTGAAAGCAGAGATACGTCGATACCTAATTTCTCATAAAGCGTGTTTGTATTCGGATGTTGTGAATATGGCTCGATTATTGGAGTGCGATAATGAGTCAACCCAACCAAGAGAGAAAGCAACCAACAAGTCGATAATACCGGTGGTAGCGATCGTTGAAGCGGTGAGAACAAACATGGAGGAATCAACATGCGAAATGGTAATCACCGGTGGTAATCATGGCCATGACAATAAGAGTGTACATTTCAAGAAGAGGAGATTCAATGAGGATGGAAAAGCGTCGACCAAAGACCTTTTGTTGTTAAGAAAGGAGAATGACCACCGTAGTATGTTACAAATGTGGAAGGGAAGGACACATAAGTCAAAAGCGCGATCACGATCAAAGCGTGTTATAATTGTGGAAAGAAGAAGGTCCTGGCAGATTTTTTCATGCACCAAAGTCAAATCCAATTTGGGATGAAGGCATCAAAGGTGTCCCAGACAAGACAAAAATCGGTAGTTCAAGGGGAGGCGTTTGTCGTAACCTCCCAAAAAGCGAAGAATCCGAACGAGGTGATCACGAGTAAGCTAATCATAAACTCTAGTGAAGTTTATACTTTATTTGATATCGGTTCTACCCATTCCTTTATTTCTCCTACTTGCGCTTAATGTTTAAATTTGACTCTAGAGAAATTAGACTTTGACTTATCTGTTGAAACTCCGTTGGGAGAAACCTTCATTACATCCACGGTTTATAAGTCTTGTTTGATTCAAATCGGTAACCGCACGTTACCTGTCGGTCTTATTTCTTTGAAAATACTTGCATTTGATGTGATTTTAGGAGTTGATTGGTTAACTACTCATCATGCTAAAATCGATTATTTTCGTAAGGTTGTTAGCTTTCATATTCCTAACCAACCTATTATGCAAATCCAAGCAACCAAACCACTAAAATCAATCACTGTCATATCAAGTCATAAAGCTATTCGTTTATTGAAAAATGGATGTCAAGCTTTATTAGCCCATGTCACGGATTTAAATAAAGATATCATCGATTTGAATAATATTTTTATTGTTAATAAATTTCTGACGTATTCCTGAAGAACTTCTGGCCTACCCCAGGCGTGAAATTGAATTTTGTATTGACCTTGAATGCAGTACAAAACCCATTTCAAAGCCCCATATTGAATGGCTCTATTAAACTTCGGAGTTAAAAACCCAACTCGAGGAATTGTTAGACATCGGTTTCATTCATCCTAAATACGTCTCCTTGGGGTTCTCTTGTTCTATTCGTGAAGAAGAAAGATGAAAGTATGCGACTTTGTATTGATTATCGGGAGTTGAATCATGTCACCATCAAAATAGGTACCCGTTGCCTGTATTATTGATGACTGTTTGACCCGATTGCAAGGAGCCAAATTCTTTTCAAAGATTGATCTTCGTTTGGATATCATCGGTTGAAGATTAAAAGCGATGACATTCAAAAGCGCTTTCAAAACTTCAGTGCGGGCATTATGAATTCTAGTCGTGTCTTTTGTATTGACTAATGCTCCTCTGCTTTGCCTTCATGGATATGATGAACCAAGTATTCAAGGATTATTTGGATCACTTTGTGGTCGTCTTTATTGATGACATCCTCATATACTCCAAAACTCGTGAAGACCATGAGCAACACTTGAGGCGATACTCCAAAAGCTTCGTGAAAACAAGCTTTATGCCAAGTTGAAGAAATGCGAGTTACGGCTTGAGGAAGTTGCATTCCTTGGGCACGTGATATCAAATCATGAAATATCATTGACCCAACAAAGATTGAAGCAATTCAAAATAGGGAGCAACCTAAATCAATGACCAAAATCGTAGCTTTCTCGGCCCATTTGGTTATTATCGGAGATTAAGTAGAAGAGTTTTCTTGAATCACTATTCCATTAACTTTCGGTGACTCAAAAAGATACAAAATTCATTTGGGCGAGGAATGTGAAAAGAGTTTTCAAGAACTCGAGAGAGACTCATTTCAAAGACTGTTACGACAATACCATCGGCTCGGAGGATTTGTCATCTCTGATGATGCTTCGAGCAAAGAGTTAGGATGTGTTCTTATGCAACATGGGAAAGTCATAGCTTTATGCCTCTCGACAACTCAAAGAATATAAGAGGAATTATCCTACTCATGATCTAGAGTTGGCGGCCGCTTTTTCGTTTAAGATTTGTAGGCATTACCTATATGGAGAGAAGGTGGAGATCTATACGGATCATAAAAGCCTAAAATATTTCTTCACTCAAAAGGAACTCAACATGTGGCAGCAGCGATGGCTTGAGTTGTTGAAAGATTATGATCATACCATCACGGAAAAGGTAGCGTAGTGGTGGCGCATTGAGTAGAAGATCATATCGCGGTACGAGTGCAATATGTCAATGCAAAGACCCATTTTGTATGACTTGGAAAGGATGAAAATAGAGTTAAAGACTCGAGGACCCATGTGATGATGGCGAATATCTGAGTGAAACCAACTTTAATCGATAAAGTTAAATCTGCTCAAACTACGGACTTGGAGCGATGCGTATGAAGAAGAAAGTCAAGAAGGTTTATTAGGAAGCAAGAATCGATGAATAAGGAATACTTTGAGTCAACTCGGACTTTGTATTCTAACGATTCTAACTTGAAGTAAAAAAATCATGATGGAGGCGCACAACACACCGTTTGCAATCTATCCTTGGAGTACCAAAATGTAATGTGATCTTCGACATACATTTTGGTGGAGAAATATGAAGAGAGAGATAGCGGGGTTTATCTCAAGGTGTCTAACTTGTCAACGAGTCAAGGCGGAGCATCAAGTACCAAAAGGTCCATTACAACCACTTGAAATTCCAGAATGGAAGTGGGAGCACATTACCATGGATTTCGTTACTGGTCTTCCCAAGGTTTCTCAAGGCATAGATGCGATTTGGGTCATTGTTGATAGATTGACCAAGTCTGCTCATTTCTTCGAAATCGAGAAACTTTTTACATGAAGCGTCTTGCTAGTATGTACATAAATGAGATTGTAAGATTGTATGGTATGCCGGTATCCATAGTTTCGATCGAGACCCAAGATTAACTTCAAGATTTTGGGTTAGTTTGTAAAAAGCTATGGACTGAGTTCTGATTTAGTTTGGCATATCATCCTCAAGCGGATAAGTAGTGGGAAGGACTATTCAAATCTTGAAGATTTATTAAGACTACTGTGTACTTGACTTCAAAGGAATTTGGGACAAGTTCTTCTTATTGGTGGAGTTTTCATACACAACAATAGTTATCAAGCAAGTATTGGACATGGCTCCATTTGAGGCGTTGTATGGAAGAAAGTATCGTTCTCGGTATGTTAGATGAGGTGGGTGAAAGCAACGTTGTTGGGACCGGATTTGAATGCGTATGACTACGAAAAAGATTCAAACAATGAAAGCGTATAAAAACCTCACAAGATCGATAAAAGAGTTATCTTAATCTTCATGGAAAAGGCGTGGAATTCAATATTGGAGATCATGTGTTATTACGTGTTACTCCATGGAAAGGAGTTACAAGATTTGGAAAGAGAGGAAAGTTCAATCCTCGATTCATTAGCCCATTTTTAATCCTCGATCGAGTAGGAAGCGTGGCCTATAGACTCGCGCTTCTACCTTGAAGTATGTCTCGTGTTCATAACGTTTTTTCACATATCTATGTTACGTAAATATGTGAAAGACCCGAACCATATTATTGAATTAGAACCAGACGAGATAGAGGAAGATTTAACGTATGAATAGTTACTTGTTAAAATCTTGGATAAGAAGGATCATATTCTACGCTTTAAAGTTATACCTCAAGTCAAAGTTTTGTGGAGAAACCACGATGTGGAGGAAATGACTTGGGAGTTAGAATATGAGATGAAATCAAGGTATCCTCACCTCTTCGACATACCAGGTACGCACCCTAATTTCGAGGATGAAATTTCATAAGAAGGGGAGGTTGTAAGACCCCAACTTTTATGAATAAAGAATAATTTTCTCGAAATATTTTTTTGAATATTATGGTGTGGATTTAATATAATGTTATAGTTGTGGGTAATATTTACAAATTTTTCAAAGTAAGCAAGTGGTTATATAAAATTCGATTGGTCGGAGAATATTCGTTTTAACAGGAAATATTCGTACGATGGCACAATCATTGATGGACCCTACAACGGAATTTTTGTCGTAGTTAGAAAATGACATAATTATCTTTTTATAAAAATAACGACGGAAGTTTTTCTGAGTTAAACTATTGAACTACACGGTAGTAAAAAATGCGAGAATCTGGCGTGGTTGCGTAGTAGCACACGGTATTGATTATTGATGCTTACGTGAGAAGTCACCGGTTATACTCAATTATTGCTTTACGATAATTCTTGATCATATATCTCATATTATTGATTCGATTATTGTCACAGTATCATCTGCATTATATGATATATTATTAAATAAGTAATTGAGACGACAAATTTATTCATATTATTAAATTACAATATTTACAATGTCTAGAAGTTCTGTCAAGGAGAGGTTTGGTCACCTAATTGCGCGTCAATAGGGAGAAATCCTTATCGGAAAGCCCCCTCTTTTTTGGGAACGACCTGGTTGTTAAATATTGTGAGTTATAATATTAATGATGAATAAGTTCGTGTTGATTAAAGATGAATTTGATAGTTCCATTGTGTTGGAATTATTAGTGTTAGTGGAAATCGACTTTTATTTCGATAATAATTGATGTCTGGAGGATATATTGTTCAATCGGGTATTCAGGGCACTTTTTGTGTCGGAGTACTATTTATTAGTTACTATTCATGAGTTACTATTCACTCAATTACTATTCACTCTAGTATTATTCACTCGGGTATTTGGGACACTTTTCGTGTCGGGATACTATTCACGGGGTTACTATTCCTAAAGTACTATTCACGGGGTACTATTCACCCGAAAAATATATTTCTTTTCGGTCCAAATCATTTTTGGGTACAATATTATTCCATGAGGAGATGTCTTTAATTTTTGAATACCGTTGGTTGAAATTATAATAGTAAATCAATATGGATCGTTTGTTTAAAGTTTTAATAGTAACTTGTCCTTTCGGTTTTCCAAGAGTTATTTGTCCTTTCGATTTTTCAAGAGTTATTTGTCCCTTCAGTTTTTCAAGAGTTACTTGTCTCTTGGTGTTCCAAGAGTTAATTTCCCTTATGAAATAGTAGTTGTCTCTTCAATATTACCAAGAGTCATTTTGACCTTCGTTAAGACCAAGATCCACTTTCGGTTCTTCTATAAATAGAAGCTCATTCCTTCATTATTTCTTACGAATTCTTTGAAACTCTGTAGAGGAAATTATAGAGAGAAAGAAGAAGAAGTCCGTAACTCACTTTTCTAATATCCGATTTCTTCTAAGGTAAGGGTATTATTTCTTTCGTATTCATGAAGAGAGCTATTGTTATTCCATTCTTTATTATTACGTTGGAATAATCGTATCATGTGGACTCTAGTATACATGGTGAAATTCTATTTCTGCTATTCCATTCTTTATTATTCTGTTGGAATAACACGTCATGCAATCTTTGCATGTATGGTGAAATTCATTGTTATTCCATTCTTTATTATCTTTGTTGGAATATATCTATCGGGCATGTAATTTTGCACGACACGGTTCCGATTCTTTATTATTCGTGAATATCTTGTATGTGCGTTTACACATGACTGGTTCCATTATTTATTATTACAGCCGAATATCCATGCATGCGTTCACGCATGACTTGGTTTCATTCTTATTATTACATTGGGAATAACACATGCATGCGATCTATCGCACGCATGGTGAATCCTTCTGTTATTCTATTCTTTATTATTCTATTGGAATAACCTGTCTATGTGGATTACCACATGCATGGTGTATGATCCTTTGTATTCATTCCTTATTAAATTGTGGAAATGATTTGTATACGTGGATTACCGCATGACGAGTAAAAATCCATTTGCAGTTTCATATATTTTATTATACTCAGTTGGTTAAAGTTTTGGCTTCTATACTCTATGAAATTAGTAGAATATCCTGGATATTTACGTTTCATCCAGTATCTTTTCATGAAAATATTCTTCTGGGCATTCTTAATTTTTTTTTCCCAAAGCAGTATCATGTTGACAATTTGGACATTGTTGGTTCCTGGATAAATTAATTCTTGAACTTGTTTTATTGAATTATTATGTCATTGTCATCATCCTCATGCTTATATTGTAATGAAAGTTATTTTTGGCTTACGTGCATAGACGGACTTAGTATGATTATGACCAGGGATCATTCGGTATAATCATGACCTGTAATGTTATAAATGATATGGTACAAGTATTCAGTGGCCTGTAATGCATTGATGGACAGTTTTTGGTATGATTATGACCAGGGATTGTTCGGTATAGTCATGACCATTGATGATTTAATGAATATCCTTGGCCCGTAGTACAGGGATGATTAGATGATGTGTTTTATTTATTAAGCTGAGTCTCAGCGATAAAAATTGATGAAAACATTTTAAACCATAGAAGATAATAGATTTTATTCTCTACTTGACTCTTCTAATGGATTGCTTATTCCACTGCAGTTAAACTTGATGTCTATTGTATTTTATCATTTTAACATTTTTAAAGACTAATGATAATTTATTCTGCATTATTGTAGTCATAATATTTCTTACTGGGCTAGTTGAGCTCACCCTTTCTTTCACTGTTCTCTTTAGGAAATAAGAACGTAGCCGGGACTAGTCGGGGAACGGAGTGACGGTCCAGATGATAGCATTAGTAGTCCTAACTATTCTGTTAAATAGTGTGATATTAAATGTAATGAGGACTACATTGAGTGTGGATATTGTCTAGATGACAATATTCTTATTAAAACCCTTAGATTATGTTTTTTCGTATTTTACATGACTGTTTTATAATTAAGTTGTATTTGAATTTTGTTCCATGTATTTGGCGACTCAAGATGGGTGATGTATACCTATTTTGGGGGCATCACAGTTGGTATCAAAGGTTAGGGATATGATCCCTGGCTGAGATGTGAGATAAGAACTAGGAGGGGAGAGACGGGGAATTCTTTCGCTAGTATGACCTACCTAAGTTTATTTGGTATTTAATTGGTCGGTCATAGTATAGGGATAATATGTGATATGTCAATTAACCCTTGTTTTGTTACAGTGTTAAATTTGTGGAGTTATTTCGGTTTACATCCCATTTGGTCGATAATGAGGAGCGAATGACGTGAATGTTTCTAAGAGGTTTAAAACCCAATATCGTCGATACCTCATTTCTCACAAACTTTGTTTATATTCGGATGTTGTGAATAGGGCTCAATTATTGAGCGCGATAATGAGTCAACCTGACCAAATGGCAACGACCAACAACACGATAATAATCTTACCGGTGGCAACGGCCATCGGAACAACGATAACCATCGTGGAGGAAATTATCATGCCAAGAATGGTAACAATTCCATGGTAATCATGGCTAAGATAATAGGAGTATAAAGTTCAAGAAGAGAAGGTTCAACAAAGATGGAAAGGCGTCGACACCAGTGCAGTTGTTGTAAAAGGAGAAAAGCCGCCGGTCAGTATGTTACAAATGTGGAGGGGAGGACACATAAGTCCAAAGCGCATGCGATGCAGTCAAAGCATATTATAATTGTGGAAAAAGAAGGCCACCTAGCGATTTTATGCGTGCACCAAAGTCAATTCGGTTGGGATGGAGGCATCAAAGGTGTCCCAGACAAGACAAAGCCCGGTGAGTTCGAGGAGGCGTTTGTCGTAACCTCCCAAAAAGCGAGGAGTTTGAACGAGGTGATCACGGGTTAGCTAATCATAAACGCTAGCGAAGTTTATACTTTATTTGATATCGGTTCTATCCATTCCTTTATTTCTCTTACTTGCGCTCAACGTTTAAATTTGACTCCGGAGAAATTAGACTTTGACTTATCTGTTGAAACTCCGTTGGGAGAAACCTTCATTACATCTACGGTTTATAAGTCTTGTTTACTTCAAATCAGTAACCGCACGTTACCTGTCGATCTTATTTCTTTGAAAATACTTGCATTTGATGTGATTTTAGGGATTGATTGGTTAACTAATCATCATGCTAAAATTGATTATTTTCGTAAGGTTGTTAGCTTTCATGTTCCTAACCAACCTATTATATGAATTCAAGCAGCCAAACCACTAAAATCAATCACTGTCATATCAAGCCATAAAGCTATTCGTTTATTGAAAAACAGATGTCAAGCTTTCTTAGCCCATGTCACGCATTTAAATAAAAATATGTCGATTTGAATGATATTTCTATTGTTAATAAATTTCTGAAGTATTCACGAAGAACTTACGGCCTACCCCTAGGCGTGAAATTGAATTTTGTATCGACCTTGAATCGAGTACAAAACCCATTTCAAAGCCTCATATCGAATGGATCCTATTGAACTTGGGAGTTAAAACCCAACTCACAGAATTATTAGACATCGGTTTCGTTAGATAGGTCAAGACGTCTCCTTGGGGTGCTCTCACATTCTATTCGTGAAGAAGAAAGATGGATGTATCGACTTTTTATTGATTATCGGGAGTTGAATCATGTCACCATCAAAATAGGTACCCGTTGCCTCGCATTGATGACTGTTTGACCGGTTATGAGAGCAAATTCTTTCAAAGATTGATCTTCGTTAGGATATCATCGGTTGAAGATTAAAAGCGATGACATTCAAAGCTCGCTTTCAAAACTTCGATGCGGGCATTATGAATTCCTAGTCATGTCTTTTGGATTGACTAATGCTCCTGCTGCCTTCATGAATATGATGAACCGAGTATTCAAGGATTATTTGGATCACTTTGTGGTCGTCTTTATTGATGACATCCTCATATACTCCAAAACTCGTGAAGACCATGAGCAACACTTGAGGCTGATACTCCAAAAGCTTCCTAAAAACAAGCTTTATGCCAAGTTGAAGAAATGCTAGTTCTGGCATGAGGAAGTTGCATTCCTTGGGCACGTGATATCAAATCATGGAATATCTGTTGACCCAACAAAGATTGAAGCAATTCAAAGTCTGGGAGCAACTAAATCAATGGCCGAAATCACGTAGCTTTCTGCGAAACATTTGGTTATTATCGGAGATTAAAGTAGAAGGGTTTTCTCGAATCGCTACTCCATTAACTTCGGTGACTCGAAAAAGATACAAAATTCGGTTGGGCGAGGAATGTGAAAAGAGTTTTCAAGAACTCAAGAGGGACTCATTTTAAGACTGTTACGACAATACCATCTGGCTCGGAGGGATTTGTCATCTACAGTGATGCTTCAGGCAAAGGGTTAGGATGTTTTCTCATGCAACATGGGAATCTCGACAACTCAAAGAATATGAGAGGAATTATCCTACTCATGACCTAGAGTTGGCAACGGTCGTTTTTGCGCTTAAGATTTGGAGGCATTACATGTATGGAGAGAAGGTGGAGATCTATACGGATCATAAAAGCCTCAAATATTTCTTCACTCAAAAGGAAATCAACATGCTACAACGATGATGGCTTGATTTGTTGAAAGATTATGATCATACCATCCAATACCATCCTGGAAAAGCGAGCGTAATGGCGGCGTATTGAGTAAGAAGATCATATTGGTGCACGAGTTCAATATTATCGTAACGAAAGACCCATTTTGTATGACTTGGAAAGGATGGAAATAGAGTTAAAGACTCCACGGACCCTTATGATGATGACGAATATACGAGTGGAACCAACTTTAATCGATAAAGTTAAATCTGCTCAAACTACAGACCTAGAGCTGATGCGTATGATGAAGAAAGTACAAGAAGGTGTTATTCCGGAAGCAAGAATCGATGAAGAAGGAATACTTCGAGTCAACTCCAGACTTTGTGTTCTAACGATTCTAACTTGAACTATAAAATCATGATGGAGGCGCCTAACACAATCGTTTGCAATCCATCACAGGAGTACCAAAATGTATCATGATTTTCGACATACATTTTGGTGGAGTAATATGAAGAGAGAGATAGCGGGGTTTATCTCAAGGTGTCTAACTTGTCAACGAGTCAAGGAGGAGCATCAAGTGCCAAAATGTCCATTGCAACCACTTGAAATTCTAGAATGGAAGTGGGAGCACATTACCATGGATTTCATTCTTGGTTTTCCCAAGGTTTCTCAAAGGCATAGATGTGGCGCCCCAAAATTAGGTATACATCACCCATCTTGGGTCGACACTTACGTGATGCGAAATTTAAAACAACTTATTAACATAAGCGTAGGTAACAATACGACATAAAGCGTGAGTTTAAATACAAATATAAATCTACTAGATATTATACAAACTCAAACAAAAAGTCCTCATTACTGATTATTATCACACTATTTTTCTGAGAATAGTGAGGACTACTAATCTTATCTTGAGGACCATCACTCGTTTCCCAGGCTTCGTCCCGGCTATATTATCATTTCACGAAGAGAGCGGTGAAAGAAAGGGTGAGCTCAACTAGCCCGATAAGAAATATTATGACTAAGATAATGCGAGAATAAATTATCAATAGTCTTGATAATGTTAAAGCGATAAAATACTGATGAACAACCGGTTTAAGCTATGACGGAATATCGATCCATTAAAAGAGTCGAGTAGAAAATAAAGTCTACTATCTTTTAGGTTTTAAAAGGTTTTCATCACTTTGTTTATAATTGAGACTCGACTTTAATAAATATTTCACATCATCGAATCCCCCGCTTTCTACGGCGAGGATATTCTTTAGTATCGCGACCACAATTATTCATGCACTACTGGGCGAGAATATTTGTGTATTCATTAATGGTCGTGATCATGCCAACAATTTGTCCATCAATGCACTACTGACCATCGAGGATTTTTATCACATCATTTGTAACATTACGGTCGTGATTACAAGAATAGTCTCTGGTCATAATCATACCAAGTCCATCTATGCACTACTGAGGCCACTGAGATGACTTTCAAAAAAATATAAACATGAGGATGATGACAATGATATAAGAATTCAATAAAACAAGTTCAAGAATTATTTTATCCGGGAATTATTAACGTCAAATTGTCAACATGATCTTGTTTTGTAGAGTAAAATTCAAGAATGATCGGAAGAATATTTCCATGAAAAGATCTTTGGATGAAACGAAATATCGAGGATATTCTACTAATTTCATGGAGTATAGAAGTCAAAGTTTTAATCATTTGGGTATAATAAAGAATGGAATAACAAAAGAAATCACCATGCATGCGATAGACCACCGCAGACGAGTTATTCCAGCGAGAATAATAAATAACGGAACCGAGTCGGGTGAAATTCACGCAAGCGAGGATGTTCCAATGCAGAATAATAAAGATGGAACGGATCCGGTGTAAAACACATGCGGATAGAATATTCCAACGAGAATAATAAAGAGCGAGGTGTCGGTGTAAAACACATGAGACGAGGATGTTCAACGAGAATAATAAAAGGCGGAACCGAAGTCCGGTGTAAAACACCATGACGAGGATGTTCCAGCGAGAATAATAATAAAGAGCGGAACCGAGTCGAGGTGTAAAACACATGACGAGGATGTTCCAATGAGAATAATAGAAGAATGTCACCAAGTATAGGGTAAAACCACTTATACGAGGTTATTCCAACAGAATAATAAGCAATGGAATAACAACAGTTCTCTTCGTGAATAAGAAAGAATAACACCCCTTACATTTGGTAGGAGATTGAATCTTTGCTTGGCGGTGTAGTAACAAAATACTCCTCTTTTCTCTCTTATTCTCTATACTTTCTCTCTCTATAGCTTGAATGAATTAAGTGAAAATAATGAAGCCCCAGGCCTCTATTTATAGAAGATTTCTAGCTTAGCACTTTTCTTAGATGTGAAAAAGCGAGTGGCTTGATTTAATTTGGTTTGGCCTTTGTAATGTGAAGCGACCAAGTGGTTCGGCCTTTTGTAATGTGAAGCGACAAGTGGTTCGACGTCTGGTAAAGGTAATTACTATTACGAAGGTAAATACTATTGTGAAGGTAAATACTATTCTGAGGGTAATTACTTATTGGTGAAGGTAATTACTTATTGATGAAGGTAAATACTATTCACAAGGGTAATTACTATTGGCGAAGGTAATTACTATTGGCGAAGGTAAATACTATTCATGAGGGTAATTACTTATTGACGAAGGTAATTACTATTGACGAAGGTAAATCTTATTGTGAAGAGACTCTTAGATGATGACATATGAGCCCCCATAAAATAATCAAACTTACCACAAATCATTTTTTTTCATCAACACATATTTAATCTTTCAACAATTATTAATCATTTATAACGTGTCGTCTCAATTATTGATTTAATACTATAACATATTATCTGGATGATCTTGTGACAATAATTGAATCAATAATATAAGAGATATGATGCGTGATTCATTGTAGTGATAATTGAGCATGGTGAGTGACTTCTCGCGTAAAGCATCGATAATCAATACTAGTGTCTTCTTATCTGACTCTGGCGTATTCTTGTACTTTTACCATAGGGTAGTTCAGCAGTTTTAACGGTAACACCTCGTAGATTATTTTTATAAAAATATTTTTGTCGTTTTCTCAATCCAGGCAATAATTACATTTATGGGGTCCACCGATGATTGAGCCATTATCCGAATATTCCTAACAAAAAGAATATTCCCAGACCAAACGAATATTTTATAACAACTTGCATACTTTTGCAAAATTTATAAATATTACCCACAACTATAACATTATATCAAATTTATTCCATAATATTCAAAATAATATTTATATAAAAAATTCATCTTTATTTATAAAAGTTGGGGTCTTACAACCTCCCTTCTTATGAAATTTAAGCCCTCGAAATTAGAAAGTACGATACTGGTATGTCGAAGAGGTAAGGATACCTTGATTTCATTTGATTCTAACTCCCAGTCATTTCTCAACATCGTGGTTCTCCACAAAACTTTGACTTGAGGTATAATCTTGGAGCGTAGAATATGTTCCTCTACTTATCAAAATTTGACAGGGAACCTCTTAATACGCCAAATCTTCCGCTATTTATCTGGTTAACTTCAATAATATGGTTGAGTCTTTCACATATTTACGTAACATAGATATGTGAAAAAGCGTTATGAACACGAGACATATTTAAGCGGTAAAAGCGAGTCTATAGGCCACGGTTCCTACTCGATCGAGGATTAAAATGGGCCAGATGAATCGAGGTTAAGTTTTCCTCTCTTTCCAAATCTTGTAACTCCTTTCCATGGAGCGACTCTTATGACACATGATCTCTATATCGAATTCCACGTCCTCGTAGTTATTTTTATAAAATATTTTTGTCGTTTTCTCAATCCAAACAATAATTACATTATAGGGGTCCACTGATGATTGAGCCATTATACGAATATTCCCTAACAAAAGAATATTCCCAGGCCAAACGAATATTTTATAACAACTTGCATACTTTGCAAAATTTATAAATATTACCTACAACTATAACATTATATCAAATTTATTCCATAATATTCAAAAACAATATTTATAGAAAAAAATTCATCTTTATTTATAAAAGTGGGGTCTTACAACCTCCCTTCTTATGAAATTTCACCCTCGAAATTAAGTGCATTACTGGTATGTCGAAGAGGTAAGGATACCTTGATTTCATTTGATTCTAACTCCCAAGTCATTTCCTCAACATCGTGGTTCCTCCACAAAACTTTGACTTGAGGTATAATCTTGGAGGCGTAGAATATGTTCCTTCTTATCCAAAATTTGAGCAGGGAACCTCTTTCATACGCCAAATCTTCCGCTATTTTTAAATCGGGTTCTAACTTTCAATAATATGGTTCGGGTCTTTCACATATTTACGTAACATAGATATGTGAAAATGTTATGAACACGAGACATATTTATTTGGTGAAAGCGAGTCTATAGCCATGGTTCCTACTCGATCGAGGATTAAAATGGACCGATGAATCGAGGTTAAGTTTTCCTCTCTTTCCAAATCTTGTAACTCTTTTCCATGGAGCGACTCTTAACAACACATGATCTCTATATCGAATTCCACGTCCTTTCGATGAAGATCAAAGCATAACTCTTTTAATCGATTTTGTGAGGTTTTTATCGTTGTCGGATCATTTGAATCTTTTAAAAGTAGTCATACGTACCAACTCGGTCCAACAACGTTGCTTCACCCACCTCATCCCAAATCTTTGGAGAGCGACACTTTCTTCCATACTAACGCTTGAATGGAGCCATGCCAATACTTGCTTGATAAGCGTTGTTGTTGTAGGAAAACTCCACCAATGGTAAGAACTTGTCCCAACTCCCCTTGAAATCAAGGACACGAGTCTTAATAGATCTTCAAGAGTTTGAATAGTCTCTCTCAGATTGTCCAAATCAAAATGCGAGGATGATATGCGAGCTAAATCGTGAAAGTCCGTGCCCATAGCTTTTTGCAAACTAACCCAAAATCGTGAAGTGAATCTTGGGTCTCGATCGGAAACTATGGATACCGGCATACCATGCGATCTTACAATCTCGTTTATGTACATACTGAGCAAGGCGTTCAAGTGTATAAGTTTCTCGTATCGGTAAGAAATGAGCGGGACTTGGTCAACCTATCAACAATGACCCAAATCGCATCAATGCCTTGAGAAACCTTAGGAAGGCCGTGCGAAATCCATGGTAATGTGCTCCCACTTCCATTACGGAATTTCAAGTGGTTGCTGATGGACCTTTTGGTACTTGATGCTCCGCTTTAACTTCGTTGACAAGTTAGACACCTTGAGATAAGCAGCCATTTATCTCTCTCTTCATATTGCTCCACCAAAATGTATGGCGAATATCATGATACATTTTGGTACTCCTGAGATGGATTGGAAATGGTGTGTTGTGTGCCTCCATCATGATATTATACTTTAAATCGAGGTCGTTAGGAACACAAAGTGCGGAGTTGACTCGAAGTATTCCTTCTTCATCGATTCTTGCTTCCGGCGTATAGCACCTTCTTGCACTTTCTTCCTCATACGCATCGCTCGTGTCTATAGCTTGAAAGCGGCTTTAACTTTATCAATTAAAGTCGGTTCTACTCGTATACTGCGCTATCATCACATGCGTCACGAGTCTTTAATTCTATCTCCATCCTTTGCAAGTCACACTGAAATGGGCCTTTACGTTGACAATATCGCTTTTCGTACTTGCGTATGATTTTCTACTCAATCGTCGGCTACCACGTTCGCTTTTCGAGGATGGTATTGGATGGTATGATCATAATCTTTCAGCAGTTCAAGCCAACGTCGTTGTCGCGTGTTGAGTTCCTTTTGAGTGAAGAAATATTTGAGGCTTTTATGATCCAGTAAAGATCTCCACTTTCTCCCCATACAAGTAATGCCTCCAAATTTTAAGTGCAAAGACAACATTTTGCCAACTCTAGATCATGAGTAGGATAATTCCTCTCATATTCTTTGAGTTGTCATGAGGCATAAACTATTACTTTTCCATGTTGCATGAGAACACATCCCAACCCTTTGCAGAAGCATCTTTGTAGATGACAAATCCTCGAGAGCGGATGGTATTGTCGGAAAAGGTCTTTGAAATAAGTCTCCTCTTGAGTTCTTGAAAACTCTTCTCACATTCTTCGCTCCAACCAGAACTTTATATCTTTCAAAGTCAATTTGAGTCGATGGAATAGCGATTCGAGAAAATCCTTCCACGAATCTCCAGATAATAACCAACTAAACCAAGAAAGCTACGTCTTGGTCAACGATTTAGGTTGTTCCCGACTTTGAATAGCTTCGAATCTTTCTTTGGGTCAGCGGATATTCCATGACTTGATACCACGTGCCCAAGGAATGCTACTTCTTGACGAACTCGCATTTCTTGACTTGGCATAAAGCTTATATTCACGAAGCTTTTGGAGTGTCGACCTCAAGTGTTGCTTTCATGATCTTCACGGCTTTTGGAATAAATAAGGATGTCATCAATAAACGCGACCACAAAGTGATCTAAATATTCCTTGAATACTCGGTTCATCATATCCATGAAGGCGGCGGAGCATTAGTCAATCCAAAGGACATGACTAGGAATTCATAATGCCCGTCTGGGAGTTACGGCGCGTCTTTGGAATGTCGTGGTTCTAATCTTTAATTGGTGATATCAGGAGCGAAGATCAATCTTTGAAAAGAATTTGGCTCCTGCTGTTGGTCAAACAGGTCATCAATACGTGGTGATGGATACCTATTTTTGATGGTGGCGTGATTCAACTCCAGATAATCAATACAAAGTCGCATACTCCCATCTTTCTTCTTCACGAATAGAAACGGAGCACCCCAAGGAGAAGTACTTGGGACGAATAAAGCCGATGTCTAACAATTCCTGCAGTTGGGTCTTTAACTCACGAAGTTCAATAGAGCCATTCGATATGGGGCTTTGGAAATAGGTTTTATCTGGGTTCGAGGTCGATACAAAATTCAATTTCACGCTACTGGGGTAGGCGGGAAGTTCTTGGGGAATCGTCGGAAATTTATTAACAATAGGAATATCGTTAAAAGCGGCGTATTTTTATTTAAATCGTGACATGAGCTAAGAAAGCGACATCCGTTTTTTCAATAAGCGAATAGCTTTATGGCTTGAGATGGTACCGTGATTGATTTTAATGGTTTGGTCGTTTGAATTAGCATAATAGGTTGATTAGGAATATGAAAGCTAACAACCTTACGAAAATAATCAATTTTGCATGATAAGTAGTTAACCAATCAATCCACAGAATCACGTCAAATGCAAGTATTTTTAATGAAATAAGATCGACGGGTAATGTGAAGGTACCGATTTGAACCAAACAAGACTTATAAGCGATGGATGTAATGAAGGTTTCTCCAACGGAGTTTCCGAGATAAGTCAAAGTCTAATTTCTCGAGTCAAATTTAATCGATGAGTATAAGTAGGAGAAATAAAAGAATGGGTAGAACAGGTATCAAATAAAGTATAGACTTCGTTAGAGTTTATGATAAGCTTACCGTGATGACCTCATTCGGGTTCCTTGCTCTTTGGGAGGTCATGACAAATGCTTTCTCCGCTTGCACTTATTTCTGGGTTTGAATTTTACGGGATGGCCTTTGGTGCCTCCATCCTAGCTTGAATTTGTCTTGATAAGCGACAAAATCGAGCTAAGTGACCTTCTCTTCCACAATTATAACATTCTTTTGACGGCATGTGGCAGCTTGGTTTGATGATGTGTCCCTCTCCTCCGCATTTGAAGCATATGATAGGTGGTCTTTCTCCTTCCTTAACAATGGGTCTTTGGTCTTTGGCGTCTTTCCATCATTGTTGAATCTCCTTTTCTTTAAATGTCCATTCTTATTGTTTTTGGTACGATTACCCCAAAGTGGTTACCATATCGGCCCATTGATTCCTCCACGCTTGTTGTCACCGCCTCGATGACTATTTTATTTGGTATTATAATTTTTTAAATTTCTCTCTTTTAGTTCGCGTTGACTTCATTATCGCGCTCCACTAAGCGAGCCCTATTTACAACATCGAATACAAACACGGTTTATGAGAAATAAGATGTTGGCGTATCTCGACTTCAAACCTCTTAAAAACATTCGCGCCATTCTCTCTTCATTATCCACCAAGTGGGGAAATAAGTGATAACTCCGCAAATTTTGCCTCGTATTGCGACACGGTCGTATTGTTTTGTTCCAACTTGATAAACTCCACCTCCTTCATGGCGAATACTTTCGGGAAAGTATTTGTCGTTGAACGACTCTGGAACTTCTCCCAAGATATCTTGATGATTTGGTTGAGTACGTTTCTGGAATTCCCACCGATGAATCCGCCTCTCCGCGCAACATAAAAGGCGTGCAAAGGGAACCTTTTGCTCCTCGGAGCATCCCAAGACATCAAATATCTTGGTAATCTGCTTTATCCATGCTTAGCGAGAAGTGGTTTTGCTCTCCCTTAAACTCCGGTGGTCCTAGCTCCTTAAATTGTTTAGCGGTGACCGCCCCGAGAGTTTTCCGTGTTTCCACCCTACGTTTTGGACGGAGTCGCTCTCGCTTTGTTGCATAAATTGCATAAAGCCTCCGAACATTTGATCATTCATCATTTTAGTCGGTGTTGTTGTTTTTTGCGTGAGGATTATCGCCTTCGATGCACATTATCACGATTATTGATATGTGGTGAATCAACAATTACTGCGCTCCATTGCTATTCTCAACATTCTCGGATGTCATTTTCAGAATCGCCACAAAACAAAAGGTTAATTGACGTGTAACAAATTATCCCTATCTTACGACCAACCAATAAAATATCACATAAACTTAGGTAGGTCATACTAGCGAAGGTATTCCCGTCTCTCCCTCCTAGTACTATTCTCACATCTTAGCCAGGATCATATCCCTAAGCTCGATACCAAGCGTGGCGCCCCAAAATTAGGTATACATCACCCATCTTGGGTGCGACACTTATATAGTGCGAGAATTTAAAAACAACTTATTAACATAAGCTGTGGTGTACAATACGACATAAAGCTGTGAGTTTAAATACAAATATCGTCTACTAGATATTATACAAACTCAAACAAAAAGTCCTCATTACACAGTTATTATCACCTTTATTTTACGAATAGTGAGGACTACTAATCTTATCTTCGGGACCATCACTCGTTTCCCAGGCTCGTCCCGGCTATATTATCATTTCACGAAGAGAACGGTGAAAGAAAGGGTGAGCTCAACTAGCCCGAGAAGAAATATTATGACTAAGATAATGCGAATAAATTATCAATAGTCTTGATAATGTTAAAGCGATAAAATACAATAGACAACCGGTTTAAGCTGCGGTGGAATATGCAATCCATTAAAAGAGTCGAGTAGAAAATAAAAGTCTACTATCTTTTAGGTTTTAAAGGTTTTTCATCATCTTTGTTTATAAGTGAGACTCGACTTTAATAAATATTTCACATCATCGAATCACCCACCGCACTCACGGCCGAGGATATTCTTTAAGTATCACGACCACAATTATTCATACTTCACGGGCCAAGAATATTTGTGTATTCATTAATAGTCATGATCATGCCAACAAGCTGTCCATCAATGCACTTCTGACCATCGAGGATTTTTATCACATCATTTGTAACATT